>CM060701.1:36756670-37149170 GCA_030686995.1 Artemisia argyi
ATGTATCAAAATGATCCGTGTACATATCAACTGCCATAACTTTAACACCCCTTCTATCGCGTCTCATCGGTATCTGCTAACATATTATGGAACTCTTAGTATCTCATCGGTATCCGCTAACATATTATGTAACTCTTCGGCACATATTATAGAACTATTGGTAGATATGTATATGGGGCTTGTTCGATATACATAACATATACTCGATCAAGAAATGTTAGATTATTAAAGAGTAACGTAATAATGATTATCCATAACTTATTAGTTTCAAGCACATTTCAAAAAATTTAAAGATGTTTTCCAAGAGAACTATTAGTATCAAAATACACACACCCTCTTACCGACATACTTCAAATACGAAACAGCTGACTGAAGAGATCCTTTTAGGACCAATAAGCACAGTTATAATGGTTCTACAACTATATCTGAAATGATATTTGAACACATGACCATATGGAGCATTACAGAAGAGAGCAAAAATATAATCAATTGGTCATACTTATTTCATTGACTTAGCAGCCACAAATGGCATGTTACTGAACACTTGATCAGCAGAAATCACGGTTCATCCTACTAGTGTTCGTATGACTACAATGGACAGAAACAAAAACTTTGGAAGTCACCTTCTGTATGCTGAGTACATCAAACTTTGGAACCTCCTTTAGGATGACAGCAAAGAAGAAAGGACTATTACTTATCTTCAGCAATCTTGAAGAATGTATACGAAAGAATTATATTGTCGATACCATCCATCCTAGGATCCGTTTCAAACTCCGGGTCAATGTAAAAGAACACCTGCCAGTAGGTTTAATTGTTCACCATTAGATGTAATCAGTTCTACACACTCATGAATATTGATCCCTTTGTCCCGCAACAAAGTTCCGCACAGAATGCCAACAGGAACTATAACCAATTAATTTTTGGCATGTAAACTACCAAAAAAATGTCATAAGAAAAACTATTGCTTTTGGTCAGCTCAACGAAAGAAAGAAGGTCCATTTTCCCACGTAGTGCTTTATACAAGTATAGTCAAATATAACTTTATTCGGTACATGGAATATTAATTCTTTAACAGATGAGTGGAGGTCGTTATACTTACAGGCATATCTATCTGCTCGCCTGGAAGAAGACGCTGCTCCTCAAAGCAGAAGCACTGTATTTTGTTAAAATAAACTGCAGCCTGCACATCAAGCAAACTTATTAACTATGGGAAGTTTAAGAGTAAAAGAAACTTTATATCACAAAATTCTTCATGTACAATCGTTAAGTTATATAATCACATGCTCTGCCATGGATGATGGCCCACTATTCTTTATCTCTGCTGCGTCAATGAATTTATATAATTGATCTAGTTTTGCATACGTAGAAAAATCCAAATTCTTTGTTCCTAATGAAAATTATATAATACAAGTCCTTTTATATCCAGTATTACATCAAAATGAGATTGTTCTAAACTTCTAATCCATCCGTTTGACATCGCCAAGATAGGCGCAAACCCGTTATGCACAAACAGTATCTAGAAGATTCCAGAATCTGATGCAATAAGGACTAAAACTAGATAATTTCTACTCCTTGACTGCCATAAATTCACACAATTATTATGGACCCTTGCAACTTAATGGTTCCCTTTTGAATTTCAGCTTTGTCCATATTGGTTCAGATAAATAACTGTTCTGATAGAAATGTGGCTATATTTAGTATTTGTAAACTTCAATTGTTCATCCAAGAGTATTGATCATTATCTAATCTATTTGGCAGATCATTCTTCTCCATCTACTACTCAAAAATCATGGAGTTTTTGTTCATTGTATAGGTTCTAGAGTTGCAAAGGCAAAGCAAAAATCTAAGGTTTTCCTGATGAGATGTAGATCAATCACTAAAATCTTTGATATCAGGATTAAACATGTCTTGCTTATACATGCTGAAAGAACCAAATGACAGCTTTCGATGTAAAATTCAACCCCAGGAAACTCAACCCATCAGTATGTAAAACATGAGATTATTACCTTCATGGGAGTAACATTATACGTAGACATGCCAGTTATAGGAGTTGAACTACAATTTTCAGCAGTGTAAAAAGCAAGAGCGCTCTCTCCTGGCTTTACTCTCACCTACATAAACAAGCTAAAAGAATCAAAATGACATCATTTCAAGCATAATCACAACAACTTACAGTCCTTATGATCCTTACGTTTCAAAAACAGTGGAACAATGTATCATATGACTTTAAAAACAATTGAACACTTACGCACGCTGTGTTCTTTAGGAAAATTATTTAGAATGAAGTGGAGAAAAACCAAATGGGTTTGTGTTCTGGAGTTCTTTTTAAGAGAGGAGAAAGGTTCTTTTTCTCCAACTCGAGAAAAGTAAAGATAGGCAAGTGATCTTAATACCTCTCTTTGAGTAGGGATGAACTTCCAATTCATTCCATCTGACACGTCAGCGTTGAACTGCACCACAATTTCTCTGAAAAAACAAATCGCACATCTTCTCAGAAACATGTACAATAGCAGGCTAATGAAGATAAATAAATTATATATGCATCTTTATTCAAGTTTCATAAAATTGGTCATATTTTACTTGTTTTGTTTTCCTTGTTCTCATAAATAACCTAAAAAATCAGAAGATCACGAATAAATGTTTCCTATTTCATATAATTGTCAGTAAATTGAGTCATTCATCAAGCAAAATCGTGTATGCGAAAATAGTTGAGTATTCTAAATTCTTAACCATAGCAAATATAGTTTCTTTTACAACCATTTAATGTGAGTATGCAAACTCTTAGCTACTCTTCACAAAGTTGCATAAATTATTCTAAAAGCCACACGAGCTCATTCCATTGGATTTTAAAACACACCTTTTGGTGACTGTTCCATCTTGAGTATGTCGCAATATCTTTTCTTCTACGGTCTGCAAAGGAATAGATAATAAAACAATAAAATGTCAGAATAAAAGAGCGAAATATCTAAGTTACTTGTTAACTATGAAAATGATTATACAAAACATTTTAGACCAAAAAATTTCAGATAAAACCATGTGCCTACCTCTCGACGTTGAACAGTACCACCATACCCAGTAGCTTGGCAAAACCTCCTGTATAAGGGAACTGCGGCATAAGTACATCCCACCATTGCAAAAACCAAACCCGTTAAATAATAAAGCATCTTCCTTGATTTCTCTTCTCTAATAACATTTGTAGTATACAAACGATGAGAACCAAACCCATTATAAGGTATCTGCGAGTACCCGGTTCCCAATTGAGAAAATTTACTAAAAGGCTTCCTACTAAGTTGAGATCCAGAAGTGAAATTCCGAAATTCAGAATAGCATTGTGTATGTCCAAAACTGTTAGCTCCCACAAAACTATATCTTTTTTGTCCGACTTCAAGTAGACACCTGGATCAATAATAACAGTTAATGTCAACCTAATTAGAGTTTTAAACTTCAAAACTAGGACAATAACAAGTATAAAAAATATATACCATACACCCTAATAATAAAGCATAGTCCTTTTATTAGAAATAACTCGTTAAATTTATCAAAAGAATTGTTTTCTTATTAGTATAATATCTACTTCCTGCTCGTACAATTGTACAAATCATATTACGTCGATCCACGATATGCAGAAAATCAAGTTTAGAACCAAAGTAAAAACAGACATCCAAACGTCATCTAAGATTCAGAGCATTTGAGCTTCGTGCGTATTAGGAACATAGGTTTGCACCAAGAATGATATAGTTGGACTGTTGGAACAAATAAATAACATACATTCAAATAGCAAGTCCATTATTCCCAAAAAAACCAGGTGCATCACATAGCTTTGTCCCAAAAAAATACATAGTTGTATACAATGGGGATCCATAATCTGATAAAAGACAGTTAGCTAGGCACGTAAAAGTGATTTTGTCATTAATTTTTCGGCTTATGGCTTATTTGGTTTTGTTTGGGCTTATAAGCCATAAGCCGGCTAATAAGCCGAAACAAACAGCCCCTTATTCTGAAACTGATGGACTTATTATAAATCCATCACTATGACACGGTACCGAAAACAGTATTACTAATTCCATTATACAATAAATTCAATTCAATTCATATGTGTGGTGTGAAAGAAAGCAAAGAATATATACCTTGAAGTAGCAGGATTGAAATATAGGGTTTTGTAAAACTGTGATGATCTAAGTCTAGCTAACGACATGCTAAATTATAGCATTAATTACATGGGCATTTGTTTGTAGGATTCAAGATGGATTATTATTAGTATTATTTCCAAATCAGGTTTTAACAGAGAGTTGAAGGAGATGAAATGAAAATGACCCGTATATGCCCTTCGGTTTGTGACGTGGATTGTACCCAAAACCATATATGTTGTTTCCCGGGTTGGGCCGATCATAATTGGATTTTTATTTTTCTTAACTTCAAATATCCGCCATCATAAAAACTTATTGGTAAATGGTAATGGTTCACTACTTTAAACCACGCATTAATCTCAATTTTTTATTTTTTTTAGGCGGCAGCTAACTATCTCACAAATAATGCACCACAAGTTAAGAAGGGAACCGGAACAAAAATTAACAAAATGTATTTGAAAAAATCTAAATAAAATTACAAACGTAAATTTTTTTGGATCATGTGCATTTAATAAACAACGAGGTCTTTTACGAAATTTAACACAAAGCCGTGTAACTTTATGAATTTTTGTTTACTTAAAAAGTTCGACCAGGTTCCATCTCTACTCCTGTGATTAGCTCATCCAAGTATTCATATCTTTATAGAAGTCAAATTTTGCGAATAAGTTACTCACAATATGAAATATAACACCTGTTTTATTTTGAAGCAACAAAAAGTACCACCGAAGTAAATATTACATGTAATAGAAGAAATGAAATAGATGTTCAAAAAAAAAAAAAAAAAAAAAAAAAGAAATGAAATAGGTGCTTGAAGACCATATTGTGACAAACATTAACCTTTATAACATAAATGACTTCATATTAAACGTTATACAAGTCTTAGGCATTTTATTAATAGTATTAGTGGCAAAATGAATGGGTCGGGTTAGGTCATTGGTCTAAACGAGTTCAGGACTAGATCAGTCGTTTAAAAATACGGGTCTAAACAAGTCGAGGTCAAATTGATTTCGGGTCAGATTGGCCCATTGGGTTTCCTCCAATTTTGTTTTATTTAACTGAAAAATGAAAAGGTGTTTAAATTTTTTACCCGCTAGACCCGCATACACTCGTTGGTTAATTGCTATAAAATATAGACTCATATAAAATATAGTAGACGACCCAACAGAGCCCTCCAATTTATAAGTATTACACAATTTAACACATATATAACCAGTGGATCTAAAATTGATGACGCTTTTACCTAAGGCTGGTTTTTATGGAGGGTGAGCCATCACCTCACACTTCCATCACGCGCCACCCTCTACAAAAGAGGTATCTGTCACCATTAAAAACTGCACATAGTGGTGACCACCATCAATTTTTATTTTTTATTTTATTTATTTATTTATTTATTTATTTATTATTATTATTATTATTATTATTATTATTATTATTATGTGTGTGGAGTATTTTGTGAGGAATATTTCTATAAGTGAATATTTTTAATAGTGGTTACTATAAAAGGTAAAAAGTTGTTAAGCGAGTCACAAGTGGGAGTAGTACCGGGTGGGTGACCACCCGGGAAGTCCTCACTTGTGGTCCACTTGTAGACCATATTGTTCCGGAGATATATTGCAATGATGGATTTGAACCCTTGAGCCACTCGTTGCGGGGGTTCGAATCTTGAGTATGGCCCGGTTTTCATCCGGCTGTTTCTCCAGCAAGGTAAACTTGTGTGGAGGCAGTACGGTATCCGGGGGAAACCCATTACCACCTGAGATCAGCGTGGACCCGGTTCAGACAACATAGTCTGGCGGGGTGGCGATGGGGCCTTCGCTGTCCGCGAAGGTGGTCGATTCTAAGTTGAAATTCACATTTCAAAAAAAAAATAAAAGGTAAAAAGTGATGACTTTAATGATGTGTTGAATGATAATCTGGCATTGATAACAATTACCTTAAAAATCAGTCTAATGTATTTGAAAATCAAAATTAAGGGTGCTCACGGTCTAAAAATCAGACCGGGCCGAGACCGAGTTAGGCAAAAACTCTAGACTGAGACCGAGACCGGACCGAATGTGGTCGGTCCGGTCTCGGTCCGGTCCAAATAGGCTAAATGTTCGGTTTGTAAGCCGGATCGGACCGGCCCAGACCGAGACCGAAATAATGAAAAACTCCAGACCGAGACCGGACAGTTGGTCCTTCAGTCGGTCTGGTCGGTTTTGTCGATCAATCTGGTCGGATTGCTCACCCTTAATCAAAATAGAGTAAACTATTGTATATGAAGATCAAAACATTGTTCTGTAACATGTACGTCTATTTACATATGTTAGCAAGACCTTTTGACATAAGAAAAAATATATATATTATAATTTTGAGAAGAAAAAAAAAAAAAAAAAAAAAAAAAAAAAAAAAAAAAAAAAAAACATTGGTCCAAATGTTAGAAATTAACAAGGTAACAATGCATTAAATATAACAAGCATTCAAATTAGAAAATTCACTCATTTACAAATGGAAACATATCATGATAACAATTAGTTAAAGAATTGGCATCTCTCTACCTCACTTTCTAGTACCAAAATAAGTGGCGATTAAATAACGTTAAACGTACGCTATCATATCCATTTCTAGAAATTCATGCATCTTATCATAGCTTTTTCTTCTATACGGTTTGAAAATTTTTGAGATCAAATACAACGGCTACCAACCTTTTGTTGAATACATGTCTACACTTCAGATTACGCGGAAGGCGGACCCAAGAATATTTAAGATGGGGCCATCTTTTATTTATTTATTTATTTATTTATTTATGACAAAAGTCGTTGTGCATATAAAAATAAAGGTAAAAAGTCGTTGTGCACATAAAAACAAAAATAAATAAATAAGATTTTTATATTATTTGGCTTTAAGATGAAGGGCAATTTGATTTTGTGTGTTTTTGTGCGGGAGGAGGGTTGCATTTTAATAAAATGGACCACAAAAAAGATTTTTTACACTAAAATATGAAAGTTTTTTGGCGGAATCGTGGAGAGCACCGCCCCCATACTCTATATGTAGTTCCGCCCCTGCTTAGGAATGAAAAATGTATAAGAATATAAAGTACCCAATCATTCCTATAACAACTATGTATAAGGATTTAGGCACATACAATAAACAACTTAAACTTTCATCAGTTTCACTCGCAGTATAAAAATGTACAAAAACGTAAAAAAATGATCGAATATTAAATGGTTTAGTAGGCGCAAGCCCGATTTATCGGCTTAAGGTTTATTAAGGTTTTATGTTAGTTGTATTATAAATAGTCAATCAATGAAAGATGATACCTACGGATTTAACATCTTCAACAATGAAAAAAATGTATGAAAACGTACACAAATATACAAAAACGTATCAAAACATATGAAAATGTAAGGTAACGTATACAAACGTACAAAACGTTAAAAAAAAAGGTAATAATGTATGAAAACGTATAAAAACATTCAAAAACGGATGAAAACTTCTGAAAACAAATGAAAACGTATAATAACGGATAAGAACATATCAAAACGTATAAATCAAAAATTTGTAAACTTTTTTTATCCTTGGGTCACTTCGCTTAGTACAAAGAGCATCCTTTGCTTAAAAAATAAATAAATAAATAAATAAATAATAAAAAATAAATGACAAACTCATTTAGACCCTGACCCATCTAGACCCGACCTATTTAAACTCAGGTTTTTAAAAGACTCATCTAAATTTAGACCCGTTTAGACTCAAACACATCTAAACCTGTGACCAAAACCCGACTAGAACTACCTATTTTGCAACCCTATAAACAATATATGTTTATTACAGTAGTTTATCTACGGGAGCATGGACGGCCAAGTATTCCTAACCTAATTAATCTATGAATCTATTATTGTCAATAAAATCTATGTACAGCTAAACATAAAAAAAGTTGAAATCTTAGAAAAAGTTATGCCGAATGTGTCAAGTCGGTCAAAGAAACGAAAAGTCCTTAAAAATAAAATAAAATAATGCATTTTTAATTATTTTATTGTCAAACATTATCTTACGTTATACTCAGTTTAATAATTTTTCAACCCAATCATAATATCGATTAGACATAAACATATCAAGTAAGCCCATGCATCCATCATCCATGGACGCCTAGTCAACTCAAAAGAACTTAATTAACACGAAAACTGATTAACGCCATTAATCTTCTTTGCTAAACCAAAAACCACAACTCAGTTACACGCATCAACTCGTGTATAGCCACGTGGACGTAAAACATGTTCGTCAGCTATCCTAAACAGCCTCTCAGGCTAACACGTGTCACCAGCTTGTTGCTGTTTATGACACTCATGTTGTTGCTTTGTAGCTGTTATTCATTAAAAGAACATCATCCAGTTTCATCTGCCTGTATCCAAAAATGGTAAAATCTCTTTTTATATACTTATATTTGTATCTTTGTTTATATATCTATATAGCAAAAATTATTCTTAAACGTACTTAGGAATTACTAGTAAATATTAGTAATAAATAAAAGTGTATAATAAAGACAAAGTCTGCATATTAGCTAGATAAATGTTAAGATTAGTTTATTATTCATATAAGTTATGTGAATATGCTAAGTAAATGTAATATTGTGCATGGGAATGACGGGAATGGTTATTAGTACGGAGTACTTATTAACAATACTTGTGAATGTGCAAGATGTTGTCAGTTCTCGCTAAATATTTTATAACGAATATTGTGTTTTGAACTTTTGATAATTCGTTTTTCGTTGGAATTGTTGTTATTGTCGTTGCTGTTAGGGGCGGACCTAGGGGTTCATGGATAATTGCTGCCTAGTGTAAATTTTTGTTGAAAGTCAGGATTTAGTCCTAATAAATGAACCCGTTCCGAATTTTTTTTGTCACACAAATAGTCGAATGTGTCTTGTTTAGTTAGTAGACTAATATGTAAAAAAAATACGTGTCCTTTTAATTTGTTTAATAGTTTTAATAAAATCATACATTTCACTATTTTTATTTTCATTACTCGTAAAAAAATATTTGTGCACATGGTGACTTAGAGTCTTCGGTCCGCCCCTGGTTGCTGTGGAATTGAACTTGTTCTGAATGTATGTTTCCATTTGAAGTTCTTTGTAAGCTGGTTTAGAAACTAGAATTCAAAAAGTTTTGACTTGATTAGTCAACCAAACTATTTTTGGATGTTTGACAGTTTTTGTTGCCACATAATTACTGGCTGTGTTTGGCAAAATTAGTTGTGAGCAGTAGCAGCTGCTCAGCTCACAGCTTCTTAAAAAAGCATTGGAAAAATGAGTTTTTCTAAAAAAATAGCAAAGCTCACCGCTCTTTCGACAAACGAACACTAAAAATCAAAAAGCTCGTTGCTCACCGCTCATCACCCAAAAGGCTCTGCGCCAAACATAGCTGTAATAGTTGTTTTTTTGGAAGAATCATACCTAATATACTCATAAAATCACAACTCATCTTGGCATTCCGGCTTATGGCAAGTGGCAACCTATTATGTTGGTCGTTAGGTGTTGCAATAATGGTCTTCTCGTCATCTACACTAAATTAATAGTTACCTGTCTGAATTTCCCTAAATGAAATAACTGAATTTCCCTAAATGAAATAACTGGAAGTTCGCTACTACCCCTCTTATTGCGATTGGCAACTTATAGTATAACTCTTGTATGTTAAAAATGCCTCAAAATATGAAAACGTATCAAAATGTTAGTCATGTACTACGTTTTGTTTTGAGTGTTTCATGACTTCCCTCACATACATTATATATGTAGTCTTACCTGCTTACTTGTTTGAGTGTTTCTATTTATGGGCACCCATATGACCCAAGTGGGGGCATTAAAGTGGGTTCGAAGGGGATCACTTTATAATGAAAGAACACACCCATGGAAGTGAGAGGCCTAATAGAAGAAGCCGTTGTGAGATCGGAGATTTGTTTGTAACCTCAACTAAATTACCCATAAAACCTATAATATTTACGCCAATGCCGACCATCAACTTGTTACTATTATGCCATACGTCACTAAATTGACCATGCCCGCTAAAATGACCTCACTGGCCATGTCCTTTGAGTCGCTAAATTGACCCTTGTTGGCGCAAAACAATATGCATATATTTGTTTGAACTCTAATATTTGCAAAGCAGGTGAGTACATATAATAAAATCGGAAAAATGTTCTTACCGAACATTCCACGTCTTTCTAGGTCCATTATGTCCAGGTAATAAACAGATCCAATAGGGTGTGTAAATGCTGAGTGCCCATCTTTTTACATCATGATTTACAGGTTTCATACTTTTCCACTAAATGTGCTATTTTTTTCGGCCAGGACAGTAAGAGTCCTGATCTTTCCAGCCATGACAAACACTCCAAAAAGACTGATAACGCTTTGGGCCTTAAACGTGGTTTTAGTATGTTGGATGCAGAGTTCTTCAATGACACTAAGGTAATTATGTCAACATGTCCTAACTACCTAAGTGCTTGTTTACCTATTGTATAGGCAGATAAACGGGTATTGCTAGTTGGCTGCTTATTTTAGAGTAGCACACAAGCACTTAAAAATTTAGCATGCTGCCCAAATTTTTAAGAGATAATGCTTTTATAATAAGCAATCCGTAACACCCCGTTAAAGTGCCATTTGACCCCTGGAAAGATAGATAAGGGTAAAATTGTCGAGGAAAAAAAATGTCAGGATAAACGTCACATTTTTTTGGGATATAGGAGGGTGGTACCTCTGGCAAAATGTATAAAAAGTTGGGATGAACGTCACATTCTGAATGTTTTCTGTATGCAATATATTTGTTTATGCCTTTGCGCCCTTCTAAAACATGTACACTATTTTGTTTGAATTTAGATGCTCGAGATTAAGAAAGGTGCCAAAGAGCTCAATATTCCTATATTTGAAGATAATAGGAAGATAGTCGCAAGAACTGACGGGGGATTGCATTACCATCCTTCGTTAGTTTTCAGTTCCGAGTGGAAACAGAAAGAAACACATGATGATGCTAAGAGATTTAACTACCCTTCGGTTTCTGGTGTTACAAGGCCTGAAAATGAAGAAGATATTGCCTTCATGACTGTAAGTTGACCGTCACTAATATAAATCCAAACGTCGCTGAATGTGAATGCCCAAAGCTTGATCCTCATTTGTGGTTTTGCGAAATTGTAGATTCTTGAACTTGGACATCTTATAAGAACGAAACAGATTTCGTCAGAGGAGCTCACCGGGATATTTCTGAAAAGACTAAAAAGGTAAATATGCAAGAAAGATGTTTTTTAATTTCTTTTATGCAATTTTGAGAAGATGTTCTTTTTATGCAATGGTTGCTTTGATAATACCGCAGGTACAATCCTGTGTTGGAAGCGGTGATCACCATCACCGAGGATCTTGCCTACAAGCAAGCAAAACATGCAGATCAACTACTAGCACAAGGGGTCGACTTAGGTACTGAAATTCATTAGTTAAGATGTCATTGAGGTGGAAAAATGGTAGGTTGCGCAAGTTGGGTAAAGAGTCAATATAGGTTCAAAGTTCAAACTAAATATAGGTTACTTTTGTGTTGTACAGTATCAGTCAAGTTTGTTGACTTTCATTTCATCCAAGCTATTTTGAACTTATTTTCGAAGTTGCTAAATATTTGATGGGATTAGAAATTTGTGTTGTTACTATGTTTATCTAAATATTTTAGTTCAGCTCTCTTGTAGATTGCATACATCAAAGTGCATTTTAACCCATATTTTTTGTAACTATTTTTTTTATTTGGCCCATTTGATCTGTATGAGATAACTCATAGCCCGGCTTGACCTATTTATATGTAGATGGATTGGAATCACTACCTCTAAGTCGAGACGTGAGATTCTTGTGTAGCATTATTCTTATTGGAATTTATGGAAATGATAGGTCCCCTTCATGGAATACCATATGGGTTGAAGGACATTTTTGCGGTTCCTGAATATAAAACCACTTGGGGTTCAACTACATTCAAAGATCAAGTTCTCGACACCGAGGCATGGGTTTACAAGAGGTATGAACACAAGACTATGACATTATCTGGTTAATGTTGTTGCACGTGTCTGAAACTCCGATTGGTGTAAAACAGGTCAAAACAAGTATTCTATTTGTGCGGGTTATATTAGGCAAGGTTGACCCGTAATACTCTTTGTTGAAAAAAAAAAAAAAAAAACTATTTGTATATACTCCGTAAATAGTTAACACGTTGACTATGATTTCAAATATATATTGTCAGAATAGTAAATTGTTATCCTTAAATATAGCGATTCAGGAGGTTCTATGCATTAAAAATACACTTTGAGACACGCTCAACTCCTTTGCCCGTATCATATTCTGAAAATACCCATTAAATATAGAACATAACCCGAAACAACCCATTCATAAGTTAACATGTTGAGTTGTTAAAGTTGACACTTATCTCTTAACACAGGTTGAAGTCCGCAGGGGCGGTTCTTGTTGGTAAACTGGTTACTGGATCACTGGCATATGATGATATTTGGTTCGGTGGTCGAACCAGAAACCCATGGAACATTGAGGAGTACAGTACAGGTTCTTCTGCTGGGCCCGCTGCCTGCACTTCAGCTGGTATGGTTCCTTTTGCAATGGGGTCCGAAACCGCTGGTTCAATAACTTACCCTGCTGCTCGGTGTGGGGTGACTGCATTAAGGCCAACTTTTGGTGCTGTTGGTCGAACTGGTGTGTTGAGCTTGTCTGAGAGCCTGGTAATAATGATATTCCCTTTTTTGTGTTGAGTTTGTTGTATTCTGCTTCTTTCTTTCTTTCTTTCTTTCTTTCTTTCTTTCTCTCTTTTAATTATTATTTATTTATTTATATATATATATATATATATATATATATATATATATATATATATATATATATATATATATATATATATATATATATATATATATATATATATATATATATTTTTCATTGTTATTATTGATTTTATTTTTTTGTTTTGAAAGGATAAAATTGGCCCATTGTGTAGAAGTGCTGTTGATTGTGCGATTGTTCTAGATGCCATTCGGGGTATAGATCCTGATGACTTTTCGTCAAGAAAGATTTTTCTTGATGACCCGTTTTCCGTAGACATCACAAAGCTTACTGTTGGATATCTCAAGGATGCTGAGATGGAGGTGAGAGTCATATGAATTGTCTATGCATTACATTTTCATCTTCTAGTAATAGTTGAAGGTGGCAAAATGGGTGGGTTATATAACGGGGACATTTTTAATGACTTGAATGTATAAGAAGTTACAGTGATTAAGATAAGATAAATGAGAAAGTACGCTGGTAATTTTTGTGGAATAAGAATATAAAAAATGCTGTTCAGCCACTTTCAAGTTTGAACTCGTTTAAAGTTTAAACTGCTTTGCTTTTAGTCTTGCTTCTGTTTACCCTTTTGACCCGTTAGAAATAACAAGATCACCCATACCCACCCATGTACAAAACAATGGTTAAGCTTGCCTGACCACCTCTACGAACTAATGTTGCGTTGACGTCTTGACAAGACTAAAGTAAGTTGCAAATGATAGATTATCTGGTACTGTCAAATTGGCAGGTGGTTGATGTGCTTAAATCGAAGGGTGTTAAAATGGTACCATTCAAGCTAAACTACACTGTCAAATCCGCTCAAGGAATTTTAAATGTCACAATGGATGTCGATATGCTTGCTCACTTTGACAATTGGCAACGATCCGGGAAAGACAACGAGTATGAGGCCCAAGATCAATGGCCCACAGAACTGCGCCGAGCATGCGTAATACCAGCTGTAGATTACGTACAGGTATGTTAAGCATTTGGAGTTGTAAATGGGTCAGTTTACTTGTGAGTCAAAATTGATTATTGTCGGAACAGCTAAGTTGTTGGCACGAAGTTTGGCTGTTCAGCAAGAACTTCTCTCTTCTCTAGTCTAAAATAGTTAATTTCTTAAGTAGGAGTTGCAAGAAGTTTCTCGGAAAAAGTATCTACGTACGTTTTTATGTGGTCGCTCTTAGTTATTGTACGTCGGAGACATTTTAGTCATTTTGTAGCCAAGAAACCCTCAGAGTGTTTGTTCGTATAAAAATGTTTAATTTATTTTAGAGAAGTATTAGAAATTCAAAAATAATAAGAGTATGGGTAACAAAATGGCCAATAAGGAACAAAAAGCCATTTTTAGTAACTTAAATGTACAAATAAAATGGCCATGAGCCTAAAACAGGATAAATGCACAAGCACGTTGGTATTATATGCATAAAAACGATTGAAAAACTATGTTATCAGAATGATAGTCTAAAATTTGATAACATACGGAGGTTTTTTACATGGTAATTACACTGTCGGTTGATCCTATAAAGTACAACGCCAAGCGTTTTCTAGTTTGTTGTTTATGTTTATATTTGAAAATTTATCAATTTCAACTGTCAACAGTCGCAGAGAGCACGTGGAAAGCTGATTCAAGAAGTAAGGGAGAGTTTCGCGGTTGATGCGTTTGTGGGAAATGTAACGGACTGGGAGAAAGTCTGTGTTGGTAATCTAGTTGGAATGCCGGTAATGGTCGTCCCGGTTGGATTTAAAAAAATTCAGGATCCACCTACTAATGAAACTCAAAGAAAAACTACTGTTACGACCGGCATTTATGCTCCTCCTGATCACGATCATATTGTAAGTTGTCTTGTACCCAACAATTCTCATCTAGTTTTTATAGCTTATGCTTTTTTAGACCATGAAGCCCAACTTTTTGTAGTTATATTACAAACGGTTAAGCTGATAATAAAGCGATACATAAGGTTAATGCGATTGAATACATTTTTGTTGACTTTAAGCGGGCAGTTTTCTTTATACTTAAACCTTTAGCTTAACCAATTTGACGTGTTAGAAGAGAAATGAGAATATGAGATTTACCCATTTGCATGTTAATGGAGGGAACTTGCCACCTTTTCTAGCGATGAAGGTCCAAAAAGTCGATGTCTTCTGTATTTTAGACGTCTCTTGCCTCCTTTTTTTTTTTTTTTTTTTTTTTTTTTGAATGCAATGAAATTTGTGTTGGTTCAATATTTAATCTAGCGCAAGAAAAAGTGACTTATGTGACTGAAATATGTGTAGGCATTAGCATTGACGATGGCGTACCAAAGTGTCACAGATCATCATAAACAACGACCACCTATAGATGATCTTGTTACAGGTGATACAATCCCAAACCCACCGAAGGCGATGATTCCTCCAAGAATACTTAGAGGCTGAAGCAGGTCAACGATTGATGCATCATACGTTTTGCATGGGGTCAGGAAGCTATGTGAGTCCAATCTTTTGTTACGGTCGAGTTTTGTTGCTCCCTGTTGGGTCGAGTTTTGTTGCTCCCTGTTGGGTCGAGTTTTGTTGCTCCCTGTTGGGTTATTCTGTTGTATCAACGGACAAACTATTGTTTCTTGGGGTTATGTGCCCAACAAGTACCACGCATGTGTGTGTATTTGTTTACGTCCGCTCGTCTTATTTATTCTGCAGATGCAGATTAGTATAAACTTGTGTCTTCCGCAGTATAACTTGATCAAAGGTAGATACCAAGTGTGTTGTCTAATGAGCAACTTATTTTACAACTGTTGCATTTAGAAGTAAACAAATCAAAAACAGTTGTATGACTGTATGTCAAAAGTCTGCAAGACAGCGCAATAGATGGGATACGGGAACTTACCTGAACAATGAAGATGTATTTCTGTATTGCACCAAGCTGACATCTACAGTATATATAGATACAAGGAATAAGTGCTCTACAATTCTTTGCATACTTGTGTGACTGAAAACAGACGTGTGGATTTGGTTAAACTTGGCATACTTGCGAAACAAGAGGTGCCTGATAAAACAAATCAGATATCTAAAATCTTGCAAGGAAACAAAAGTTTACGGCTATGTTTGGCAAAAATATCTGTGAGCAGTAGCAGTGAGCTGCGAGCAGTAGCTGTGAAAAATGAGCTTTCTGCTCACAGCTTTTTAAAGAAGCATTGGAAAAATGAGCTTTTCTAACAAATAGCAAAGCTCACTACTCTTTAGCCAAACAACACTGAAAATTAAAAAAAAAGCTATGTGCCAAACATAGCCTACATCTCACATTTTCAGTGTTCGGTTAGTGTATATTTTTGTTATACTTCTTTCTGGGAACCAATCTCAGATTCGGGCAACTGAATTCAGAGGATCCAATCCAGCATCAAACCGAATATATAAATGCGGCTAACAAAATGTGACAACTGGACACCCTGAGGGGTTACAGAGACCGATTTCAAGTGAATCAGCGAGACACCTCTCTTGAAATTTGAGGTTGTATTGTTTGTTCAACTTTTACACCAAGAACTAGAGACCGATTTCAAGTGAATCAGCGAGACACCTCTCTTGAAATTTGAGGTTGCATTGTTTGTTCAACTTTTACACCAAGAACTTAGCCTGATCGCAATTAGAACTATAATGTAACAGAAGAGTTGACAGTTGAGCGAACATGTTACCATTCATGGGCAGATAAGAGCACAGAAATGAAAATTAGTACAAGCCCAGATTCTAGATAAAAATCTCTCATTTACAACGTCATACAAGGTTTTCGTCCATTCTAAACCACAAAAACTTTAATGTGTTTTAACCCAAAAAAAGAACAAAACATGTAATTAGATGCAGATACCAACTAAACACTAGATTCTATCACATGTGAATCTAAATTCAAAACAATCCAACGCCTCCATTTGTGATTGATTAATCAGTTGTCACGTCTTGTTGTCCTTCTACGAGGAGCAGCCTCCTCACTCTGTTCTTCTTTCTTCTCTTCCTCTGCTCCTGCGGCACTGCTTGAGGCCTCACCTTCTTCCTTCTTTGCTGGTGCTGCAACAACCTTTGGTGCCTGTAAAACCAATAACCAGTTTCATAAATATGGCGGTTACACATAATTCACAGCTGACAATTTTCACACTAATACTTAATTTTCACTTGTTAACTTATAAGATTCAATTTCATTCATGCTTTATATCAAAAAGGCCACATCAAATACTAAGGTAAAAGGAAAAAAGGGTCACAATAAATACTACTAGAATTGAACCAAAAAAAAAAAAAAAAAAACCCTCAGTAGGCCAACCAAGTTTTGCCATCAATCCTTAAATGTATTCATAAAAAAGAGTTTGGTACTTACCGCCTTCTTTCCACCAAACAACAGCTTCAACAAGAGGCTGAAGAACACGACAATGATTGAAACAATGACACCAAGGGTAATGTTTGGTTGTGTTTCGGCCTTCTCGATGAGTTCCTACAGTAACAGAAAACAAGGTTTTAGTTTAAACGAAAGATGGAAAACTGAAACATTCCTCTATGGCATTAATGCTATGACTTACAAAAATCTTAGTCTTGTATGCGCCCAAGAACGGCAAATCAGCAATCTTGTAAAGAACATCAAATACGGTTTTCTGCAATATTATAAGTTGAACAATTAGGACAACAATCAGTGGGACGAAGAGAGTTTTTTACTAGTACTTTCATTAGTAGGAAAATTACCTGGATTCCCTTAAGACCGTCAGACACGGCTGATTGTTCTTCTGCCTTTTGTTTCTCTTCTTCAACCTTGAACTTTGGCTTCCATGTGGTGTCCCTGATGGATTCAGCGGTCTTCTCGTCACTTGCTATCAAAATGTTGTCAAACAAGATACCATCTTGCATTGTCCAGATCTCAATACCGATGGCAGCGATTGGCTCAAAGTTGGGGGTGTCGAGTTCAAAGTAGTCAGGGTTTGGAATCTCTTGAGGCTTCCAGATGCCCTTGTAAGCAGGGTTGTCGATAAGAGGAGCACTCCATTTACCCTTGTAAGCTGGGTTCCTCTTCAAAGGTCTCCTCCATTCACCACATCCAGGTGCGGCTTCACATTTTGGGTTGTCGATTTTGGGTGCCTCCCATTCACCATCTTCCTCATCGTCCCAATCCTCGGGTTTCACTGCCTCAGGGTCGTCAACTTCCTCTGGCTCGTCTTCCAACCATCCTTCGGGCATCTCAGCTTCCTCATCCAAGATTTCCATAGGTGCTTCCTCATCCCAATCCTCAGGTTTCTTTGCTTCTGGGTCAGGGATCTTAGCTCTCTCATCCCAATCTTCAGGTTTCTTGTCATCAGGGTCGGGGATGGTTTTTGAAGGGATAAGTGCTGGTTCAAAGTCCTCAGATGACAAAAAGTTAGCCTTCTTTTTCTCTTCACCGTCAACCAAGATTCTGATCTCGTTGTCAGGTTTCAAGATGGCTGTGTATACATGGGTCAATTTGTCTGAAGGGACAGATGGAGGGAACTTGAGATGGTGTTCAACGTACTCTCCACTCTTGGGGTTCTTGTGCTTCAAGATGAAATGAACCTTGTTGGTGGCACCACATTTGTCTGGGCCAAACATGATTGAGTAAGGAGACTCGTTGTCAAATCCCTTGGCGGTCCAGC
Organism: Artemisia argyi; assembly: GCA_030686995.1. Taxonomy (NCBI): domain Eukaryota; kingdom Viridiplantae; phylum Streptophyta; class Magnoliopsida; order Asterales; family Asteraceae; genus Artemisia; species Artemisia argyi. The sequence goes on from CM060701.1 coordinate 36,775,231, forward strand.
CAGCTTCCTGTGGGCGAAGATATTTCAAATACGCACCACCACATTCAAGACCGTTTTGAAGACGAACTTCAAACTGGAGAACAATGGTACCGTCCTTGAGGACAACAGGTTTTTCTAGTTCCTTGACAATTGCGTACTTTCTAGCCTTCTCGCTCACAAGAAGTCCATAGTCATCATGTCCCTCACTCTTTGAGTGTTTCCATTCACCTGAAGTCACAAATAATTAGAAAACAAAAATCAGAGACCAAAACAAGGACAACAATTACATGCTAGAAAACATTCCACTAGTTGGTGACATAAAGTATAGCACTTAAGCAAATGCAGAAAACAAACAGTTAAACAAAAATACACAAACTATTTCCATATAAAATAAGATGGTCCAAGCCAACATGGTGGCACATTGACTATAAGAGCACAGTGTGATTCACAAAACAAAACAAACATACAAATTATAAAACTACATGGTATAAAACATGTCTGTCAGAGCCAAAAAATTAGACAAGAGCATCACGATATAGTTCAGATCTTAGCAACCAAACGATGTTAATGAGTGGTCAGTTATAGAGCAGCAGAAAACAAGTAATGCACATTGTAATCTAGCAGACTGACTACATCATGACTTATAGCATTATGACTAACAAGTAACAACTCAACATTATAGAAGACAACTTGTCGCACCACCCTTTTATTTACACACTTACTTTAGCATATTTCAAATTTCAAAACGCCATCAAATACACATGCCAACATGTTTAATTCCAGCGTCAGGTAGAAGTGTGCATTTTCATGTGTCACTAAGTATGTAACAGACATCACAACAGCATATTTATGAAACCTATTTACTTAATGGAAATTCCCGCCATATTAGTTTGAAAACTCTTAGGCGATTGGTTTGAAAAGGCATGTCAACCAGTTTGCATAACTTTCACTTTCGACTAAAGCTAACTCAAATGCAACCTAAATCAATTTAGTCTGTACTCGCGTAAATGAAGGTTTTAACTAGTCCACATACTGTTATTCCGTTTACGCAGCTGCACAAACCGGATCACCATGAAATTCTTACACGCACTCAAATCTATATATAAAACTTCGAATACAAGTCACATCTTCTAAATCGCAACCTATCCAACACCTTCTAGAACATTCTTATAACTAACTATAACTAATCAAATCACTAACTTAATCCTAACTTCACAATCATTCACATAAACCCTAAATCTTCAAAATCAATAACTCAACCATATCATTACTAATAAATCAACCAAATAACAGATCGAGATACGAAATCTCACCAGAATACTCTTCCTTCTCAGATGTGATCCAGCTTCCTTCAAACGATTCATCAAAACTCTCATAAAATATCTACATATTCACACACAACACATTAATATCACACACACTAATTCACACACAGTAACAGATCCAGAATCAAACACATCTAATCAAATCAATTCATTTCACTTACAGCGTTATCATTAGCATAAACCAGCGCAATCAGACCGATCAAAAACAACAAACATAACCTCATCTTCATTTTCTCACCAAATCGATCTAGAATAAATCGATTTTGTAGAAGATTCTGGAAAGAGAGAGAAAGAGAGTGTGTTATTTGTGTTATGAGAGGGTTTTGTTTTTTGATTTATATATATATAATAGATCTGATGCTTTGTTATTGTGTCGAGTTGGTTTAACCAATGAGGTTGAGTGCCACGTTGAATTGGCGAATCAGGAGGTGACACGTAGGATGTGAAGTGTGGCTGTTTTGATGGACGGTTGGGATTGAATGAGTGGGGTTTGGGTAGATGGGAATTTTCAATTTGTGTATTTCCATTTCTTGTAGTTGACTGGGTAAAAGATTAGTAATTATCCTAATTTCATTTTTTAATTTTCTTTTTTTAATTCTTAAATAAACAGTTTTAAATAGTAAATAATTATTACTGTACTTTTTTTCTCTTTTATTTTTTACATAAATATCTTATTTACTTTTAGTATCGAACAATTAATTTGTAAATCTCAAAAATAAAAGGTAAACAATAATATTGAGACAAAAAGAGTAATTGTTTAGACAAGGTGTGAATTGTAAGCGAGAATTTATCCCACCCTCATTTTTTACAAATGACACTCTTTTTTTTTCAATTATTTTATTTTTATAATTTTGTTAATAAAAAAAGACTATAAACATGGATTAGAAAATACAAAGTTTAATAAGTTAAAAGTTTAAAACTGACAGAAAATACGGAACAGAAATTGGTAAAAAACTGTGTTGTACTGTTATACTATAAATAGGAGAGACAAAAGAAATATTATGTATATTTACCCCTCGGGATAACATAACCCAAATTGTAATGGTGGTGGTGTTAATTATTTTTACGTCATCGTGCATCTATTTTTGTGAGTGAATATAATATTTATGGTTGTGATTTCTTTTCATTCTTATAATCTTAATTATATTTCTTACTTGATCGTAACTCATGTTTACTAGCTCAAAGTTCTACGTACATTGTTTTCATCATGTCTTATTCAAAAATGGTTTTAAAATTTCCTTCTAGATGTACTTGTCTAGTCTACATTGTTTTCATCATGTCGTGTTCAATAATGGATGTAGTGACTTTTTTTCCTTTTTACTAGTAGTATATTTTTTGCCAAAAGCATTGTGACGATTCGTTTTACAGTTTGTAGCAGGAATTAGGCATTAATAGAATTAGGCATTAATAGATATTTTGGTTGTAACAGAAGAAAAGGTGGCCAAAGTGTGTCCAACATATTTCCATTTAGGGTTTAAAAGATATTTTTCGTGTTTATAAATGATATTTCATGTTACTCATTTTTCTGCTTAGTTTACTAATAGCATGCGATATGTTAACGTGGTACGGCTTGGTCCTCAAACCGCGTCAGAGTGATGAGAACACAACAATGTAATTTTCGGTGTGGTTTAAACATGTTGGTTTAATACTTTAATGTATGATATACGTTTTTCTAAGTTTGTGTAATCCGACGTTTTTCAAATTTTAAAAAATTGCTCGCTTTTACCTTTTTAAATATCTTAAAAGTAATAATTCTATTCCTACAATGTCAATTTAGTTCTCATGATTTTTTTTATTTTTTTATTTCTTTTTTCATCTATTGAAATTAAAGCAAAAAGTGGTGAAAAAGTGAAGCTATATTATTATATATACTAAAAGGGGGAACGCTCCACTGTAGCAGCTACAGTGCTTGCTACAGTGGACGAAACAGTGTTTTGTGAGTGTCGGGTACTGTAGCAGTGGTACTGTAGCATCGGTACTGTAGCTTCTTTTTTTTTTTTTTTTTTTGGTAATATTTGGAAGAAAAAAAAAATATGATATTTTGATTATTAAAAATTTTCATTTTTTTTTGTAATATTTGGAAAAAAAAAATGATATTTTGATTATTAAAAATTTTCATGAGAATACATTTTTGACAAGATTTGGAAAATCCATTAAAAAAATTCATTTAAAGTGCCACAGTAAAAGCAAGAATAGTCTTTTGCAATTTAGTCCCTAAGCCCTAAGGTGTAAAAAAATAAATAAATACATAAATAAATAGGACGGCATTTCCGCAGCAACGCGCGGGTTCCTCCGCTCGTTATGGCTATAATTCAAGCATAGAAAACTTGTTTAGATGTTGCGCCTACTAAACGAACTATATCAAAAGACTAATTTAAAAACGAATATTTAAAAATTTACATATTTCGGTGGACAGAGACGGATCTATGTAGTAATTATGGGGGCCAGTGGCCCCATGGCTAAAACTCAACATACTAAAACTATTTTGCCTCCGCCCAACTCAAATTGACCCCACCCAGATACTAAAACTCAACATTCAACTTTTTAAAGCCTTATAAATTCCTCATTTATAATTGAAAATACTCAATTTATCATTACATTATTAGTTTTTTCTTTTGCATTTTATTGCTATTGTCAAAAAAAAAATATTTTGCCTCCCACATCTTATTTTCCCGATTCCCCCACTATCGGTGGATCGATAAGTTATTTTGTATTTTTGTAAATGCTCGTTTTAAGCATGGTATATACACTATAACAAAAGTAACAAACTATTTTTAGCCCATGTTTCTTTATCCTGGGCCAACTTCTTGTTTTGTACTGTAGTTTCTTGGGCTAATATGCAAAATTTTAGCGTTTATTCATATGCACACAATCATTCAACAACATAAATACATGATGAAATGAAAATATCGATGGGAAATGTAAGAGTGTGTTTAATTGGAGAAAAAATTCTTCATATTCTATTTTCATTTTTGTTAAAAAAAAATTAAAGTTTTTACAAAACTTATAAAATTAAATGCGTTCATGTGGCACTATTTTCTACTTTAAAGAAAAGAAGGAAAGTTACAAGAAAACAATCCTCAGGGCGTACCTCAGTTTGTGGCCAGCCCTCATGCATATCTCTTACCGTTAATGTTGACCCGCCCACACACTCTGCCCCTAAGTTGCTGTCTGTGTAGGCTCACTTGGTTCCAGACTACTACAGATCTTTGCGGTAAAATGGTCTCATGCACTGATACTCTCTTATACTGGTCGCTAAGTCATAGTAAGCACAAGCTCAGTATTACGTACCTTATAATCCAATATTGGAAAGATTTCATGTTTTTTTTAACTATATGCATGTACAATCTGCAAAAATAAATCTAACAAAAATATATCCCAAAAGAGGATCTAAAACTAGTTATCCAGTAAAGTACATGCAAAAAAACAAAAGTTTTTATTATAAAATAATAGCTAGAATCAAATACTAAACTGAGACGCATATTGAACACATGATGAATTATTTTGTAGATGTTTTTAACAAATGAATCAGTTTCTCGAGATTAACCATGGATGAACCAGAGGGAGAAGTACAAGCATCGTGGGCCTTGCTTTTCCAATCAATTGCATTCTTCCTCATCTCCTTCCCTTTTCTCCGTTCATCAACTCAATCACTAGCTTTGAAACTTCATCACTCTTTACATTGTTATCGATCTCCATGGCAATCCCCCACTTATTGCAACTCCACCAACAATTTGTTTGTTGGTCAGCAAAAAACGGCCAACAAATCATGGGGACTCCGCTGGAAATACTTTCGATTGTTGAATTCCATCCACTATGCGTTAAAAAGCCTCCTATTGATGGGTGACTTAGAACATGTTCTTGGGGGCACCAACTAGCCAACAATCCTCTATCACTTGTCTCTGCCAGAAACTCTGGTGGGAGAATAGCAGACTCACCAATTACAAGGTCTGGTCGTATTATCCACAAGAATGACTGATTGCTCTTTGCAAGTCCCCAACAAAACTCGACTAGTTGCTGATGTGTCATCACAGTGATGCTACCAAAATTCACATAAATAACCGATAATGGCTCCTTGTCGTCCAACCATTTTAAACATTTAGTATCCTCAACCCATAGATTGGATTTGATGGACACTAGAGATTTATCGACATTAATATAGTTCTCGAGTAGAGGCAAAGGGCCTATGCCATTGCAGAGAGGCAACTTCAACAAAAGTGTGTCCAAAATATCACATTCTAGTTCATCAAAGGTATTGAAAATAATAGCAGAACCTGTTACCGCCCTCTCATACATTTTGTATGCAAATTCAACAATATATTCATCACCAGGGTGCATGATTCTAACGAAAGGTGGGGTATCTTTTAGACGAATTCCGGGCATTGTAGGTATAAAATCTACAGCTGTATTTAAATACCCCTCTACAAGATGCCTTGGATCTGTGTTTAAAAAAAATGAAAAATTAAGTTGGATTGAAATGGTACCAAACTCTCACCTTGGGGCCTTTCAAAAAAAAAAATCTCACCTTGGGACATTGCGTTATGACTTACTAGTATTTATGTATTTTCTTGAACGGCTTGTGTTTTGACTTAATAATAAACATATAAGTTTTGAGTTGATGAATTTAACTAGAAGAATGACTAAAGTTATTGTATTACTATACTGTATACACAACGTCACACATATACCAGCTCTATAGGCATTTGGTTTTAGAACCTTCAAGCTAGTTTAAAAATAAATAACTGATATAAGAAAAAGAAAGATTGTACCTTTGAGCGGCATCAAACCTTTTTGTATAAGATTACGATATTGGTCGTAACATATTAAAGAACCACCTCCAGCAGTCCAGAAAAGAACACCCGGAATTCCCAATTCCTTGGAGGTTGTGAGAGTGAAATACATAAGGAAGTCAGCCACCATTCAAGTAACCGGTGAATAAGAAGCACTCACTTTTGCAAGCACGCTTTTCAACGGACCCAGAGCCGTATCATGAAGTGATTTGAGTTTCATTGCGGTATCCCGGCTTGCATCCGGTGGAAGGCCATCGGGAATGGTCTTAAAACGGAATGAAGGGAGGCCACGTAAAGTGTCGGAGCCTAGAGATCTAAGGAGGCGTTCGTGGGTGAACTCAATGTTGACAAAGGTGATATCAAAGCCTTTGGAATGAAGAATTTTTGCAAGTTTTAGCATTGGATTAATATGACCTTGTGCTGCGTGTGGTATGCACACCACATGTGGCTTGTTCACTTGCTTCGAACCCATGGAACCCTTTTTCTAACTATCTAGATTAAGCCAAGACACCAAATTTGAAAACATGTAACAATGGTCTTATAGACCACTAGGAAAGGATCAAGTTTAAAAAATGAGGAAGAAAACAAATAAAAATCCAAGTTATCAATTGTGATTTTGTACATCATAAAGAAATACAACCCATCGGTAGTTGCTCTAACATAAAATTTTGACCTAATATTTTAATGTCGACATCGTTTTCAGATATTGGTCCCCTCTTAAAGAAGTAATAATTCATATGTTTTGCTAACATATGCGTAGTGGGCACGTGCTAATGTGTTTATAAAAGGTATTTTATATTTCATTTAAGAGAAAATTATGTTCAAATATAGTAGTATATCACTTTATTTAATGTGCATTTAATGCATTTTTTTGTTAAATTAAGAAATTTTGTGTTTATTAACTACACACTAACTTGTGCTCAGTGGGCACTTGTTAGCAAAACCCTTCATATATTCATATTAAGAGCGTTAGCTACAGTGCGGTGTCATAGGGTGATGTCATGGAAAAATGGTGCCATCTCAGCACTTTTTGTCTATGACACTAGTTTTGCCTATAACATCAAAACATCTCTCTCTAGCACAATACTGATTTTCTGGTGTCGTCGTGCACCTTTAGACCCCACATAATTTTTTTTTCATTTTTTTATTTTTATTAAAAAGGGTTTAAAATGTGACATTATATAGCAGTTGCTAAAGTCAAAATCATCAAATCCGAAATGGTATCAACCAGTTTTGCCTATGACACTAGTTTTGCCTATAACATCAAAACATCTCTCTCTAGCACAATACTGATTTTCTGGTGTCGTCGTGCACCTTTAGACCCCACATAATTTTTTTTTCATTTTTTTATTTTTATTAAAAAGGGTTTAAAATGTGACATTATATAGCAGTTGCTAAAGTCAAAATCATCAAATCCGAAATGGTATCAACCAGTTGCCTTTTATTTATATTTAACAATAATGAAAAGGAATAAGGTTGAGTCTCATTCTTCTCTCATGAAAAATAGACTTTATGTCTTTTCAGTAAATTTTTCTCAATCAAACATTATATTTGAAAGCAGAATTAGATCAATTTACCAATTTAAGACCAAACCACGTTTACGGTTTTAATGTTGCATTAATACATTGAAAAGAATTACAAAATTCGATTTTAGTATTTTCGATAATAAAATTTTCACGAAAATTAAATACCCATGATTCATAATCATATAACCATTTAATTTTCACTGAAAAACTAGGATCCAAATTGACATAGGTTCATCACATCAGTTGATCTGCTAGTGATGACTGTATTCAATAAGGTACGAGTCGAGCCTCAATTGCCAATATTCAATTGCAATTCCTAGAAAGGATGGGATTTACATATTTGTCAATCGCAGTTGCAATGTAAGCATGTTTTATCCCCATCTTATGCCTTGAGTGATCAGATCTCACTATCAACTCAATTAAGTTAACCAACTTAAGAAACTGCAAACTTACATAATTCCATCACATCAGTTGATTTGCTAGTAATGAAATCATGTAATTTGTCATTCCATTGTAATCTAGCCAGGTTACGTCCTGACGTAAACTACAACTTTAGATGCTTCCGTTTCATTGGATGGCATATAACTTAAATTTTAAGGGTATAAATTTTGATGTGTGTAATAAAAAATATGTACAAAGATGTCATGCATTCATCTTGTATCATATGTTTTCATGTAAAAAGCTTTTACTCATTAGTTTCTTTACTGAGCAAAATCAACAAAGTTTTAATTGAGGCATTGAGAAACTTACAACATTGCCTTAAGATGCTTCGTATATAATGGTTGTAGGGTGAGACTAATTTGACGCACAAGCGAGCGCAGAACCAAAGGTGGTCCCAAGATCCTTAAAAACCCGGTTCCACTTATAACCACCACATAGTTTGTCATAATTAGCTTTACCGTCCGACCATTATGTACAGTTACATCAATCAATCAAAAGTTCATGATTTTAGAAGCTCAAAACTAAATTTCACCATTATTTACTCCATTTTATAGTTTCTATTCGAAAAATACACTTTTGCTTATTATCATGTCATTAATATATAAAAACAAATACGTAATTAATAAAACAAATAAACGACATAAATAATGAACATGCAAAATAAATAAAAAACACACATAATTGATTTATAAATAGCAATTTATGGGGTCTTCCTCAATATCATAATTAATTAAATTTTAGTAATTAAACAAGTCTTTACAATTATATTACTAAAACCTTAATTAATTAAATCAAATCGCATACTAAGTATGTTTATTCGTAACAATCAAAATCAACATAATCCATGACAAAAGCATGCATTGATTTGTAATGGATTCCCACATTACACTTATTATAACAATAATAAAGCCTAGGATCGCATATCAATTAATAGCATATAGCAAATATCCATTAATTTTACACATAAAAAATTATTGCATGCAACCTAAGGTTTCTATAATTTTTACAAACCTAATTTTTTTTTTCTCAGATGAACAGTACCATGAACATTATTACATGAAGAGTGCCAAACAATACATGAGCAGTGCCAAACAGTACATGAACAGTGCATGAAAAAAAATTAGGGTTTTAAAAATCAAAAAACTTATAAACCTTAAAGCACGCAATAATCAATCAACGATTCAATTTTTATGTGTTTTGGTAATTAATTACACAATATTAACGGCTCATGATGCCACTGTTGGAGTTTAGTAATCATAACAATTACTACGTATAAAATAAACAAGTAAACATCAAAGCATGCAACGGAAGTAAAGAATCATAACACTTATATTAATTAACCAAATTTAAATGTTATTCGTACCTTGGTGATTTCTAGCCAAACAAGAAATCAAATAACAAAAAAGAGTAAAACCCTAACATGGGTTTATAGTAATCGACTTTATGGCAAGTCGAATAGGGAAAATAAGCTAACAAAAGTTTGTTAGATCTTCGCTCTTGTACACACGTATTAGTAGCGTTTCAATTAGAAAAGCTAGGTTCTTGATCACAAACAATCCAAACACAATGTTTAGAAGATCGCGTAGAAACCCTAAAAGGGTGTAGTTGATCAACTAAACAAGAATGGTTTAGCTTAGGAAATCTAGTAGGAACCCTAGAAGGGTGTAGTTCGATTTCTAGGCTCAAGAGAAGAGAATAAGAAGAATGTGATTACAGGTGATGAGTGTCTAAATACTCATCATTTTATACCAATCTGAACTGCTAAAACATACAAAAACACTCAAATATGTATCAAAATACTTAAAATATCTTAAAGTTGTGTTTTATATGTTTCAAATGCAAAAAATGCAAAAACAGATGAAAAACGTACAAACTTTGCATAATTGGCGGTTTCAGTCCCTCAAGTTTCATAAATTGGCAAAACTAGTCCCTGGTTATTCTAAAAACATGAAAATATCATCAAAGGTCCTTTTTAATCATAAAGTTACATATTTAGTCCTTTGGTGCAAAGTTTCATAAAATTACAAGTTTAGTCCCTCAACTTTGGAAATTGACATAAATGGTCCCTGGGATGTAAAAACTTTGAGAAAAATCAATTTTGGTCCTTATACTAATAATCTTTTGCAGGAATGGTCCTTGGTATGAAGTTTGGTGAAATTACATAATTGGTCCCTCAAGTTTGGCAGTTTGTCAGTTTTGGTCCCTGGACTTTCAAATAATGACAGTTTTAGTCCCTGGGTGTTCAAAATAGGAAAATTATCATTAAGGGTCCTAAGGAATTCATAATTGTCACTATTAGTCCTTGGGTGGAAAAGTTTGGAGAAATTACAAAAAGGCCCCTCAACTTTACAAGTTTGGCAAAAATAGTCCCCGGTATTTAAAAAAATGAAAAACATCAAAAATAAACCGTGTACTATTCACATATGGTATTTATGACCCTTGTGATAATTTTGGAATAATGCCACAAACAACCCTTCAATTTTTACCAAATTACATTTTTGGTCCTTGTAATTTCTTAAAAACCAAACGGACTCATTATTATTATTATCATAAACCTAAACTAAACCCAACACTCAACAGCCCATCCTACTCTTTTACCCAAGCCCAATCCCAGCCCAGTCCAACCCCAAGTCAATACCCTGTCAAACCAATACCACCCTCACCCCTAACCTTTCCCTCCCTCACTCACAGTCCACAATACCACCATTCACACCCACTGATTCACTTCCACCTCAACCCCCTCCTCTCCACGCAAACCCTCCACCTCACACATGCTTCCAAACCCTTGAAAAACTTCTCCACGCAATCTACAGTGCTCAAACTGACAGTTTGAGACTTTTGGCGCCAAAAAGTATTTTAAACGGTGGGGATTGCTTAGGCCATATCAACGGCTGGGGAATGGTGGGAAATACCCCAATGGGTCCCACAAGCTCAGAAAAGGGCTACAAAAGAGAAAAGAAGCAGAAGAGAATACGTATTAGTTTAGGAGTAGTGTAACTTAGTCATAGGTAGTATAATTTAGTCATTAAGTTGTATTTTAAGTTAAAACAAGCTTGTATCAGTTAAATTTCATGTAATTCTATCTTTAATTCAAGTCAATTTCAAGTTTTCAGTTGATTCTCAGTTTATGCATTTTCATTAAATTATCAAAAATCTTAAAAAGTTCTAGTGTTGTTATTTGTTCTTGTTGTTGAATTCTAAACTCATATAAAGCTCTGACAAAGCTTTTGAAAGCTTTTAGATAACTCAGAATCTAGTTTGGTAGTTAAACTCAAAAATTCAAAGAAAATAGAAAAAATAGGAAATCTATGGTTTTGATGATTGAGCATTGGACATGGTTTGTTTTGGATCACCTCTGGGTTAGTAGTCTTGTGGAAGACTGTTAGGAAAAATCTTGGTTCATAGTTCTTTGTTTCTCAGTCACTTATCAACTGTAAGTCCTCAATTAGATTTATGCATAATCTTGTTTTTATTGTTATTAAATAGTTTCTCTGGTTTAAATAACTTAATTAGTGAGTTAGTAATCTGTTGTAATCATAAAATCAGTAGAGTTAGTTTCAAAATCTAGTAGTTATAATGTAATCAGTTAGTTATAGGGGTGTTTGTTTTAGACCACAAAGTGAGTCCTTGTTAGTTTAAGCTGGTAAACTTGGTTCATACATGTTCACTAAGTCATATTAACTCAGTTTAGTCAATAAAACATAGGTGTTAAACAATAAAAAGTCAAAATCACTTAGTATGATCCTACACAGTTAACTGTGTAAGATTTGTGATCCATAATCCCACCCATCACCTTATAAGTTATAGCTTTAGCTTAAAATAGGTTCATAATAGATTAATATAACTTATACAATCAGTAGTAAGTGTTAGAAATCCAAATTAGTCAACCTAGGTTAGTTTCATAAAAAGTCAAAATTCCCAATTCCAGAAAATCACAAAACTTCAAGGAATTTTATAGATTTGTGTAGTAGGATTTAAGCTTTGATCTTTTTAGGTTTAGCACCCTACCAGCTCATCTTTTGAATCCCATACAGCTTATATTTTTAGGATTTTTAGTGTGGGCCCCACTCACCTCCAAACACAACTGCAGGGCATGATATTGCCCTGCTCCATCAGACCTCAGTCACAACACCACCTTTGGTGGTGTTTTGTGACCACCTCAGTGGGCCCCACCTTTCCAAATTAGTTTCCCTCAACCCCCCTCCTACCAAGGAACTTAGATTGACCCTTTGTTTGACCTGAGTCACTGTGGACCCCAACTAAATAAGCCCATAAACCTGGTCCCCATTCTGTGTTGCTTTTAAGTTTTGGATTAGCTTATTTGTGCTTATTAGCTTATCTACTGAGCTTATTTGACCAACTTAAGCTTTGACAAGTCCAACTATCTTATTAGAACCAGAAATATCCAAGGTGGGTCCCACACAAGCTCATTTGAGCTTATTTCCCATCTCAGTCAACAAAAGTCAACTGTGGAAGCAATAAGCTTCCACAGTGCTTAATTTTAGCTTATAAAAATATTGTTTTTGCAAAAGTTATTTATTTTTATGTATAATATAGTTTTGTAAAAGAAAAATCAAGAAAAGACAACATAAAAATAAGTGATAGTTTCTATTTAATATAATTTAATTTTAATTTTCATTTTTACATTTTTATTAAGTAATTTGTGTTTTTATAGTTTTTTTTAATTTCCTTATAGGTTAAAGTAATTTAAATAATTTTCTTAGATTTTTATATTGTCATTTGATATTTATTAGAATTAAAAATAGTTTTATTAGTAATTAATTAATAAATAAGTTTTATATAGCATAATTAATTTTTATATAGCAACACCTAGTTTTTATATTTTTATTAGCTTTTATAAGTCATAATATAATTTTAGTAATTTTTCTAGAATTTTTACTGTTCATTTAATAGTTTTCATAATTTAAATAGTTTAATTAGATATTAATTAATAAATAGAATAATAATTAGTTAAATAGTTTAAAAATATATAAAATAAAGTTTTTATAATTTTTTAGGATTCCCATGATGGTTAATTAGATATATAAAATTTTTCATAATTTTCTAAGTTAGTTTAATATTATTTGTAATTTAAAATAGTTTAATTAGTATAATTAACATAAATAGTTTTTAATTAATAGAAAATCTATAAAAAGACAAAAACATTTATTTTTATTTTTTATACTTTCTTCAAGTTCTATTTTAAGTTTAGAAAATATTTTTATAAATTTTTAGTTTAATTTGTAGTGTTAATCATTTTTAGTTTTTATTTAAGTTAGTTTTAATTAAAAAGTTAAATAGTTATTAATTAAATAATTAATAATAAATAATATAATAATCTAAAAAATAGTTTTATTTTTATTTTAATTTTATTTTAAGTTTAAGTTTATAGAATTTTCATTTTTAACCCTTGTAGTTTATTTTTCTTAAAACTCACCTTTTTCTCAGTACGCAATCGCGTCTGATTTTAAATTGGTGTACGTTTATACGTTTTAGATACCTAGCTTTTACGTAATCACTCTTATAGTTTAATTAAGTCATTTTACTTTATAAACCCTAGATAAACACACACACACACTTTTATACCATTCCCTGTTCAAATTCACTAATCACAGATTCGTTTTTAATCATCACAACCTCGTTGGGACATTACGACCCGGGAAAACACTGTATTTCACGGAAGCATTTGCCTCGGCTGTTTGACTATTACAGTTGGCCATTCACAAGTGGCTGATCAATAATTATCTGACTGTTCAAGGCGAATCAACAGGTGAATCAAGGAACGAATGAATGAATACAAGGGGTCTTATATTTATACAATTTATGAAAACGTATAGGGGGGTGAATACGTTACCGTTTAAAAACTTTATTACTTGTTGTATCAAATATCCATTCTTAGCTTGTTCTAATATGAAATATGTTAAGTGTAGTTTATGACTAGCATAAACTAAAGACAAGTTATCACACAAGCATAAACAACAAGTCATAACACAAACAATCACATAATGCAAACAATATAGAAAAGCAATAAGTAAAAGGAAAGTGCAAACCAAACACGAGAATTTATAGTGGTTCGGTCACGGATCTCCTCTCCGCCCTACTCCACTCCTCGAGTACCCAACTCGAGAGTTACTTCACTAGATCAACAACCTCCCTTCTCGGCGGAGAAAACCTTACACGTCGCTTACAAGATTACCGACACTAAGCTAGATGTCGAGTTCTTTTACAAGGGTACAACCACTCCCATCGTCGCCTGTACAATATTTCCGACACTAAGCTAGATGTCGAGTTCTTTACCAAGGGTACAACCACTCCCGCTATGTTTTGTGGCCCAACATAAAAACCTTGTGTTTTATGGCACAAACACATAAACAATCTAATCTATATTGTGATGATACAATGATGATCCAAGACATAAAAGTCTAATGGATATGAATGACTAATCTACGTGAACTTCTTGAATAAGAAGTCTTCAATCATTGAGGATGTTAAGTAATTTTGAATCTTCATATGTTGGAATGCTTGAGTGAACCCTTTGAGATCAAATCCTGAACATTTTGGGTAATACAAACGAAGGTTTGGAGTACCTTTCAGGTACCTGATGATTCTCTTGACAGCAGTGAGATGTGATTCTTTAGGGTCAGCCTGGTATCTTGCACACAGGCAGACTGAGAATTGGATATCAGGCCATGAGGCAAGTAAGTACATCAGGGAGCCAATCATTCCTCTGTATTGGGTTTGATTCACTGACTTTCCAGTGAGATCAGGACCAAGGTTGTTTGGAGGAACCATAGGAGTTTTTACTGAAGAGCAGTCAGTGAGCTCATACTTCTTCAGTAGGTTCCTGAGGTATTTCTCTTGGCAAATGGAAATTCCTTTTTCAGTTTGTTCAATTTGTAGTCCAAGAAAGTATGTGAGTTCACCCATCATGCTCATTTCAAACTTTGTGGTCATCAGTTTTTCAAATTGTTTGCAAAGTTTGTAACTTGTTGAGCCAAAGATGATGTCATCAACATATACTTGGACAAGAATGACATCATCCTTTGTTCTGTAGATGAACAGTGTGTTGTCAATTCTTCCTCTGACAAACTTGTTTTGGATCAGGAAGGCTGAAAGAGTTTCATACCATGCCCTGGGTGCTTGTTTCAGTCCATAAAGGGCTTTGTTAAGCTTGTAGACATGATTGGGGTATTCACTACTTTCGAAACCAGGAGGCTGTTGCACATAAACATCTTCTTTGATGTTACTATTCAGGAATGCACTTTTAACATCCATTTGGTAAACTTTAAAGTTCATGTAAGTTGCATAGGCAAGGAAGATCTTGATGGCTTCCATTCTTGCAACAGGTGCAAAGGTTTCCTCATAGTCTATACCTTCCTGTTGATTATATCCTTTGGCAACCAGTCTTGCTTTGTTTTTGATGACCGTGCCATTTTCATCAGTCTTGTTCTTAAAGACCCATTTCATACCAATGATTAAAACACCCTGGGGGCATTCAACAAGGGTCATGACATCATTTCTGTCAAATTGTTCCAATTCATCTCTCATGGCCTGAACCCAACTTTCATAAGTCAGGGCTTCTTTAACATTTTTAGGCTCAATCTCTGAGAGATAGTCAGCATAAAGACATATATTGGCAGTGGCAGCCTTGAATTTAGTAGCCTTGCTTCTTGTGAGCATGCCTTTAGTGGGTTCACCAATGATGTTCACAAGCTCAATGATTTTGGATCTAGTCCAGCTATCCTGAGGATTGGGATAAAGATTTGAGCTTGAAGGAGCCTGATTAGGTTCAGACTCAGGAACATGAGGTAACTCATCAATATGTGCTTCAGTGACAACTGTAGGAACAATTTGTTTTGAGGGTTCCTGAACATTTTGTTCAGTGGTGTCAGTCTCATTTGAGACAGGCTGAGTTTCTATGAACTCACTGATAGGTGGCTGGGGTAGGTTGTGAGGGATGATGTAATAAGAGACACCAACATCAGCTTGGTATTGGGTTAAGGGATTGTTCTCAGGATGATACTCATCAGGAGGATATCTTGATGAGTCATCAATACCAGTCTCTTCTACTGAGGAATTTGAGAACCTGATGGATTCAGTGCTCTCATCAACAGTAATGTGATAAGTTTCCTCAGTTTGTTGTCTCCTTGTGTTGAACACCCTGAAGGCTTTAGAAACCAGGGAATATCCCAGGAAGTATCCATCATCAGCTTTGACATCAAATTTACCTAAGTGATCCTTGTGATTATGTATAAACACAGGACACCCAAATACATGGAAATAGCTGATGTCAGGAATCCTTCCTTTGAATATCTCATAAGGAGTCTTATTATGCCTTTTCACAATGATTGACATGTTTTGAGTGTAGCAGGCTGTTTTAACTTGTAACACCCCCAAAATCGGGTCCAGCGGAAGCATACATGTTGTTGGGGTGCTACTCAATCGGTATCATAACACAAGTACAAAGAACAGTTTTTCTCAACCATTTAGAATAACTTTCATTATCAAAAATATTTAAATTTACATCGTTCAAAAATAGTGCGGAAATACAGGCCCATATAAGAGTTTAAGCGGTCCCAAATATATGTCAGAGTTGTCTATGACCATGCCATGCCATGCCAAAGCCTTCAATAGTTAACTATCGCCTTAAACCTGAAAATACATGCTAACAAGTGTCAACACGAGGTTGGTGAGTTCATAGGTTTGTAATAAAACAGTAGTATTGTGAGTTCACAAGAGAGTTTTGTGACCATTGTGTGGCTCACAATGTCATGAAAATAGTGTTTACATTACAGTAAAATTAAAGTTGTGGACCATGAGTAGAGTGTGTGATCATTACAACGAATATAATGTCACATAGTAAATAGTCTATTACGCTAGCACTAAGTTCATGCAACCGAAGCTTGACAGTGTGCATGCTCTAGAAGCACGTTAAATAAAGCCCTTGCAAGTGTCTATCCCGTGACACTCGTGTTTCGACATGTTATACGCTCGCGTTTGCCTATCCGGCCAAACCGAACGGGGGTGTCAACCCCAATAGATCTATTTATAGCATTCGCGTTTCCCAGCAGGAATTGACGGTTCATGAGTATGGGCATTGTGGGATTCAGTGTCTTAGGCTAATCCGCGTAATAGTGTAAATAAAGCATAAGTTTCAGTGCGGTCCATAAAAGTGTTTGCATAAAAGCAATTGTCATTCAATAGAAGTGTTTGCGTAACAGCAATGATTTGTAAAGCGTTTTGCATATAAGCAATAGTTCATAAAGTGTGTAGCATAAAAGCAATAGTTCATAAAGTGTGTTGCATGATTATAAAACACTTGTGTATGTTAGAAAATAATCAAGTATGCAACCAATATACACATAGGTGCATTTGAATAATCAATCAAGTATTCAGCAAAACAGTAGTATTTAAGTAAACAATCGCGCATTCAAATAAAACAAGCGTCGAGTCTAGTTAAAAACGAGCATGTATTCTCCCCCAAAACAGTTATAAAACAAGTAAAAGTAGGGGTCATGAACTCACCTTAGCAAAGCAATCTGAAAAGAGTACAGTCAAATGGTATAAGTGTGCGGCACCGACACGCGACCTAGATTAGTATGGCAAGTTTAGTTTATAGTTTCAATTTCGAGACTCGATGAAGTTTAAACGAGTTTAAAAGTTTTAGAGTGTTTGTGTTATTGTTGCTTGTGTGGCAGCATTTAAGTTTAAGTAAATTTTGTAAATGTTGGCAAGGATTGGCTCTTGGAAGTGTATAAGTATACAACGATAGAGATATCAAGGGCGTATAAATCTTTGGTTTGAAATACCCGAAAGACGGATTACGGAAGAGTAGTAACAATTGCGTTTAGATGATGACGATTTATATAATTCCTTCGATAAAGAAATTTATAATACTAAGTGTAGTGAATATATTTATCATAATCATAAAAATATTGAAAACAAAGTTTAGTGTTAACTTCGTCTAATATTCTCATTTGTACGTCGTATCAAACCTTATCATTGTTGTTTATAAAAATAAATGTAGGTTATACATATATTTTTGGCGAAAGATGGGCATGACCCACGTATTATACCTTTGTTTCACGTGGTAATGATAAGTTACCAAAAATATTTGTTTAAGAAATAACCATTTTATAATGTTATAAAATTTAAGTTGGTTTTTATATAATACCATTTCAAGTGTATACAACTTAAATGGGCGATATAAGTTGTTGACCATGTTCGATATTTGAAAGTTTTGTTTGATCCGTTTTGCAATTATAATTTAATTATGTCGCCATTTGCACTTTATAAAACTCGTATAGTGTTCATAAAACAAAGCTAGTTTATAAGTGAGTTAGCTAGGTGAGATTAATAACGTGCTTAAATTTAAAAGTTTAGTTTTCCTAGGTATGGAGTATGTATTTTGGTTTATCATTTTATGTTTTGAGTATGAATGTTGTTTTTAGTCAATCTCCATAAAACTAGTTATAAATGACTTTCCGAGCTTGAGGTCAAGTGATATGAATTAAGTCGGGAACAAGTCAAAATAAACGAAAAGAATCAAATAGGCGAACGTGAATGTGGTTTGAACACAAGACAGTAACCTAAACACACCCCATGAATGTTTTAGATGACGTGGGCTATGCCCATCGTGAGCCCACAATTGGACTCCTTGGACGTATAAAAGGGGCGTTGGCCCAACTGTGAAAGAAATCAAAATACCAGGACACATGGATTTAACGCAAAACATAAACTCTTCTTTTTGAATTAAACAAAACAAAGCCAGAATAGCCAACAAAATTTTAACATTCAAGATCTTATGACAGTTGGTGGCGTTTGATACAGGAGGAGCAAATAGAAAACCAAGTGTTTACCAACTCCCATTTACATTTTGAAGTTACAGGACGAGGGAATTGACGAGAGGTTGTGGTTCACGACAGTGGGCATCAACAAGATAGAACCATCATCAGTACTTTTAACAAAACAATATTCTCCAGGCTCGACCATGACCAACAATTAAGTACAAATAAAACTAGTCGAAACCTATGCCAAATTTATTCTTGGCCTAGTGTACAAGGCATGAACATAAACGGAACTCAACACACCCTTGTGTCGTTATTGCTAATCAAACCATGGCACCCTTTGTGGATGATAGTGGTCGATCTAAAGACGAAGTCAAACAAGTTTTGCTTGGGACTCGAGGAGACAAAATCAACGCACCCCTTTATGGGTCGGTTGATCTTGATCCAACCAAAAACAACAACTCGACCACATCTGTGGTTCGTTGGCGTCGACTGAGAACCACAAAGAAAGGTTATCCCTGATTGGGGTTCGACCAAACACAAGTCAAAACTCGACACACCATACTTAACACTACAACCCTCAAGTTTATTATGAAACGGGTTGACACTATAAAGGAGTAAACAAGCTGAGCCAAATGCTTTAACCAAACAGACTAACTCTGAAATAAACTACTCATTTCAACACTTCCAAGCCAATTTGGTTTTGATCTCTGTTTTTGGTAATCCATTATTAATTTGCCACACAATAACAATAACAACCAAAAATATCCAATCGTACACAAGGAAAATAAAAATGATAAATCGATCGATTCATAATAAATCAAAAACATAACAAAGTATGGAATCAGGGTAATCCTTACAATAGTACGAATCGACAAGGAGGAACCAACAAGAGCAGTTGAGCACGAGTAATCCCAATCCAATCCAAGCAGGAACCACCACAGCCAACTCTTTTGATTTTTGATGCGATTTGTTTGAGTGGTGGGTTGTGAGAGTGAGCTGATTGGGTTGTCAGTCGGACTTATAGCCAAAAATAGTATCGCCTCATCACCGTCTAGTCACCCCTTGGGCTCTTGTGTTGACTTCAAAATATCGACAAAGAAAAAGGAATCCCACCTGTGGCGTTTAGGACCATCTGCAGGGATCATCGTGGTCGTCAGATCTGTCTCGGCAGTCGTGGGGGCGGTTGTAGCAGGAAGATGAGATGGAGAAGGAGGTGGGGATAAGTGAGAGAGGATAATTGTTTTTATATAACCTCCCCTTTTTTTTTTTAAGCGTTTATGAAAATGTTTTGGGTGGGGTTCGGTATTAAAAGGGAAGGAGGGGTAAGGTTTTAATTAAGGTTACTACTTTTCCGTGTATCATGTGTATTTAGTGTCCCGTTGAGCTTTGGTGAAGTTGGAGTGTTCCAGCTAAGAGTGAGCGCGCAAAATATGATTTATGAGAACGTTTTTATCATAATGTTATAAAACATAAATTTATTGACTCTGAGCAATAAATATCAGATTTAAGCAATTAATAATGCGATGTCGGTACGCGTGCGGTGTCATTATTCAGTAAATCCGAGATAACCTCTCGTTTTTGAGTTTTAAATAGTTCATATGTTGTCTGATAATTAATATCTCATATTTGTCTGATAAAAATAGATTGTCTTCAGATGTCAAAGTGTGTCACAGTACGTGGGACAGCTTTCTGTGACTTAGCCAAGTGAGCTCGTATATGATCAAATAATTAGCTAGGTAATAATAAATAGAAATTTATTATTAAAATAGTGTTTGAAAAATTACGGGTGGTTACATAACTGCCTCAGTCCAAAAAAGTTTTGAGATGATTGAGCCATTCAACATTGTTCTTGCTGCCTCAATGAGTGTTCTATTTCTCCTTTCAGCTACTCCATTTTGTTCAGGAGTATAGGGAGAAGTGAAATTTTGAGAAATTCCTTTCTCATCACAAAAACACTCAAGGTCTTGGTTTTTGAATTCAGTGCCATTGTCAGTCCTGATCTGTTTAATTTTGACATCATTTTGATTTTCAATGTTTCTGACAAATGACATGATTGTTTCAGCTGCCTGACTCTTTTTGGTCAGGAAGTAAACCCAAGTATATCTTGAGTATTCATCCACTATGACCAGAGTATACTTCTCATGGTGAATGGACATTGGACTGACAGGTCCAAAAAGGTCCATATGAAGGAGATGTAGGCAGCTTTTGATGGAAAAGGTTTGTTTGGTTTTGAATGATGCCCTGTGGTGTTTTCCTTTTTTACAAGCAGAACAAGGCTTGTCTTTGGTATACACTAGGGATGGAAGGCCCAGAACTTTGTTCTGTTTGGCCAGTTTGTTGATGTTTTTGAAGTTGAGATGAGAGAGTCTCCTATGCCATAGCCAGTTGATTGTCTCACTTGCCTTAGAGAATAGACAAGTCCCATTTTGAGTCAGGGATGACATGTCAAGGACATATACATCATCCCTTCTAGGGGCAATCAACACAACTTCCTTATTGGCATTAAAGATGGTCCCTCTCTTGTCACCAAACTGAACTATGTATTTGGCATCACATAGTTGGGAAACACTTACCAGGTTGTACTTAAGACCATTAACATAAGCTATTCTTGTAAAAACTATACCATTGCAGTTTACTGAACCATAACCTTCAGTGGGAGCTGATGAGTTATCACCAAATACCACTTTGGGTCCTGGTTCTTCCACATATTTGTGCAGAAAACTTTTCACACCAGTCATACTTCTGGAGCATCCACTGTCTAGATGCCAAGTAGGATCCTTGATGTATTTCTGCACAAACAGTAAACTGGGTTAGTTTTTCTTGTTGACCCACTTTCTAGTGGGCTTAGTCCTCACGGACTTTTTGAACTCAGTTAGTGAATCATGGTCTGAAGTTGTGTGACCTGAGCTTCCACATGTTTTACATTTTGTGGAGGTTGATGCCTCAGGTGACTGAGAAGCGTTGGTTTGGTTTTTCCTTCTGGATTGAATCACTTTGTCATGTCCCCTGGTTTCATGGGAGGGATCCCCACAGATGTCACAGAAATCTTTCATCATACAATCATCAGGAAGATGATCATTGAAACCACAGTGAGGACATGGTGAGAAAGGCTTAGCCTTCAGTATTTGTTTGGAAGGAGTAGCATACTGGTAGTCTTGGGTTTTGTATAGATCCCTTGCTTTTAAAGAAGCAGTGTGGGGGATGTGATCACAAGTTCTGTGGTCCTCTTGTTTGCATATCATACAAAACAGGACTCTGTAGCATTTATCAGTGCTGTGATTGGGATAATTGCACAGCTCACATCTCCCTGAGGGTCTGGGTGTGGTTTTTAGTTTGGAAGAACCTGAGGATACTGAGGGCTTTGTAGATTTTGAGTCAGAGTTTTTCTCAGTAGACTCAATTTTCTCACTCAGCATCCTGACAAGTTCAGCAAGCTGATCAACCTTTGAATCAGTGCTTTCAGACTTCACTTCAGTTTTTACTGAAGGTTTTTGGTGTTCAGTGGGTGCAGGAGTAGGTCTTTTCAGAATAGTCCTTCCTAATCCTGATTTCTCTTTAGGAGAGTGTGGTTGAAAGACTAATGGTGCAAGGTCAGAATTGGGTTCTGCACCCTGAAGTTGTTTCAGTGGAGGGAGTGGTGAATCAGAATTAGACTCAGTGATGGACTCAGTTGGACTAAGTTCATCAGTGACTCCTAGCAGCTCCTTGATAGCCTGACTTTCAGGCTCCAGGATTCTTCCAGTGTTAAAATTTGGCAATTTACTATCAGGATTGTTTCTTTCAATCCAATCACTGGGTTTGGGAGCTAGTTCTTTGCTAGAGAGTATGTTGGTTAATAGAAAAGTTGTGGAATGGCTACTCTCCCCAGAAACTTCAGTGAGTTGATCATCACCCAGACCAACCTTTTTGGGGCTGGGTGAGAGACTCAGTGTTTCATAAAGTTTGGGGTTTTTCTGAGTTCATTTCCAAATAATTTCCTTTTCTTTCTTAAGTTCTTCCTGAAGAGCTTGATTTTGTTTTACAAGTTCAGAGTTTTGAATTTGAAGTGTAACACTTTCAAGCTTTACTTGTTTTAAGGCAAGTAATTCATCTCTACAATGATTTAATTCAAAACTCAGTTTGTTAAATTTTGAAAACAAATTAAGTCTTTGCTCTTCAACATACTTAAGATCAACATTAATATAATCTAAGTAAGATTTCCAATCATCATTATCATCCATAGAAAGTAAAAGATTTACCTTTCTCATAGTGATGTTGACCCATTCACCATTTCTTGCATGACTCTTCCCCACAGCAACTTTGTTGTCTTCTGACAGAGCCATCAGGGCAATGATGTGAACTTCATCATCATCAAAGGACACTTCAACCTCATCCCAGTCATATGTTTCAGCTACAAGCCCTTTGTTCTTGGCTTGAGTAGGCTTTGGAGCCTGAGGAGGCTGAGAGACTGTTGAGGATGATTCAAGAAGGGCAAGTTTAGCTTTTGCCTTTCTGTACTTGGCTTCAAAGTCAATTTGAGGGACTTTTTCAAATTTTTGACTAGACTGAAGCATTTTTGGTTGAAATTTGCTGGGGCCTGAAAAAGAGTTATTTCCTGAAAATTTGAAAGATGGTTCTGAGGTTGTTTTTGAAAAACAATCTTTAGCAAAATGCCCCATTTTGCCACATTTAAAGCATTCAGTGTTGTCATTTGCTTTAGAAGGAAATTTGTTTTTCTTAAAAAACCTTTTAGAATTAGCAAGGAGTGCTCTTTCATGAGATTCAATTTGAAGATCATTAAGATACTCCTCACTGGTTCTTTGGTCAACCTCATCATCAGATCCATCCTGAAAATCCTGCACAACACCTTTTGAATAGAAAGCAGTTGATATGGGTGTAATTGTCAAGGCCTTTTTGGTCTCCTGAGCTTTACCAGGGTATCTCCTGGTGATAAGATTGTCTTCATAGTCAAACTTCCCATAGATGGCAGGGAGCTCAAGGTTCTGAATGTGGTTTGCATTTCTCAATCCATGAGAGAAGTTTAACCACTTCTCAGGGAGACTGTTTACAAAACCAACATTGATTTCATGTTTTGACAGTATAACACCATCATTGGTCAGCTCATTCAGGAGGGTCTTATACCGAGTATAAGTCTCAGAGATACTTTCAGAATCCTTGGCCCTGAAGGTATTGAATTCAAGCTTCAGGTCCATGATTCTATTCTCTTTGGTATCAGAAGGCCCTTCATAGCTATGAACCAGGTCAGTCCATGTCTGCTGGGCAGTGGGACAGTTGATCACTGATTCCATTATATCATCAGGAAGGCATGATATAATGATGCTTTTCAGGCGCTGGTCTTGATTGACCACCCTCCTTTCATCTGGGGTCCACTGAGCTTCAGGTTTGATTAAACCTTGGGCAATTGTTGGGACATATGGACCCTCATTAATCAACTTGATGTAATAAGGTTCCATCCCAGTTAAGTAGCAAAGC
The DNA here is from genome assembly GCA_030686995.1 of Artemisia argyi. Classification (NCBI taxonomy): domain Eukaryota; kingdom Viridiplantae; phylum Streptophyta; class Magnoliopsida; order Asterales; family Asteraceae; genus Artemisia; species Artemisia argyi. The sequence goes on from CM060701.1 coordinate 36,799,554, forward strand.
ATTCGCTTTTTCCACTTATTAAATTTGCCAGCTTCAAGTCGAGGGGCAGTTGCTGAATAACTTCCACCCTTTTTGTCAACAAGCTGGGGAACATCTATGTCAGTCATAGTGGGATCTTGATTTTAAAAACTTGAGCACTCTTAAGTTTTGAAAACAGGTTTAAGTTTTACAAATCAGAGGCTCTGATACCACTTGTTGGTCCCTTTTACTTGGTTATCAGTAACTAAAAAGCTAAAGTAACCAAGTTGTATGACTTTAAACAAAGATGTATAAAAATGATTAACAATAAAGTAACGTAAAAATAAGAGACAATATTTTCCAACGTTTAATTCTTTATTAGAAGTTAATCACAAAGAATCGTACCCAAGTGTTTGCGGAATAACACTTGGGATTGAAAACGACAAGTATTGTATGGTCTCCTCACTAAACTCAATCGATGTTGAGTGACAACTTTCAGGACCCACTGAGCTATCTCAGGGGTTGTGTTGTTCTTTGGAGGAGTAAAAGTGGTTTGTGAATGCTTTGCATTAATTGCACAAACTTGTCTACTTTTACTCCTCACATATGCTTCCTATTTATACATAAGTATAGAACAACTAGTTATACATTGGACATAAAGCTTCCGTAACAATATCTTGAAAGATATTATTCTTCTAGCAAGGAACCTTCATTGAGTTAAGTCCAAAAGGCACTTTCTGATGACAGACTGGTTTTAACCATTTTGGGAAAGTTTGACATTAAAGTGATAAAGCACTTTAATAATGCAGCTCAAACTTTCCCGCCCAGTCCCGCCAAAACTTCAGTCTTCTTGTCATCAGTCTTCAGTACTATAAAGTTGTTGAGGAGTCATGGGGTTCAGTGAGTTATTGTCATCCTCACTGAACCCATCACCTTCTTCTTGGCTTAGATCACACTTCATTGAGTTCCGCCTCATTGAATGGAGAACCTTTCTTCTTAGGTTCGGTCTTAGCATCCTGAAGGTGACTCACTGAGTTACTGTTCACTCAGTGACTTGTTTACACTTAGGAGATTTTTCGATCAAATCCTTGTTAGAAAAGGATTGGGGAATTAAGTGACCCAACAAATATGCTAAGATATGTTATATTGATAAGTTCTAACATATTCATAAGTTTCATATTTTTAAGATACCCGATTTTAAGTTTCAGAACTTAACGACTTACCGTTAGCGATTACCGGGACCAAAACTCACTCCGTAAACTAGATAATTGATGCGTGGGAATTGCACCAGGCTTTACTTCTCAAGGGATCTCGAGAAGCTTACAACCCCCACCAGGCAGTGTACCTGATCGTTGTAGTATAGTATAGTGACAAGTACCGGGGGATTGTGTAACACCCCCAAAATACCGCAGCGGAAGACTGTGTCATAGGGGTGCTACTTCATAATACAAAGTACAAGGTATAGAAAACGAACTCTAAATGAGACGTTTTGAAAAGTTACCATTCGATTAATGAATTCAAAGTTACAAACATGAGATTCCAAAGTATGATACATAAATGTATACAAAATGTTTTGAATGGTAAATGATAAAAGCGTAAGTCTTCAGAATATGCAGCTTGACTCTAAGTTCCACGCACTAGCTATCGCCTTACTAACCTGAGATAAACATGCTAAAATGTCAACACAATGGTTGGTGAGTTCATAGAGTTTGTCTTAAAACAGTTGAAAAGCCTTAAAAGAATATTCGCACAGCAAAGGCATCGTGAATCCACTCAGTTACAAGTCCCGCCATAAGAGACTTGTAACCTGTGTGTTCACAACCCACTTCTACAATATAGTATGATTAAGACATGTATAAGTTCATCGAAACAATTAAGCAATTAGTCGTGAGTCTACTCTTCATCTCCGAAGACCTCACGTTTATGATGTATCCAACATTCGCAAATGTTAGGATGTATCAATAGCCTCAATGGTCATCCAACAACTTAATTTGGAGCCATCGGAAGTCTCAATGGTTATCCAGCAACTTAATCTGGAGCCACTGGAAGTCTCACAATCAAGTATAATACAATCATGTATATATGACATCAAGTATAATGCGATCAAGTATAAGACAATCAAGTATAAAACAATCAAGTATAAATGTTTTGAGTATTTGTACAAGTAAGCAAGTAGTTATGCATGTATCCCCCCCAAAGAGTTAAAACAAGTATGAAAAGTAGGGGCTATGACTCACCTTAAGTTTATGTAATGAGAAATGAAAGTGGTAGTTGAATCGCGAAAGTCTCTAAGAGCAGCCTATAATAGAACGTTGCGACTTAGGTTTGGAGTAACGTCTAAGATTACGAAGAATTGCCTATATATGTCTTGCATAATGTTCATGATGTAGTACTTAGTATATAGTGTAAGTCTTTGAATATAAATGGTTTATGAAACATGTATAGGTTGTATATCTCTTACTACCGTTCAGGCCGACATAATTCAGAAGTCATGGAGTAAACGTTCGAGGAGCCAGGACACTTTAATTCGTAAATCCACAACTCATCTGGACGGCTTACTTAATGAACTCCTCACATGAGGCTCCCTACTATTGTAGTATTTGATAACATATATATATATATATATATATATATATATATATATATATATATATATATATATATATATATATATATATATATATATATATATATATATATATATATATAAGCTTTTTGATCTTTAAAAGTTATATGGTCTTTAGCCGTGGCTTTGCCGTGACCTTGGTCATTGTTACCATGGTCTTGAGACTCAACCTTGGCTTTAGCCATGGTTGTGGTCTCGGCTTTAGGTCATTAGACCTCTTGGTCTGATCTAAATATAATCATTATATAGTAACTTTGGTCTAAAAATGGGCTGTTAAGAATTTGAAGAAATTATCACTCGGAAAGCGTTTTCAGGGCTCGAGCTTCTTTGATCCTGAACGAAAACGGCGTTCCAGACAACTTTCGTGTTTTAACTTTTTGATGAATCGGACCAGAAGGGTGACTTTCAAATTGGCATAATGCAAAACAGTAGGTTATGGGCAGTTTCGGCGTTTTGGTGTCGCTAACTTCTTATGGCCATAACTTTTGACTCGTGTACTCGTTTTGGGTGATTCAAATTGCTATGTTTTCCTTTTGAAGTCCTTTATAATAGTAAGTAAGTTTCAAATATCATAGTTATACTATTTTGGTCGTGGTTCTCCATAAAAATCACTAGTTTGCTTGTTTACTTGTCATAAGTTAACATATGTATACCAATACTCGTTTTATCCATTTTTAAACATCATGAACACAATAACAAGAACATATATAGCATGAAAGAACCATAATAAGCATGAAAATGATATTGAGCAAGAAAGTGTATAAGGGTTTGCTTACAACTTTTGGCTTTCTAAAGAAAGGAAGTCAAGTATAGAACTAGGACACTAAACCTAAGCTTGTAAACCCTTCACCATAACTCTTGTAACCCTTGCTAGCCTTGATCTAACCCTTGTGAAAACCATTTAACTTCAGCCCTAGTAACCTTGTGTAGCTCCTAATTCAACCATGGAATCACCAAACAAACTTAAGAACTAGGTAGAGAATACTAAGACCTTGAACTTTGTAGTGTAACTTGTATATTGAAGATCAAAGGATCATGGTGCTAGGATTAAAGGGTGTGGCGTTTTTATTGATGAGAAAGGAAGAAGAATGAGTTTTCTAAGTCATGAATGAGTTATTTATATAGGCTAGGTTGAGGAGGTTAGGAAAGTGTTAGGAAAGTGCCTAAACTTGGTGACAAAGTTGTAAATAAGTATGATCTAATGGCTAAAGTCATGAGATGATGCCACAAGTGTGAATCCCCCCTAGTGGCGGTTCATAAGGGATAAGGGTGACTAGATGAGTAGTCATGGTCTTTGGATGATAATATCCTAAGTATGTAGCTAGTTTTGACTCCGTAAATTGCTAACCGTAAGTTGTTAAGTCACGAAACGTAAAACCGGGTATCCTAAAAATATGAAACTTATAAATATGCTAGAACTTATCAATATACTCCATAATAAAATATAAAATGAGTGGTAGGTTCTATCGGGTGCTAAAACCCTGCTAAAAACTGGAAACACGGGTCAAAAACGCTTAATTCGCGTAAAACGCTGAACTGAAAAACGTGAAATTCTGAAACTTTTGGAATTGTCCTAAAATGAGAGAAAATCATATTTCTATTATTTATAATGTTTTATGGACATATCGGGATGCTGGAATGACGTTTAAACCTAAAAGTAAATCTCGGACACGGCTTTGTGATTTTTGCAGAACTGATCCGACGAGCGTCAAACTCTCGGATTATCGTTAAAATAGTTTAACTTACGAGAATATGAAATAAAAATTTCTTAGATGAATAGTGAAAAGTGAATAGTAAAAAGTGAATAGTGAAATTTTCGGGAATAAAAGTTAACCTAAAATTGCGAATTGTTACAGATTGATCGTTCAGCTTAGGAATAGTGTCGCTAGGATTAGAAAACCTAATTACTAGTTCTAAAGTTGAAGGATGATTATTTTTGTATTTTTATATTTTTATGAAAGCAAGTAAAATCTCGGGTTTTGGAAGAGTGGGCGGAATTAGTCGCTATTCAACTAACCCAAAACTAATATATAATCAAAATAAAATACTAAAAATAAAATTAAACTAAATTATACTAAGGTTGTGAGCAGTAATTGGAGAAATTGTGTTTACTTAGACTTCACTACTCCCTAGATATCTTTTTCACGTTAATTACTTGTTATAATTGTATGGATGACGGATTGTATTCCTTAATACCATTCATGGGGTGGCATACATAACTCCCCAATTCTATGAGCTCTTATCTCCTCCTACACCATGACCCAGCACAACTATAGGGATTGTAAACAGTGGCTCATGCATTAAATACAACCAATAAAGACCTAGTACGCATCGGTTCATGTTTCTTAAGACGTTCAAGCATGTTACCATTTGGAGATCTGCCAGTTTTCTTAAGCCTAACATATAAAATCATTCATCCAAGACAAGAATAAACAAGTAATCAACAGATAATCAACATCTAGGTTTCATTAGATCTAAGCAAACACAAAAGAGATCTAGCCTAGCATAATGGAATTGAGACAAGAACAAGATATAGACAACCAACACATAGACATATTGATTGAATTAGAAGAACACTTATCTCAATTACAATGCAATGTATCAAGGGTTTGGAACCCTTGAAAAACCTGTAAAAGATGCACCAAATTCGTCTTTAGGGTTTCACCAAAACTTCTCCTTTTTTAATGAAAAAACTAGAAAACTATATATAGGAAAACCGAGGTGACGGCGTCAAGAGCAATGGTGTGACGCCGTCATCTCGCCGCCAGATACTTCCTCGGACGGCCTTGATCTACTTATGACGGCCTATGTGACGCCGTCAGCTACCACGGTATTTTATTCTTTGGGTCTTGACGCCGTCAAGAGCAATCTGTGACGCCTTCATGCACTGTTCCAGCATAGAAATTTGAGACTTTGCCGTTTTCTTCACTTTTATGCTCCAAAAACGTCCAAAATGGCTTCTTTTCCAGAATTCACTCTCCAAGTACCTAAAATCACAAAAGGAACGATTTAGGGCAATATTTGATCAAATAAAGTCGGATTCGGGCTTAAATGACCCCCTAAAAACGGATCATTTTTCGCCTCATCAATAATACCAAGTTTATCCATCTAGTCACCTCCCCCTATACTTGACCGACTCTAAGTGAGTCATTAGTGATAAGAATGAGCTTGGATGATTACAAGTGTTTATACTCTTCATTAAGTTATCACAAAAGATCTACTAGTTAACAAAACCATTTTTGCTTTCTCATTCTCATTCATTTACACTTAGACAAATTTCACCAATTATCTCTTCCTTTCTCTCTCAAAACCCACGACCAAAACAGCCCTTATACACCATTTTGATGATGGTTCTTGCTAGTTTAATCCATCATAAGTTATACTCTTGTATTCCTTGTTGATTACTAGTTCCATTCCATCCATAAAACACTAAAATACACCACAAAAACTCATCAAATTCCCAAGTGTTCTTAGTGAAAATTTTTACTAAAGGTTGTTTTTATGTTAGATTAGTGTTTATCAAGGGATTATAAGATAGGGTTTTTGATATGGAAGCATGGCTATGGTTGGAAAACTTTAGGAAGATTTAGTAGTGATTCTTGGTTTTGATCTTGGTTCTAGTTAGTTTCATCACAAGGATTGTAAGCAAACTCCTATGTTTACCTTTGATTCATGTTAATATTATTATTTCATATATGTAATATGTTTTATATGCTTATTATACTTTATTATGTTTGGATAATTGGGCTAAAACACTAGAAACCGTCGAAAGGACTTATATTGCAAAACAGAAACTGGATAGGGGCTGTAAATGGAATTACTGGGAAAAATTCGTGTACTGAGAATCTTAGGTGAAAATATAGGATTGTAGAGCTAAAACGGTAAAACATGTCAAAATCTGACTAGCAGATTTCATTGGACAAAAAGGGACAGTTATGTTCATTTCTGGAACTTGTCGTAGTTTTATGAAATGTAGCTAAGATATAAAATTAAACATAGGAAAAAGCCTCGCATCCTAAGGTGTTGTAGAACTCAAAATATGGCCTTTTCCGTGGGACTACTGAGTGTTGTCTAAATTTCTGTATTAAAATGCGAGTGTAAATTAGTAATTTGAATCGTGTTATGATGTAAATAAGGATGTAAAGTTGCTAGAAATTATATATACATTCAAATACAATTTCAAATACATAGAACCAATTCATGACCATTTACGTGTTAGGAATAAACATAGACATAGAGTTAGAATAACTATGTGGGAAAATTACACAGATAGGTAACGAACTTTGAAAAATTTCCAATGTTAGGTAACGAACTTTGAAAAATACTAAGTTAACCAACGAAACTTGTTGAAACCTTTAATGTTATGCAATATGACCGTTTTGAGTGTCACGTCAACTTGTTGGGCCCACTTGGCCTTTATTAGTCAAATGTCATGTTTTAACAATTTTAGCAACTCAAGTGAAAGTACATTTTCTTAAAAAATTTAACCGAACGTTGTGACTTTGTGTATTAAGTATTACTGTAACCCTTTAACAAAATCATATTACATGAAATATATTAATAACATTACAAGTTTTGTCTTTTTGGTACACAATCTCCTAAATGTCCACAGCACCTCTTCCTTTTTTTCTTTTTTTTTCCGACCAAACAAGAGCACTGGAAAAAATGGTTTTTGCGCATTGGAGACCAACCAAGAGCACCAAAATGAGCTTGAGACCAACCAAGAGAACTCATACGAGAGTTTGAGCTCTCGGTACACAACCCAAGGAAATAAAACGCGACACATGATGATGTGGTTGTTAACTTTACCTTTAGATCTAGAAAAAATGGTGGTGGTGGTGGCACGTGTGGTGATGATTCACATGCGTGGACTTCAAAATAATGATCACAAAGATGATTTAAGGTTAGGTGTGGTGTTGTTTTGGTTGTGGGAGTGGCGGTGTCGTGATGGTGACGGTGGTGATTGATGGTGACGGCGGCGGCAGTATCAAGAGAGAGGGAGAGAGTTAGGGACCATAGCCTGTACTTCCTACATGAATCTCACTCCATCCTGCTTTGAGTATCTGATTTCTTGTTTCAAATACCAATGGTTATTGCTGAAAGACCATTTTTTAATGGAGTCATAGGTTTCCCTTCTAACAATAGCTGCAAGAAGATCTGAATTACATTTCCACTTTAGATTCAAAGCAGGATGGAGTGAGATTGATGGTGACGACGTGGTGTTGTTTTGGTTGTGGGAGTGGCGGTGTCGTGATGGTGACGGTGGTGATTGATGGTGATGGCGGCGGCAGTATCAAGAGAGAGGGAGAGAGTTAGGGACCATAGCCTGTACTTCCTACATGAATCTCACTCCATCCTGCTTTGAGTATCTGATTTCTTGTTTCAAATACCAATGGTTATTGCTGAAAGACCATTTTTTAATGGAGTCATAGGTTTCCCTTCTAACAATAGCTGCAAGAAGATCTGAATTACAGTTCCACTTTAGATTCAAAGCAGGATGAAGTGAGATTGATGGTGACGACGTGGTGTTGTTTTGGTTGTGGGAGTGGCGGTGTCGTGATGGTGACGGTGGTGATTGATGGTGATGGCGGCGGCAGTATCAAGAGAGAGGGAGAGAGTTAGGGACCATAGCCTGTACAATACTGATATAACATGCTTTAATAAAAAAATGGCTTTTTTTTTAAGTGGTGACCAATGCAACCAGTGACCGGTTGCTAAAGTAACATATATTGCATAACTTTGACGGTTTCAACAAGTTTCGTTGGTTAACTTAGTATTTTTCAAAGTTCTTTACCTAACATTGAAAATTTTTCAAAGTTCGTTACCTATCTGTGTAATTTTCCCTAACTATGTTTATAAAGATCGTAACGTGACGAATATTAATACTTGACCACTTTTACCTACAAACGTTAAACATCCAAGCATAATGAATGTAATAAATATATAAGGCATGTTTATATATTCACTTTATTGTTTTAGAACCTAAGTCACGACATCATATTCTAGGTTGCACGTAGAGACTTCCCGGCTTATCCATTGATTCCGTTATACGTCGTGATATCATTAGTTCAAGGTGAGTTCGTAGCCCCATGTAACAATTCACAATTTCAGGTTAACTTTTATTCCCGAAAATTTTACTATTCACTTTTTACTATTCACTTTTCACTATTCATCTCAAAAATTTTTATTTCATATTCTCGTAAGTTAAACTATTTTAACGATAATCCGAGAGTTTGACGCTCGTCGGATCATTTCTGCAAAAATCACAAAGCCGTGTCCGAGATTTACTTTTAGGTTTAAACGTCATTCCAGCATCCCGATATGTCCATAAAACATTATAAACAATAGAAATATGATTTTCTCTCATTTTAGGACAATTCCAAAAGTTTTGGAATTTTACGTTTTTCAGTTCAGCGTTTTACGCGAATTACGCTTTTTAGACCCGTGTTTCCAATTTTTAGCAGGGTTTTAGCACCCGATAGAACGTACCACTCATTTTATATTTTATTATGGAGTATATTGATAAGTTCTACCATATTTATAAATTTCATATTTTTAGGATACCCGGTTTTACGTTTCGTGGCCTAAAAACTTACGATTAGCAATTTACGGAGTCAAAACTAGCTACATACTTAGGATATTATCATCCAAAGACCATGACTACTCATCTAGTCACCCTTACCCATTCCAAACCGACTTAGGGGTGGGGGGAGTCACCATGTGTGGTTAAATCTTGACCATTGATTCTTTAGATCATTACAAGTGTCTTAAACTAACCATGGTTAAATTCTAACCAAATATATGGTTAACTATTTTTCCTACCCTATAAATACCAAGCTAAAACACATAGAAAACTTGCATCACACCTTCTTATAACCTTCAAGTCCTAAAACCTAAGGCACTTCTCCTATATTTTGTAAGAAAGTTAACTAGTTTTTGAAAGAAAACTAGTGTTTGATCTTCAATCTTGGAAATTTTCTAAGAAAAGTTGTTATAACTTTAAAGTCTCCAAAAAGATGTCGTTATAATCTTCAAATAGCTTTGGACTTCAAGAAGGCGTAGTTATAATCTTCAAATAACCTCGGTTTATCATAGATTGCAAGGGTGAAGCTTAAGTCTATCAAAGTCCGTACCTTACTAGTTACTTACCTTTCTTTTAGAAAGCCAAAAGTTGTAAGAAACCCTTATACACTTTCTTGCTTAATTATCATTTTCATACTCTTTGTGTTCCTTTCATGCTATATATGTTCTTGTTATTGTGTTCATGATGTTTAAAAATGGATAAAACAAGTATTGGTATACATATGTTAACTTATGACAAGCAAACAAGCAAACTAGTGATTTTTATGGAGAACCACGACCAAAATAGTATAACTTTGATATTTGACACTTACTTACTGTTAAAGAGGACTTAACAAGGAAAACATATCAATTTGAATCACCCAAAACGAGTACCCGAGTCAAAAGTTATGGCCATAAGAAGTTAGCGAAACCAAAACGGCAAAATTGCCTAAATAGCATTCTGATCAGATTTTGATTTTGAAAGTCACCCTTCTGTTCCGATTCATCAAAAAGTTAAAACACGAAAGTTGTCCAGAACGACGTTTTCGTTCAGGAACATAGAAGGTCGAGCCCTGAAAACGCTTTCCGAGTGATAATTTCTTCAAATTCTTAACAGCCCATTTTTAGACCAAAGTAACTATATAATGGTTATAATTAGATGAGACCAAGAGGTCTAATGACCTAAAGCCAAGACCACAACCATGGCTAAAGCCAAGGTTGAGTCTTAAGACCATGGTAACAATGACCAAGGTCACGGCAAAGCCACGGCTAAAGACCATGTAACATTTCGAATAAAAAACTTATATATATGTTATCAAATACTACAATAGTAGGGAGCCTCATGTGAGGAGTTCATTAAGTAAGCCGTCGAGATGAGTTGTGGATTTACGAATTAAAGTGTCCTGGCTCCTCGAACGTTTACTCCATGACTTCTGAATTATGTCGGCCCGAACGGTAGTAAGAGATATACAACCTATACATGTTTCATAAGCCATTTATATTCAAAGACTTACACTATATACTAAGTACTACATCATGAACATTATGCAAGACATATATAGGCAATTCTTCGTATCCTTAGACGTTACTCCAAACCTAAGTCGCAACGTTCTATTATAGGCTGCTCTTAGAGACTTTCGCGATTCGACTACCACTTTCATTTCTCATTACATAGACTTAAGGTGAGTCATAGCCCCTACTCTTTTCATACTTGTTTTAACTCTTGGGGGGGATACATGCTCAACTACTTGCTTACTTGTACAAATACTCAAAACATTTATACTTGATTGTGTTATACTTGATTGGCATTATACTTGAATGCGTTATACATGATAATTATACTTGATTGCGTTATACATACTTGTTACACTATACTTGCTTAATTTAAATACAAGATTTGTATTTACGTACTTACACAATACTCTATGTGTCAAAGGAGAGGTATTAATAGTACTAGTATGGGCCTACACCCCTCACCCAAGTCCAAGATTCGAGACGTTGGGTGACATGTACTATTTGGGATGGTGGTTCCCCGCCTATGGGTCCAAAATGATGTGACCATGGGTGAATATAATCCTGAGAAACTATATATTAACAGTGGGTTGTGAACACACAGTTTACCAGTCTCTTATGGCGGGACTTGTAACTGAGTGGATTCACGATGCCTTTGCTGTGCGAATATTCTTTAAAGACTTTTTCAACTGTTTTAAGACAAACTCTATGAACTCACCAACCATTGTGTTGACACTTTAGCATGTTTATCTCAGGTTAGTAAGGCGATAGCTAGTGCGTGGAACTTAGAGTCAAGCTGCATACTCTGAAGACTTACGCTTTTATCATTTACCATTCAAAACATTTGTATACATTTATGTATCATACTTTGGAATCTCATGTTTGTAACTTTGAATTCATTAATCGAATGGTAACTTTTCAAAACGTCTCATTTAGAGTTCATTTTCTATAACTTCAACTTTGTATTATGAAGTAGCACCCCTATGACACAGTCTTCCGCTGCGGTATTTTGGGGGTGTTACACCCCACTTTTCTCATTTACTTGTTTTAACTCTTTGGGGGAGATACATGCTCAAATACTTGTTTTTACTTTCACAAGAATTCTAAACTTTTACATATTACTGTGAGTCATAGCCCCTACTCTTTTCATACTTGTTTTAACTCTTTGGGGGAGATACATGCTCAACTACTTGCTTTTGCTTTTGCTTTTACAAATAATCCAAAACATTTATACTTGATTTCATTATACTTGATTGCATTATACATGATTGCGTTATACCTAAACTTGTAAGTCTCCTTGTGATAACACATGCATTGGGTTTCGGAGATGAAGTGGAGCCAATGCTATTACCTTCCTCGTGAGCATCATAAAATCTCCTTTGATGACACATGCATTGGGTTTCCGGAGACGAAGTGGAGCCAATGATATTACTATCCTTGTAAGCAGCATACCCATATGAGGTTCCGGAGATGAAGTAGAGCCTCACGACTATTTGCTTAACTGTTGTGATGAACTTATACATGTCTTACTCATAATATATTATAGCAGTGGGTTGTGAACACACAGGTTGCAGGTGTTGTATGGGCGGGATTTGCAACTGAGTGGATTCACAATGCCTTTGCTGTGTGAACATTCTTTAAAGGCTTTTTAACTGTTTTAAGACAAACTCTATGAACTCACCAACCATTGTGTTGACACTTTAGCATGTTTATCTCAGGTTAGTAAGGCGATAGCTAGTGCGTGGAACATAGAGTCAAGCTGCATATTCTGAAGACTTACGCTTTTTATCATTTATCATTCAAAACATTTTGTATACATTTATGTATCATACTTTGAAATCTCATGTTTGTAACTTTGGATTCATTAATCGAATGGTAACTTTTCAAAACGTCTCATTTAGAGGTCGTTTTCTATAACTTGTACTTTGTATTATGAAGTAGCACCCCAGTGACACAGTCTTCCACTGCGGTATTTTGGGGGTGTTACACCAACGACCAACCTAAAGCAACTTAATGGCAATGAAAAAAAAGAGCCAACTAAAAATAAGAAACTTGTTGAGCTTCTTAATCCGCTGATCCTTCTCCCTCATCAACCTCAACTGCTCCTTCAACTCTTCTTCAAGCTCATTCCTCGCCCTCAACAGGCCAGGAATCACAACAACTGCTCGGCAACACATTGGAGGATCCGTCCATCCAATAAACCCACATGAAGGACAACAGTAGAATCGTCGTCCTAGGTTCCAGTTTGTCCAGCTTGTTTTGATTGTTGCTTGTTTCCCACAGTCACAAATCAAGACCGTATTTTTTGCCGGATTTCGGAAAAGTGTGAAACTTTAATGTGCTGCAACGTTCATATTTAACTGGGACTGGATAGTGTACCGTTTGTAAAAAAGGCAAACAATCGCTTGCAAATTTAGTCCCTCAAGTTACAGTGTCACTAGCTTAGTACCCGGGGAACAGTAAAATGACGATACTACCCTCAACTACGTGGCACTTAACGGGAAAATTAACAGAAAAGGCCTATCGGTGGCGATTTTGCGAAAATGTGAAACGTTGGTGTCTTTTTTGCGCTACTTTTTGTCTCGGCCCCGTTTTTGCAATTTTATGGAACGTTAAGGACCATTTTTGCAATTTACCCATGAAAGAAAGTAGAAAAGAAGTTGTGTGCTCTTGAGTGTAAAAAGAAGAAAGAAAGTGAAAGTGTGTTGTTTATATAATTACTATTATACCTTTTAAGAAAAAAAGAACTAAAATAAAATTAAAGGTACTTTTGTCATTTATTTAACGGTTGTACTTGCTTACTAAATGTGGGATGAAAGTATTCACACAAAAAACATTCAACTTTCACCCTCTTTACATTTCACTTTCATCTTTAAAAAATTAAAGAACATGACAACTTTTAAGTTTTACTCATTTTACTTTCTTTTCTTTCCAAAATCAAACTTGAGAACATATAAGTGTATTTTTTTTTTCGTTGTTACATTTATATTTAGGCTTTTATTTAGCCCATACTAATGAAGACCCGAGAACCGAACCGTGGTTTTAAAATTCGGTTCAGGTTGGGTCGATTCCGGTTCGATTCTCGGTCCATTTGCTCATTCTATTTTGGGCTATCTAATAAGAGTTGAGTTGATTTACATTTTCCAAAAATTAGGGATTAAATTTTTAAAATCAACTTCTTGTTTTTACGAAGTCAAAATGTTTGAATGATATATAGACAGTAGACTTATTGCAATGATTAGCTGATTCATTAAGCTTTTAAAATATTCAGAGCTGTTAAAACATAGCTGTGTTTGGATACGTCAACTTCAGGCTTTTATTTTAAAAAATAATTTCCTCCGAAACAAGTAGCTATGTTTGGATACGTCAACTTCAGACTTCTATTTTAAACAAGTAGCTGATTCATGAAGCTTTTAAAATATTCGAAGCTATTAAAACATAAAATTACTATTACCAGTTTATAATTATAATTAACAGCTTGAAACTCATATTAACAGCTTTACAGTTTACAGCATACAACTTAGAGCTTAAAAAAAAAAAAAAAAAAAAAAAAAAAAAAAAACTAGACAAAATTGATAAGTCAGACGTCGACGACGAGATTAGAGACGCAACATTTTCCCCAAAAGTAACCCAGAAAACAAAAATAAACAAAAAAACCCACCTTCCATTTCAATCCCCTTTCACTAACATTTTGTTAATAAAACCAACCCTACACACTCTAGAAGCAAGTGTTCGTGTATGGGATCAGAAAACAACAATTGGAGCAGAGCACGAGGATTAGTAGTGAAAACACTAGTACTAATCGGAGGTGCTCTTTTAATTAAACGATTAACTAAATCCACTACTCGTTGGGACCATGCTCGTATTGTTTCTCAATCACTCACCGGTGAAAAGGTACCTTTCTTACTTCACTTTTTTTTTTTTTTTTTTTTTTTTTTTTTTTTTTTTTTTTTTTTTTTTTTTTTAACTTGGAGCCTTGGAGGTTGTTAATTTTGGTGAATTTTGTAGTTTTCCAAGCAGCAAGCGTCTAGAGATCCTGACAGCTTCTTTAATTTAAGGTACTGCTACTTGTATTTTACTGATTTAACGAGCTTTAATATTGAGTTTACATTAAATTTGGCGGTGTTTGTTTCGGCTTATGTAGCCGGCTTATGGCTTATGTAGTTTTGGGCTTATGTTTCATAAGCTCACTTTTTGTGGCTTATTTTAAAACTTTTCGGCTTATATAAGCTTATTTTGACATGATGAGCTTATATAAGGCAAAAAGGTTTAGCTATACCAAAATGTAACTTACTTTTCGCCTTTATGTCATCATCGTATGTAAGATAACTTTCAATGGTGTGTATCAAACTGACTTTGTTTACACTTGTATGTAAGTAACTTTATGTAGCAAGTAAAGTGATGATATGGAGTGTTGCCGGGCGCTATAGCAGATTACTTATATAAATTGGTAAAAAAAATAAAAGTGAAACTTGTTGCACACACATTGGAAAATATAAGGTAGCGTTTAGTTGTAGAAAATTTTTCTTGTTTTTTCGTTTCTCCTAATGGTTTTTCTTCTCTAGAGAAGAGTTGATAATTTTGAAAACCCGTTTAGATAGAATTATATTTTTCCTTTTTAAAAATATTACCTCGGATTGTGACGGTGGGCGGTGACGGCGAGGATGGAAGGTGGAGATGTTACCAATGGTGATTAAGGTTAACATGAGATACTTGAATGTCATTAAGGTTAAAATGAGATACTTGAATGGTAGATTAGGAAATCGCGACTTTTTTTTTTTTTTTTTTTTTTTTGAGAGAAAAAAGTGGAGAAGGGACGATTGGGGTTTTCATCTTTCTAGTTAAAACTTGGAAATTTCACTTTTTTGAAAATTGTTAGAAAAAAGTGTGACTAAACGGGTTTTCGGTTTTCCATTTTCCTATGAAAAATTTCCTGGAAAAATGGGGATATTTTTCACCAACTAAACACACCCTATAAATGTTTATTATTTCTTACATATGGCTGAACATAGAAGTGAAAAGGTAATTGCATATTGGTGTGATTAAGTTGTTTTGGGGGTTTTAGTTGTGTTGTGTTTGTGTTATTTTTAATAGGAAATGTAAGCTTGATGTCAAAAAAGCTTTAGTTTATTATTGATAAGGTGGATATGTTACTGGATTTTGTTAGATGGCTTTCGTGTCCGGCTGCAGATATGGTGGATGGATCGAAAGTCCTATATTTTGAGCAAGTTAGTATACTACACATGCTCTAGATCAATTGTATTTCACATTTTCGTATTTTTGTGTTATAATGCAATTTCCGAATGTGTTCTTTTGCTTGATTTTTCAGGCGTTTTGGAGAACACCTCATAAGCCATTTAGACAGGTATAGGGTTTTACAGTTTGGATTGAATTCATATTCCTGCTAGAATCTGGTTTGTTGCGTCATTATAATCGTTGCATGCTGAGCTTGAGTGTTACCTTTGCTTTTTGGCATGCTTGTTAACAAGGTTAATAACTTAATATGACATAAGGACTATAATTTATATGTTCTTAGGACATGATATACATTCACATTATCTATATCTCATGCACCTCATTTCAAATGACATTTAATATCTTCCGAGAGAGGTGTATCTTCAAGGAGAAATTTATTTTACCAGATAGCTCCCTGTATTGAAACATTAGGCGCACAAGCTGTGTTCCATACTTCCATCTTTTGTGATGCGTTAAACCTTTCACGTTCCAATTTCTTAGTGGAACCAATTTATGAGAATCAATTTCTTAGCGGAATTCGTGATTAGTTACACCTTTCACGTTCCCTTTGGTCCTATTTCCCTTGTCCCATTTTTTATGAAAAAAGATGATAACTGGTCATGTTAACATTGTTTTGCTCCTACATGCAATCTTTTTATTGAACGTGTCTGACAGCTGCTTCATTGCAGAGATTATGCACGGTGAAACCCTGCCCGAAGGAGATGAAATGTGATGTCGAGGTATGCAATTTTTTTCTCCCTTTATTCCAATAATGCAACCTGTTTCTTTTCCAAGATGTCCATAAGCCCATTGTACATACAACACTTCTGTTTTTGGCAAAGTGGACAAGAAGGTAAAGAAGAGTTATCATGGTGCTAATTACTACAGATTCTCATGTATTGCTTAGATTGACAGCTTGGATTAGCTTTCTAGAAAGCATCTCAGTCGAAAATTACATCTTTGTTCATCAACAAATGCAAAAAACTAGCTTGAGTACTTGAAATACATCCATGAACCTATCAGATGTTACACATTTACTTTAGAGTGTGGGAACATCGCATTTTCATTATCCAACGTCCACATCTACAGTTTTCATTGTCTTTCCTACAATCATCAGATATACAGCTTACAGTAGAATGCATAGTATACATGTTTTACGTTGTGGATTTTCCGATGCATAAATAGTCACAAAGTAAAGTTAAAAGAAAATCTGTAATATTACATAGTATTAGATTATGATTAGGATTATCCAAGAAATCTTAGTTAAGTCGTTAAGAGACTCTTAATGTGTTATGACGTCATCTTATATACAATCAGGAGTAGGCAATTGATCCAGTTTCAATTAGAGCATATAGATTTCTAAACGAAAATAGATGAGGGAAGGTGACATATAATTTATTATTTCTTTATTTAATCATTTCTCTTGGATGTGTTTGGTCTCTTCAAATTTGCTGTTAATATACTGTCTTATGGCTTTAATGCTAATAGCCATCAACTATTTTATATCGTTTCAGTTGAGTACATATGCCATTAGAGATGCAGAGGAGTACAAGAACTTTTGCGATCGCCCAAGGGACCAGCGTCCACAACCCGAAGAAGTAATTGGGGTAAGATTCAGTTCCTACACATTGTCATTTTCACATAATTATGAAACACTTGCATGAACTGTTAGAACTTGTTTATGGGCTTCTGGATTCTATTCATGAGAAAATGCTATGATTCCGCTTGTAATTTCACTAATGGGTTGGTATTAAAACCATTTATAATTTCTACCTCTTTTGGTCTGCTCGTCTCTTGAACTCTGGAAGTTATAAGAATCGCTAATACTGATTTCATCCTTCCTCCATAGCTTAAGTTCATTGGCTTTTGGGAAATAGCAACAGATAATTGAAGATATTTGTAGCTTTTGGTGGAAAAAGGGCTCATTTTAAAGCTTCTTACTTTTTTATTTATAGCTCTACCCTTCTGCCTTCACATGAAGTAATTTAAATATGCGACTTTACTCTTGGATTTATAAAGTACGTAAACTGTTTGTTACATATTTAAAATACCCTTTAATTGCGGCAAAAATCCAAAATAGGGAAATATGGAGCAGATAGAATAAAAGCTGTGTTGATGGTGACTGGCTGTTACTTTTCGAATTCTTTCAATAAAAGGAAATGGTGTAGTCCGGGGATATTAACAGTATTGATTAAGACTTTTTCTAGACTAGTAATTATCTGTTTACTTACAACAGTTGCATTAAGTTACTGCCAGTCATACAATAATTTACACTTGGTCCATGTAGTTTAAGCTTACAAACTTATTGAACATGTAGGATATTGCAGAACATCTAACCACCATATATCTCAACCGCTGTGAACGAGGGAAGCGGTGCTTGTATGAGGGTTCAACACCACCTGATGGTTTCCCCAATTCATGGGTATTTAGCCATATACTCCTGATCTAATCATGTTATGAAGTGCATGATATTGAACTTTTATTTTCCGCGCAGAATGGTGCAACATATTGTACATCAGAACTGGCAGTCTTGAAGAACAATGAGATCCATTCGTGGGATAGGGGTTATGATGAAGAAGGAAAACAAGTTAGTTTGCATCAATACCTTAATATCTCATATGATATAGACACCTTCAATATTTGAACAAATATTATACTGTAACTATTTAATCATACATTTTTTTTTGCCTTTCGAATAAAAAGAAAAGAAAAAAAAGATATGTTTCAGGTGGGTCAGATCGAGTTGGGTTCATTATACTATTACAAATATGGCTATAAGAGCTAGTTATCAAACTTTAATGAATGAACTAACTTATAGAATGTATTTTAAACACTATGTAATATTTTCCAGAACGATTTTGAACTGTGCCTTTTTAGCTCTTTTTTTTTTTTTTTTTGTGATCATTTACATTAATAGAATACAATCCAAACTTTGACATAAGTTGGTTAAAATTGCTTTATCTAATCTATATCTTATTGCAGGTTTGGGGGGTAAAGAACGGTCCTTATGAATTCAAGCCAGCACCTGGACCAGGACCTGCATCTACATCTACTTCTGTTGATATGTTCTCTCCGTTAAATTTCCCTCTCGATATTGGTAAAAGGATAGAAGGCTCATTTGTTCTGCAAGAATAGTCGTTTAGCATTCAGCACCTGTGATATATACCTACACAATGTAACAACTGATCTGTTTATTCAATATACAAAAATCATCTTCTTTAACCAATTAAGTTATGGCTGCAAATGAACTAAGTTGAACTTGAGCTTGAGGTTGCCGGCGACTTTTAGGTGAACTTGAAGTTGATTTGATACAACAATTTTTCTTGATGCAAGCTTGAGTTGAAAGGTTTGAACTTAATCTAAAAGCCCCAATATGACGTAAATTTGTCTGACTTGAAACATCGATCTAGCATAGTTTTCTTGTGACCAGAGGGATCATTATGGAAAAGACTAACCCAGTGTGTGCGTAAACACCATGGTTTAACAACGACAAGGTTACTTCAGATGGACCAAGTTAGTCCGAAGTTCATAATTTCACATCGACTGATGAGTGGTTTTTGTGATCTAGTCCTTTTGTTAGACGATTTAGTTTGTACTAATGAAAAGAAATGAAGAACTTGAGAATCTTAGGAATGTTTCTTACATAAAAAATGCTGCTACATTATATTGTAACTACACTCCTATGATCAAAAAGTGATAAAAACACCAAACACTACAACAATATCTGGTTATATGAGTTTTTTTCTCCTAAAAACTTTATATTCATCATATGTCTAATAGATTATATAACAAGATGATCATAATGTATGTTAAGCCAAGGATTGCATATTTATGATAAACTCACAATCTGAAATTGATGCAAATTTCAATTTGGTTACAGTTCAAAAACGAAAACCATTAACCACCAGTCTCAGGATTTGCAAACACAGTACGTAAACACGAAAATAAAGTAGCTTTGGAATCTTAGATAACTGCATAGCAAAAGCTTCATCTATCAACTTTCTCCACCAATAGAATTGTCCACTACGATAACCAGCTGACCATGTCTTTGTATGCATTCTCCTGCATTTTAAAAACAAAATATAAAAATCTATACATAAATCAAAAAAATTTCCAAGATAGAATCAGTCACAAATTTTATAAGCATCTGACTGTCTTATGATGATATGGGACATCAAGTCAATAAGAATCAAACGACAATTTGACCATTGCTGTGATGCCAGATTAAACTATGTAACTAATAGCTTATACTACATTTTATCTGTGATGCCACCCTATCTCACTATGTTTGATGCTTGAACCATTGCTGACTCGAACAGGTCGGGTTTTCAACATTTCAACGTAACACATTATACTTAAGAAAACCAGCAAACCATAAGATAGAACAATGATGCATCAAATATGTACCTATTAAGAGGAGAACTTGGAAGAAAGATATTCTTGGTCTTCCAGAAAGAATAGAAGATTCTTGGTCTTCAACAAGAACTCGACTGCGTCTTCATCAAACTCCACCAGAAAACCCAACCGGATCAGTTCTGAAAGCCCGGGAACAAGCTCTTCATTCTCCCAAATCACCCCATCAGCTATCACTTCACCGAAATGAGAAGCATATTCCATAAGATGCTTGTAACCAGTGGACCTATCCAACTTCTGCATGAAAAACTTGGAATTCTGTTTGTCCCAACGTATCATTCTCTTAGCTTCAACACTGAGTGCATCTCCAGAAGAAAAAGAAAGACTGTATTTAACCGTCATTGGTTCTGAAGTCTCGAATGCTTCGATTGCAAGTACACGGCTAGCCACTTCATGTCTCTTTTCTGCCTCGAATTTTAATTTAGGATCAGCAAGAAAGCCAAGAATGAGTTTAAACAAACCCCTTGTTATAACCTTTTGACTTGAATTCACTGGTTTGAATCCAACGTGATCAACATCAGATATGATTTTCTGAGCAGATTCAGACAACGTGCGGACACCTAGTTTGCTGTAGATATCCACAAGCTTCATTCTGGTAAGAGATTTTGGACTTGGCTGAGGATACCATACAAATATTGGACGAGAACAAGTTTGAAAAAGGTCCATCAGAAAAAGATCATCGCCAATTAGGATGTCACACTTATCAATTAGAGAAATCTTATCAGAGGTAGCATCCAAAACAGGGAGTTTCGATAAGTTTTTGTTGAATGTTTCTTCTGTTCTTGAGCTCCAGTTACTAGCCACAAACTCCCAGAAAGCACAACATTCAGCATGAGTTATCTGATGTCCCAAACATTCCCATTTCTTCCACAGTTTGCAATATTCATCAACTGAGGGATGAATTTTCACATGGAAAACACTTGCAAACAGGTTGAAAATTTTCTTCTCATACTTTAATTTCTCCAAGACATGCAACTCTTCAGCAAACAGATTGTTCTTGTCATAAAGAACACAGCCTTGAGGATCAACCCATTCCCCGTTATCAGTTCCTCTTGGGATCCAGATCTTTTTGTTGTAATCGTCAGCAGGCTCCCACTTTTTCTCCGACAAGTAATTATAAATTCGATTAATTGTTTCGAAATTGGAGTGACATTCGAGATAACTAGCAAGCACTTTGCACCCACTGTCAACCTGAGTTATTACTCCTACAAGCTTAAGTTCATCTTTGTAGGATCTGATTCGTGATCCATAAAACACTTCATCAATAAACGGACCATCACTGCGTTTCAAGAAAGATTCCCAGTCCAAAGAGAACAGCAAGCACTCCTTCGGACATTTGTATCCAAAACGAGTTTTCAACCATTTTTTCTTGGACAGGATTTCAAGAAATTTTTCACGACTCTCAGTCAACACTTCCAGTTTCTTGACACAATCAAGCAATGCAAAAACGCTTACAGGAGTAATGCTGCTGGTATCCTGAGGTAAGCGAAGCCTGTCAGCCACAAACTTTGCACCATCTTTGAATTCAGTAGTAACGCCTAGCAGCTTCAGTTCCTCACGATATTCTTTAATACCAATTCCATAATAATTATCACTGTCATCAATGAACGGAAGCAGTGATATTTGAGAAATGGGTTCCCAATCTGTTCCAAATAGAATGCAATCATTTGGTGATCGGTAGTCACCAAGTTTTGTTCGTAGCCATTTCTCTTTCCGTATGCAGCTGGTGAGTTCTGTAGGAATTTTAACCTTCATTTTCTTCATTTCTCTGAAGAATTCAAGAAACGCAAAGACATTTTCTTTTCTGATGGATGATGACGACGCCTGCTGCTTGAAAGTGCGAGTAAATTCTTTACTGGCATCCTCAAACTCCACCTTTACACCGATTTTTTCTAATTCTTTGGACATAGAAAAGACAGGCCTCCCATAGAACTTGTCATCAACAATCGGAAATGACGTAAACACCTTTAGAAGACAGCCCCATTCTGAGTCGGGGTTCAACAAGATACATTCAGATGGGCATTTGAACCCTAAATTTGTCTTCAAGCATTTTATGCTTTTGAGCACTTTCACCACCTTATCTGACGATCTCAAACTTTCTAGGCACCTTAGTATCAATAAAAAAGCATCAGATGATAAGGAAGTCAACGAAGATGAGGACTTCAGGTGGTCCGAAACAAGCTCGTAACAGCTCTTATCAAAATCAACAACCACGCCAAGCAGTTCAAGTTCTTTCTTGAAAGATAGTATTTTACTCCCATAATATTCTTGATCAATGAATGGAATATCACTTATTTGTGAAGCAGCATTCCAACCCTGACTGTACAAAACAGAATCTGTAGGACTCATATCACCTTGAGATGTTCTTAGCCAATTTTCGTCTTTGATACTGTTGATGAAATCCTTAGTAGGGAGATAATTCTGTCCCAAAAACTGAATAAACTTCAGTATCGAAAGAACCTTGTCTCTAGTAAGCTCTGAAGAAGCTGCAATAGACATGAGACGTGAACCAATGAATTCGCATGCCTCTTTGTTTTCAAATTTAACACCAATCACTTTAAGCTCCTCTTTGTAGCTCTTTATATCACCTCCATAAAACTCCATATCCACCAACGGGATATCAACAAGCACCGATCCATTCTGAAGAAGAAGTCCAATTGAAGAGTCTAGCATGAATGACTCTGAAGGCGGTCTGTACCCTGGAGAGCCACTCAAAGTGATCTTTAGCCAGCTGCCAGTTTTAATGGATGTCAAAAACCTTTCTGGTAAGCTAATTCTTGAAGTCCTTATGTTGTATAGCCACCGTAGAAGCAATAATGTGTTTGGTTTTGTTAGAGGGGAAGACAAAGTAGGAATTGCAGCATTTGGTGGATATAAACAAGGGACATCAGAAGCTCCAACATAATCTTGAAGAAACTTAAGCAGATCTTCACCAGATGTTACAACACCAAAATAGCTCGCACGACGGGCATAGTCTTCTCCCAGCTCAACGTAATTTTGTTGTCTCCAAGGATTTGAACCTATCAGCTCCACCCATTTGCTTCCGGTAGCAGGTACTAGAACCCCACTTCTGCTTGTAGTTACCCGCCCGTAGTTATCCACAATCGGCATGTCACTACAAAGACTTTTAACCTCATGTTTCTGCAAGTAGTTTTTCTTCAGGGAGTTGTGAAGAAAATGAGCATAAGTGATAGCTAGCTTGCGGTCACTACTGATTGAAGAGCTAAGATCCTTGGCATACTCATAAACATTGACAAATTTAACATTGACCTCATCTTTTAACCACTTCTTTAGAGTTTGCTCCTTTGGACATAATCGTACAGCTTCTTGTGTGACTTTCGGAAGAAAGAACTGACCATTTGAGCCTTGGAATTCCGTGTTGCAGTTAATCAGCCATGAGATGTGATCAGAACCCGCAGCAAGCAGCTTGTTTGCACATGCACTGATTTTGAATAGAGCCACCTTGCTATCAAGTCCAACATACTTCATAAGTGGGATGTTCTTGATATTGCTCTTGTGAAACGAAGAGCTCCACTGTTCTGCTATGAATACCAGAAGCTGTATATACAAATCCTCTGAAACGCCCATTACAAGATTAGAACTGGCTATGCATTTTGCATACCATTCGTGATCAACATATCCGATATCAAGAAATTCCAGTATGGAACTGTAATCCGCTTTATCGAATGAAGAGGCGAGAAGATACGCTCCATGAGATGATATATTTGTAAAGCTCACGCCTTCGGCTCTTGACTTGTTCAAAATGCTCCAAAATTTAGGCTCCAGCCTATAAACTTCAGAAGGTTTGCGGAACAACTTTTGCACAGTGTATGATTCACACGGAACAATAGCTTCGTTCATCACTTTAGCTTTAATCCCATCCCGAACATGGTTCAGTTTTGGATGAGAAGACTCATTGATAGGTAAGAACCGAAACATATTAGAGAGACTGGAAACAGGAGCACTTTGCGTTGACTTTACCAGGGAGGTAAACACATTCATAAATGCAACCGGAACACAATCAAGAATACCCTGGTTCCATTTGTTATCCCACAGAATATTTTCCCTTGATGAAGCCAACAAAAAATCCGCCTGGATAACAAACGGAAAATTTGTTACCGTCTCAGTTGGTAAAAACGAATAGATGCCAGGCATGCTTGCACCTCTATTGAGTCTTCTTCCAACTGGAAAAGCCAATGTAATCACCCATTCCTCAACTTCAGATCTAACATCAACCTTATTTTCATGCTTCACGGGAAACCTTTGTTTCCACATATGGTAGCCACATTCTCTGTCAACATTGTTGCCAGAAAGATCAGCAGTAAGATGAAGCGTATAGGACTCAGCATCCATGCTCTTCAAAGTAACAAAGTTTTTCTCACTAGAGATGGATATTGCGCTCACAGTGTTGAGCCTAGGATCCGCATTGTCTTCTCTGACTGACAGCCGTTTTATTTTAGAAAGAAATAGGAGAACTTCAGGGTGGACACTTGAAAGCTGGTCTTTAACTGGTTTGACCTTTTCTCGTTTTAGAGGCAACACGAGAGTTGTGGTTGGTAGAGAGGTAGCTGAACCATATACACTTTGAATGGCAGATAGAGTTGGATCATTTTCGACCCATTCAGGAACAATGTATCCAACATTGCAGTGTTGACATGGTTTTTCATTGAATTTGATCTGATAACCGTTACTAAATATGTACGGCTGAGCTGTTATCAGAAACACACTCTTGAACCCAATACCTGATTACATAATAATATAACAAGTCAGAAGCAAAATATAGCTAGAAAGAAAATACAAAATCAAATAAAAGTATTGTTATTCCATTTTAGCTCACTTAAACGCAATGCAACTAACTGTCTAACTGGACTAAAAAAAGCAGTAGTAAACATCTCAGTGTTAATCTAAAGGAATAATCGATATCAAAGCCATTAGGCCACCAAAGTTGTTTTATCCTTTCCTAAGCAACTTAAGGTTACTCTCAAATTTGTTAGCATTAAAAGGATACATATTAGAGAGAATTTGTGCAGACATTAGAAAGCCATAACTTACCTGTCATTAAAAAGACAAAACCCTTGTATAAATGATATAATTGTTTGATCACATTTTAATTGTTACTTTTAACGTAATACCAGAGTACGAGTATATAATACATGAAAAATGTTGGAATAATTACTATTTAGGTCCTTATACTGATGTGGATACTGCTAAATTTAGTCATAGTTCAGAATATTTGGTTATTTACCGTATATATAAGAGTATCAGCATAACACAAACTTGGCTGGTTTTGAATTGGGTTTTTTTTTTTTTTTTGAAAGAGTATATTACAAAAGTTGCATATTCAGTTAGTATAACAAAAAAATTTTGGTCTATCCAGAAGAAATATAACACTAAATACTACCACTAGACATATGCAACTAAAGAAATAACAAATCGATCAGATATAAAAATAATAATAATGAGATTATGTATGTGGAGGCCGTCCAACAATATTTAAACTAATTTATGGGCAATCTAAATATTTGTTTGTTTTCGTTTATATTAGGCTCGTTCAAATTCTTGCTTGTACAAGTTCAAAAATAAAGCTAACTTAACATATCAAAACAAGATAAATCACTTTCGACTAGATAAAGTTGCACTTAAATAATAGATATTTTACATTTCAATAATTAACTATCTTGTTTTAATATATTATGTTTAGCTTTACTCTCATTGTTTCAATGACTTTCGAGAAAAAAGTATCCAAAATTGATATAAATGAAAGCAAACACATAAATGAATGGCATATAAGTTATAAATAAGTGGCATAAAAGAAAAGAAAAAAAAATAGTAGTTGACCAGCCCAATACATAATTCAAAAAATAAATGGAAAATGAGAAGCATATACCTTTTTCTCCGATATAACCACGCTTACGAAGACCTTTCTTAGTCGAACGCCCCACACTACAAATTGATTCAATGTTCTTCCTGGAAAACCCTTTCTCATTGTTGAAAACCAACAATGTGGCTGGAGCTCCGGTGTTTGTGATGTCTTTTGACGTAATCACAAACTCTAGTGACGGATCTACCCCTTCTGGATACTCGTTATCCTCAGCATTCTGTATAACAATAATCGATTAAATAACTTTACTAATCATAACTCTAAAAATATAATTTGGCTTTTTATACACATTCGAATGAAATGAAATACTTAGGTCAATAATTAATCTAGACAAAACTTTTGGCCTAAAAGTTAAAGCCCAGAACTCCAGATCATGCATGATTTAAAATTGCAAGCGTAGTACATAAACCAGTAACAAATTAACCCACGACTAAAGGCTATCACATGCTTTTCCATTAAAACTAGACAAGAGTTGTAACACAAAACTTTAGGACATGGTGCTTCTAAAACAAAATCAAGTTTTTCACTTTATAGATCAAACAAATTATCGATTATCTACGGTGTAATAAATAGAGAATTATCGATTAAATAACTTTAATTTACTAATAACAATACTCGTTAACCTCAACGCTTATTTTTGACATATTTTAGAAAGTTTAGTGACATATTTGTATACTAACTCATCGTATATATCATAACAGAATTATCACATAAAACAAACTATAACAGAAATTGAACAAAAATATAAATAAATATACCTGAATCAACTCCATGAGAAAATGCACGTCTTTAGCATAAAGTTCAGCAGAAAGATTCTTAACAGCCTGATGAAGATCCTCCGTTAACGGATTCGGTTCTCCGCCTATCGAGAACTTCGTACGTCGTATCTCCTCCACATGCTCCTTTGCAGTCATCGCCATAACAACAACACACACACAATGCACGATCAAACTTTCCTTGGTACGTGTGACTATAACAAAGAGAAATTATTATTACTACTTGTGAGTGAAAATGATGATAAAAGGAAAATGGATGAGTCACATTATATAGAGAAAAGAGATGTGAAGATATTGGGAAAATGCAAAAGAACTTAAGATGTGTGTGACAGTTACATTACCTGATTCGTCAATGCTTTGTCTTCTCAATCTTTTCCAATGCCTCTTTTCTTTTCTTTCCTTAATGGCGGGTTTTTGAATTTTCTTTTTTACACTTTTACTCCTTGATTAAATCTGTTAGTTTCATGTTAGCCCTTTTAAGCTCTACTTTTTATACTTCGACCACCGTCTAGTATCTTATTGTGTCGGACTAAGAAAGAGTATATTGACACTGAGAATTTGCCAGATTTCACTGACACGAATGTGGTGTTGAGCTAGCTCAGGTACTCTACTTGTTGATGCGGTATCAGCGACGAAGAAAGAATCTTTAAATTGAATTCGCCGTTTCTGAAGCTAGTCGCTGATAGAGTTTTATACAAGAATAATTTATTTTATAAGAAAATGATTTGCATTACTAAAATTCATGCCTAACTCTAAGATCACGACACATGGCAAGATAAGTGGTGAATATTATGAAAGAGAAAATGTACGTTCCACATGTCACATAATGAATTATTTAGGCATAAATTTAGTCATATGAGTTAGGTCTCTTTATCACTACTCTATTTTATATTAACCAGTAAATTTAATAAATTTAACTAAGACTATTTAAGTTTTGGATATTGTCAAAGACTATTGAGCAAATTTTATCGGCCAAACATTTTTTTTTAATACCTTTAACAATACAACTAATGTGTATTCGACTCGTGAGTTAGTATGTTTATAAAAACTGATATGTATACCTTAAAAGGTTGTTGTCATATGTTTATTTGGCATGTAACTATTTCTTCTGTATATGTGCCGAGAAAATATTTTATTTCTCAAATAGTCTTCATATATTCATGTTTTCCGATTATCTAATAAGCATTTTTGAATAACACTTTCTATCCATGTTAACATGTTAAATTGGATTATAGCTAAGATGTATTTCGAAAAAAAGTTGCTCTTGTGTATTCAGGTTTGTCTAATTCATACTTACAGTTCATAAATTTTAATTTACGTGTAAATGCATAAGTAATTCGGGTCAAACCATAATTAACAGCCAATCTTTACTATCTATAAAGGAAAAATGGTCAAAGGTGAAAGTGGAAAAGTCAACAAAGTGAAATGTGAAATGTTGAAAAATGTATATAAGGAAATATTGAAATGCATTTAATACTCTTATTAAAATACCCCATTACTTAAAAGTACAATTATTTATTCACATTGTACAACCAATTAAAAACATATCTACCAAATTAAATACAACCAATTAAAACACAAACCGGGTTGACCCGGGACGCTTCAAACACGGCGGGTTGTCCCGGTTTAATTTGACCCATTTTCAACCCAACCTAGCAAGTTGACCCAGTTTAAATCGACCCATTTTTCGACAGAAACGGTTCAACCGGTTGAACCACCCGGGTCGAACCGGGTTTCAAAACATTATCCATTACTTAAAAGTACAACGATTTATTCACATTGTACAACTAATTAAAAAC
This sequence comes from Artemisia argyi, assembly GCA_030686995.1. Classification (NCBI taxonomy): domain Eukaryota; kingdom Viridiplantae; phylum Streptophyta; class Magnoliopsida; order Asterales; family Asteraceae; genus Artemisia; species Artemisia argyi. The sequence goes on from CM060701.1 coordinate 36,828,315, forward strand.
ATATCTATCAAATTAAATACAACCAATTAAAACAAAACTGGGTTGACCCGGGACGCTTCAAACCTGGACGGGTTGATCCAGTTTAATTTTCCCCGTTTTCGACCCAACCTAGCAAGTTGACCCGGTTTAAATCGACTCATTTTTCGACCGGAACGGTTCAACCGGTTGAATCACCCGGGTCGAACCGGGTTTCAAAACATTATGTTAAATTCCCAAATCTTCAAACTTTTATTATTTTTCGTTTATAACCTATAAACTTTTTTTATCAATAAACTATTTGTCGCTATAAAATCCCGTTGCTATGCACGGGTACTCGTCTAGTTGATTAAATGTTAATTTAGAAAGAGAAATTCAAAATAGCTCAATAGTGAACCGTGGTTCACCTTCTAGGCTAAAAAAAACAATTACTACTAAAATAAATCAGTGCGAATTATCAACTGTGCGACTTCATTAATATTTTGACACGTGCCTCATTTTGAATTTGAAAAGTACCAGTGGTTGGGTTGATGTTTTTCTTTTTGCGACTGACAACTATTGTACTTTCATGCGACTAAATTTTGTATTTTTCCAGACCAACAAAATTAATTTAAAAAAAAAAAAAAAAAAAAAAAAAAAAAAAAAGAACGTGATCACATAGTAAAGTCAAATCAATTTAAGGATAACTTACATAACCCACAAATCACTTGTATTTTATTAATAAAAAATTAAGTACGTCTCAAAATGTTAGTGGAGTCACATAGTCGGTCAGTTAGAATGATTTTTTTTTTTTTTTTTTTTTTTTTTTTTTTTTTTTTTTTTAAGAAAGTGGATTGTTGTTTCACCTTTTAGGCTTATTTCAAGAAACTTCTCATTTAAGAATTTATAATAATAAGTTTAATTGTTAAACATACTTTGAGAAAGTGAAAGGCTTAAAGAATGAAAGAAGTATTGGTGATTGGTAGATAGCAAAGTGCTTTGTACGGAGTTTTATTTTTGTGTCTCCACTAACTAGAATAATAGGCTTTTCTTTTGTTTGTCTAGACATGTTTCTTAGAATCGGGGTAATTCTATATACGAGAAGAGATCAATATAGATCTCATATTTGCTATAAAACCAATGAACCAATCATATCATTCCATTTTTATTTTCCATATTTTTTTAAAAACAAAATATCTTGCAAACGGTAAATCGTCAAGCTACAATAAAATACCATCGCGACGAGAATTAAATTATTTTTCTATAGATATGCATTGTTATATACTTTTGACGAACTTTTTTTAAAAAAATTTCCTCCCAGAAAAATCATATATGATTTGTAAAAATCATATATGATTCGTTAAAATCAAATCATATATGATTCGTAAGAATCATATATAAATTGATTTTAACGAATCATATATGATTTTTCTGGGCGGAAAATTTGAAGAAAAAAAAATTGTCGTAAGTATATAACAACACATGCCTGTAGAAAGATAATTTAATTCTCGTCGCGACGGTATTTTTTTTGTAGCTTGACGATAGGGCTATAAGCGAACCGGAAGAACACGAACGAAGCCCCGTTCATGTTCGTTCATTTAATTTTAACCGAACAAATAAACGGACACGGACGCTTAAACGGACGAATTTTCTTGTTCATGTTCGTTTATTAAGAAAATGAATTGTTCATGTTCGTTTATGTCCGTTCATTAAGACACTAAACGAACGCTAAACGAGCATAAACGATCGAACATAAATGAAAATAGACAAACAAACATAAACTTTATTGAATTCTTCACAATATATTGTTTTATAAGTAGTTGCTTTATTTAAACAAACCAATTTTTAAATTATAAAATTAAAATATATGATATATGAACATAAATAGATAAATAAACATAAACGAACTTTAATGAACGCTTAATCGGACGTTCACGGACATAAATGAACGAACGAGACTTTTGTTCATGTTCGTTCATTTAACTAAACAAACGTAAAATATTGTTCATGTTCGTTCATTTAATAAACGAACAAACATAAACGAACTTTTTACCGAACGGTTCATGAAATGTTCACTGAACGTTCAGTTCGTTTACAGCCCTACTTGACGATTTACGGTTTGCGAGATATTTAAGTTTTAAAAAAATGGTGGATGTTTATTTTTTTATTTTGATGAAAAAAAATGAGTGGCTAAGATTGTTTGATGCGTTTTATGATAAAAGTTGGATCTATAAAGAACTTTTGACTACTCAACTTATCTTATATACTAAAAACTTAAGTTGTGTTTTAGATGCAAAATGTTCACAATTAATGTTTCATGAATTAAAAGTAAAATGTGGAGGCTTCATGTGTTAGTACATTGATTAAATAGTCATGCATAAGGGTAAGTATATAAGATTAGTGATTCGAGTAATTGAAAAAAATTGTACGGTACAAGGTAGTTTAAGCAACATCAAAAGTATATCAATTACACAATGTTGGGTGACTTAATTTAATGTGCAAGAGGATTTGTGCACAAATTGTAATACGGTACAAGGTAGTTTAAACAACATGAAAAGTATATCTTCTATACTATCTAAAAATTGGAGTGCTTAATTTAATGCGCAAGAGGCATTGTGCACAAAAGTTTGTACGGTACAATATGTTTTGCATGAGAAATCGTGCACAAAAGTTTGTACGGTATAACATGTTTCAAGCCATCTCTAAACCTTAAAGAATACAAACCAAAAATGTCATGAATGCATAAATTAAGGGAGGTGATTTGCACACTCTCCAAATTGATTGGCACACTCTAAATTAGAGTGTGTTGACATTTATACCCTCACAGAGTCAAAATGTGTAAATTAATGTGAGGGTATAATTGTCAACACACTTTAATTTGGAGTGTGCCAATCAATTTAAAGAGTGTGCAAATCATCTCCCATAAATTAAACACATCAATTAGTGGTTAGTCTTTTTACCTTCCCGTCCATGAGTTACAAATATTTTATCAACTATATAATGTGTTAAAAATCACACACAACAAACTACAACTTCCTCCACACCGCGTGCACATTGGGCTACAACTTATTATGGTGGTAAAGTAAGCATCATATCGTCATACTTATTTAGCATATTGATTTATATTATTTTATATAAATTTCATGTGTGTTTTGTGTGTGTAAAAATGTATGACATAAATATGGTGCTTAGGAGGTTTGGTAGTAACATCATCTTCTCTAATAGTTTAAGAGATCCTACACGTCGTTGTCTTATCAATTAAGTGGAACATACACAAACATTTTTACTTTGATAAAAAATGCAATATATTGATTAACTGTATTTAAGTTAATAATGATCAACTATATTTAATTATTTTTTGTAGCGCGTCAAGAAGTATTAAAGAAAGAGATCGAGAAGTCACAAAAATTGTATCAAGAACAAAACATGCAACAGGCCAATGAACAACAACGACAAAGACAACAACAACAAGAAGAAGAAGAACGCCAATGCCACCGGTGGGATGAATACTTAGCATTCATATTAATAGTACGTTACAAGTTAAACATGCAATATTTTACTTCATGTAATACCGCTAAACGGGCTAATACTATTTATTCGTTAGTAAGTAAGTTTATTGAAAATAATGTGACGAGCATTCAATTTTTAGTCAATAATCATCACTACACTTTGTTGGTGCATTTCAATATTTTTGCTCTTAATGTAATTTTTTGTCTTGCGGTATGTTAATGTCACTTTCTTAATTAAACGTCTTGGAATATTGCGTGACTTTGATATTTGATATGACTGTGTAAATTATGTCGATGTTATATATTGAAAATGGTAGTATATAATAAAAATATCTTCACACTATCATCTTAACAATAAGAATCTTCTATATCGAAGAAGTATATAAAGGGGAAGAAAATTGTATTTCAAATGTTATCCTACACCTATCACGAGGTAAGCATTATTCATTTGAGTTTGAGATCATGTGATTCATGTCGTCATACTGTAAATACTTAGAGTGAGTTACTAATGAATGCTCCAAATTCGATATTATAGTTTAGGGAAAAATGTTGTAATAATGCATTAATTAAAAAATAATTTATGCAACTTACTCATATTAAAAGATTACATATGAAAAGCCTCATTTAAATATAACATTTTACAAAAAAACCTCTTCACATTAAAGAAAGGGATCAATAAGTCACGAAAATTGTATCAATAACAAAACATGCAAAATGCCAATGAACAACAATAAGAAGAACAACAACAAGAGCAATGCCATGGCTACCGGTGTCAATATAGATGAATACTTAGCATTCATATTAATAGTACGTTACAAATTAAACATGCAATATTTTACTATACGAATTATAATTTATTATACGAATTATAATTTATACTCTTGAATATACTAATTACTTTAATGTTTTATGTTTTTATAGTTTTGTTAAAAAGGAAATTTGTTTTATAGTTCGCTTTTAATAATGTAATTTATTTGAACAACGTAGTCCGTCTTTCACAAAAAAATGAGAGTTTCAAACATGAACCGAAAATTAGTCCCGAACATTACGAAAAAAAACAATTAGATCCAACCTGTGTGCATCGCATGGGTTCTGAGGCAGTCCAAACCTGTGTGCATCGCATTGAGATGAATATAAAAGGTCTCCAACATTAATGTCATCGCTTCATATTTAAAATAATTTATGTAACTTATACATATTAAAATCTTACATGTGAAGAGACTTTTTTCAATGTAACATATTGAAAAAAAATCTCTTCACATATACTCTTTTAATGTCAATAAACTATTTTAAGTGTGTGACGTACATGCTTGAAAATGTGATACCAGCACAACTTAGATATATAATGACGAAAATAAGTGCCGAAGATTACGCTATAAAAACTTATATACAGCCCATGTGCAACTCAATAAAGTATTTTAAATACGTATAAAGCTTAGCAAATGTGTGGCACAATGACAACTTAAATATAAAATGATGAAAATAAATGCCGAATATTACGCTATGAAAACTTCTATACAGCCCATGTGCATCACACGTATTTTAAATCTATCAAAACTTTTATACAGCCCATGTGCATCGCACGGGCATTGTTGACTATCATAAGAAATAGTTATAACTTAGCCGGATGTATTAATATTAGTTAGTTCCAATAAAAAACGATAGAGTCAATACCAAAATAAATAGACAAAAAATATTACGTAAAAAAATACATTTTAAAAGATTATATGTCAATAAACTATTTTAAATACGTATCATGCTTACAAAATATATGCAACCATAACAACTTATATATATAATGACAAAAATACGTCTCGAATATAAAATGACGAAAATAAAAGACGGATATTAAACTTTGAAAACTTCTATACAGCCCATGTGCAACAAACAGGCTTTTAGAGTTTGTTAAAATAACAAAATACGACATATTAAAAATATCACCTTGAATAATGAATAGAATGGAAAAATTACATAATTTTGGCTCGCAGTCATTTATAAATTATAATAACAAACAAAAAAGCTGTGTGCATCGCACGGGTCATGAGGCAGCCCGAGTTATATATTGTATTTTGATTGTTTGACTCGACCTCAATTAAAAGTAACGAAATAACGGCATCAACATTTTTCATGTCATGCTAACAAACACAACTTAGAAACTTATTGACCAATAAAATTCATCCATGATCAAAATGACGAATATTAGTGTTGAACAATACGCTATGAACATTTAGATCAAGCTCGTATGCATAGCACGGGTCTGAATGCCTAGTACATCATAATTTCATATTTCTCTAACACATGCTTTAAAATCATTGTAATTATTCATTAAAAACTTGTGTTTTGGGTAAATATGAAATTATCCCCTAAGAATTCATAAATTTAACCTGGACACTCAACCGACTTTTCAAATGGTTTTCGGTTCTAACCCAATTCTTTCCAGTTTAATCGGTCCCGGTTTAATTAGTCGAACTACAGGTCTAGTCCGTTTTTCAGAACACCGAATAATTAATCATTATACGAACGTTGATGATTATTCTCTTATATAATATAAGAGAACATATAAAATGGACAATCAATTTTTTTGAGAAGTTTTCAATTCGACCAATGGGATGTCTTGATTTTGCCACATATGCTAAATAAAACATTTTTATTAGCCAATAAAAGTCAAAATTAACTTCAATTTAGTTAAAGTCAATTATATTTCATCCACAAAAAAAAATATGCATAAAAATATATGTGTCGAGTTTGTTAAAAAAAAACTAAAAAACATGAGGGGTACTAAATAAAACTTTTAGCTAGAACTTAAAATAAATTATATTAATAGTTAAATTTAAACAATATCAACTTAAGCTCATGTCATTTAAACAAAGTTAAATCTTTTGTGTAACAAAATTCTATACACAATTCAATCGATATTAATACATAATGAAAAATTCATGTAAAACTTGAGAGTACATGAGTATTATAACTAATACAGATTTAATTTAATTAAAAAAATGTTAGACTTTACAAAACCATGAATTTACGAATTATCACAATATTTAAGTTGAAAACAATATAATTGAAATATTCTCAAAAAGGTGAAGAATGGTGAGATCACTCTGGTCCATACATCCTAAAGATGCCAACCGGACCCTCCCCCAAGGACCCGACCTCAGGCAATGAGCACCTGTCCCAGTGACTGTACGTGCATGGGTTTTAAAACTAGTTGTAATCTAGATTAATTTAGTAGAGTATAAATACTCTTTTTAATACTAAATTCGCAATTATTTAGGTAAATTACATCGTTGGTCCCTCAAGGTCTTGGCAGATTGCGGATATAGTCACCTAGGGTTTCACACACGTAGTCCCTAATATCACGTTTTTCACTCCCTCATCGTTCAAAAATCTAACGCTTGTAAAATCCTCGTTAGCTGCAAAGATTTTTTCATTTTTCTCAAGACTTAATGTCCAAACGCCCTTTTATATTTATTTTTACTCATATCATATTTTTACAACCGGACACCCATTTCTCTATTTTTCTTCACCCTCCTACTACTACTATTACCACCATCAGACCCAATATTTATCTCCACTATAATCATTAGCGGTCTTTTTATAACCAAGGATGTTATAACCAAACAAAAGCTTTTATGCATGTGAGTCAACTAAAAGGTCAACAAGTTTGGAAATAGCAAACATATAGTAAGAGCAAGAGGTGTGGTCTCGCCAAGCATCCTCGTCGTCCGACGTGGAGCTCGCCACAACTCGGCACCACACCCCCTGCTGCTGCTCGTTGCTCGCCAAGGAGGACCTCCTCACCTGCACGGCGAGGCTCAAACTTGTACTATATGTCAGTGAACATTTATAAAATTGAGTTTTATCCTTTTTTATAAACAAAACTATATAAGGTGGTGATGGAGGTGGGCCGCTTGTTTGGTTTTAAGGTGTTGATGGAGGTGTGTCGAGGGGTGATGGAGGTGTGGTTTGAAGGTGGTGCAGCTCTGGTGATGGAGGTCGTTGCTATGGAGGAAGAAGAAGAAGAAAAGAAAGAAGAAAATGAATAGGGTCACGTTTGGTTTGTTGGTTCAGGAAAGAAAGAAGAAAAGAAACAAAATAAAATAAATAAATAAAAAAATAAAGGTGTAAGTGGTGGGCCCCAAATGAGTAGGTTAATGTTAGTTATGAGTGAGGAGGGGTTAGTTGTCAAGAGGTGTTGGGGTAATGTGGCACCCGTGGGCCCCAAATGAGGAGGTGAATGCTAGTCACCACACCTCTTGCTCTAACGGATGCAACTTTCACCAAAATTTTTATTCACAAAGATACGTCTAACAAAAACATCTTTGATATTAACTCTTGTTACAAGTTACAAACTTAATAGATGGAACTATATTTTTTTTTTCTTTCCTAAATAAACTATATTTCCTAGAACATTCGTGATTGGTCACAATCAAAATTTTAGCAGGTGTCGGGAAGTTTTTTGTTATTTTAAGTTCTTGATTATGATATCCGAACTTGTTGACTTTCTGGATGACATGTATGCATAAAAGTTTCTTCATTTAGTAATATTATCCTTGGTTATAGAAATACTATAAGTGATTGTAATGGAGATAAATATTGGATATGGTGGTGGTAGGAGTGGTGAGAGAGTTTCAGATTGAAGAAGAATAGAGAAATGAGTGTTTGGATGTAATAATATGATATGAGTAAAAATAAATGTAAAAGTGTGTTTTTACATTAGTATTGAAAAAACGGGGGGAAAAAACTTTCTGCCAATGAAGTTTTTAACAAGCGTTAGTGTTTTGGACCGGAAAAGGGAAAAATCAAGATACTTATTTAGCTATCTTAGGTCATTGTAGTCATAAATAAGAATCCAACTTTATCAAAGGTTAGGGGCTACAGGTGCGAAACTCTAGATCTGAGGACTATATCTGTAATCCGCCAAGACCTTGAGGATCAACGTTGTAATTTACCCCAACTATCTTGATGATAACATTCAGGGTGCGTTTAGTATAAGTTTCAGCATCACAATCCGTATATGTTTCATTGTAAGGTAGAATGATTACATGAAATGGATCTAAGCCAACCTCTTGTAAGTGGTATAAAGTATGGAAATTATTAAGAAATGAGCCTATAACTTGAAACCCATATATGTCAACCAAACATGTACAATCATAGTCATTATCATTCCCTCATTCTCATACCTCCCAACCAAACGCACCCTTATAGTGTTGTATGTTAGTGAAAGGGAGATGATTTGCACGCGTTTGGCTTTGATTTGCGCACTCTCATATACAACTAATTAAAGCAAAATTTATAAACAGTCTAAATGTTTAATGCACAAGTTAAAATGTGCCGATCAATAAATAAAGTGTCCAAAGAATATTTTTCCCAAAGACTATAAATTTTCTCCCTCCAATAGTCCAAATCTCTGTTCCCTATATTTGATTAAGATGTTTCCAATAGGTTGATTTTGCAAAAATTACAGTTTAGATCCATCCAAAACTTTAATTTACATATCAATCACTAAAGATGTACAATTTCAACTTTTGCCTAGTCTTTTTTTTACTCTTTTATTGCCACCTGTTCCATTCCTCTTCCTTTTATTTTGGCTTTTTACCTTTCATAAATCAAACTCTCCACCAATTTTCCCGCCAAAAAAACAAAAACAAAATGACGCATCACCGTGTCAGATCTCCATCAATGGCGAAGCTTAATCACAAGCTCGAACGCGTCGTATCTCGCCACGATCATCTCAAACTCTCCTTCCAACATCTCAAAACTCAGATCAAAATCGGTTTACTCGAGGTATATATAATTAACAATTCATCACTTAATTAAATAAGTTTTAACTAATTTAACGAAGTTAGTTACAGTTTGTTACGTGATTTTGTTATAGGCGGAAGACGTGTTTAGTTCGTTAGCTGTTCCGTTGATGACGCTTGTTGGATTAAAAAGTGACGATATGGCGAAACAAGGACGATCCGCTACTTTTTTCATCACGTCCGGTTCCAATAATTATCGAGTAATCTGTTTTCATGATATTGTGTATTTCGGTGTGATAAGCTATAAATTTGGTTTCGTGAAGTTTGTTGAGGTTAAGCAATCGTAATTAGTACAGTTCTGCAGTTTAAGTGTTTGATATTAGCTCCTGCGTGTGTGATTTGGTATGATGCGCTATATAGTTCGTTTCCTGAGAATTAATCTAAGTTTATCGAGGTATTGGAACTGAATATTAGTAGAATTCTGCAATTTCGATATTTGATAGTAGTGTGTTTGTTTTGGTACAATGAGTTATACAGTTTAGTTTCGTGAGAGTTGACCTAAGTTTATTGAGGTGCTGCTATTAGGATTAGTAGAATTATGTGACTGTGTTTCGCACGATTGTGTCTGGATAACTGATAGTAGTGTGTGCTGTCTTCGTATGATGAATTATATAATTCGTTTAGTTTACTGAGGTGTTTCAGTCACAATTCTTAGAATTTGGTGATTGTTTTTGAGTATTAATGTATATGAATATCTGGTGGTAGTTTGAGTATGTGTTTTCATATCATAAGTTATGTACTTCAGTTTCTGAGAGTTGATCTATGTTTGTTAAGGTGCTGCATTAAGAATTAGTAGGATTTTGCAATTGTGTTTCCGATAATTGTTAGCGAATATTTAGTAGTGCATGTATGTCTTTTAGGATGAGTTGCATAAATCGTTTTGTGAGAATTTTTCAATCGTGTTTGGATTATTTATATTTAGAAAATTGATTGGAGCGCGTGCATGTGTCATCATATGATAAGTTCTGTAATTCATTTTGTGAGATTTAATCAAAGTTTATTGAGTCAGTAAGGATTGTTAGAATTTTGTGATTGTGTTTCGGATAATTATGTGGATCTGTGATAGTAGTGTGCAAGTGTTTATGTTTAATTTGGTCTGCTGAAAGTTTATTGAGGTGTTGCAATCACGATTAGTACTAGTAGAATTTTATACGAGTAACTGTGTTTTGAATATGTTGTAGTTTTGTGTGTATTTTTTTTAGGATGAGTTATACAATTCAGTTCATGAGAGTATATTTGGTAGTAGTGCGTGTATTTGTCTTAGAATGAGTTATACAATTCATTTCATGAGAGTTAAGCTAAGTCTATCGAAGTGCTCAAATTAGGATTAGTAAACTTATGCAGCTGTGCTTTTGGCATACTTTCTGTGTGTAGAAGAATTGTTTTGTTAATTGCGTGCTTGATCATACAGGGTAAATCTGAAGATATGACTGGAGATGTGGACATGATGTCAAACGGTGAGAGGGAATGTGAGGTTCATAGATTGGAGGTACCATTATTCTTACTACTCAAATACTTTAGTAATTCGGTTTGAAACATAGCGGATATGCTGATGCTAAAATTTATCATTTGTCAGTTTTTGATCTGTGTTATTGAATATAGTAGTTAATGTAGGCACGGAGTTCATCCTGATTTTCAGCAGCATGCTTTGTTAATATAAATATCATTGGCATAAGTTTTGAATGTGTGAGAATCTTCTTTTTGCTGGTGTTTGGAGCAAAGCATAATACTGTACTTGACAGAAAACAAAATAGTTTGTAATTTAGTTTTGGATTGTAAGGTGAAATCTTGTTTGGGGGAAGCAGGGAATAATACAATTTCTGCACTACTATTTTTCTTCTATGTGCACTGGTCTGCTATTCTGGCCCCTTGAACATGGATTAGTCTTGCAAGTTGGCCAAATATGTTTTGGACAAGATGTTTGTTTGTAGTTTTCGCAGAGAGGTTATAAGACTACCTGTAAGTGTTAGGTAAACTGTAGTTATCTATCCCATGAGTAGCACTGAAACTGTTGAAAGAGCAAAAGTTTGTAATTATAGGGACAGACACGTAGCTTAAAATTTTTAACAAAGTACTGAAGTGCACCAATTGATATGGAAGTCTTTGGAATAAGAATTGTTTCAGTTTGAATGTATTTTGACTATGGGGTATTTGGTGGAATGTGAAGAAGTATACTTCGATTTGAACTTGTACTCTTTGTTACAAGTGTCTGTATTATCATGATCTGATTACAGACTCATCTTGGACTGGAATGCACATAGGAATATGTTCGCCTTCATCCTTAAATATATCAAAGTTGCAACCTGAAAGCATTTTGCTGAATTGACATTGTAGTGTTTTAACATAATACTATGTCGGCAGAAAATGGAGATGTCATCTTAGTTGTATAATTTATGATCTATCATTAAAGCAATTTTTGTATATGGATTTCCTTGTACTCGGAATACTGCAGGAGGACTATACAAATAGAGCGATCATGGCAGGCCAAGAGCTCATCAATAAACAAAAAATGCAGCTTATGCAACTAATGCAGCTCCTCAAACAAGTTGAGGGCAGCGTTAATTCTAGCCAGAATAGCATGTTTCAGACTATTGATAACCACAAGGACAGTTTCCGCACTTTTTTGCAAAAAGCTGTCAATTATGTATCCGCCATTCAACAGTCAAGCCATGATGAACATGCCTTCAATATCACACTGAAACTGCTGAAAGCTATTTATGATCATGTCTGTGAAATCCTCAGCTCAGTCGAGGGTGGGGTGGACAATCTCATCAACAGATTAGCTGAGCAAATGTGTCAGCCAGTGATGGAGTATGTCAAAAGCGTTAAGGCTGAAATGACAACTGGCACATGCCCTCGCTTAGTGGGTACATTGGAGAATATAAGAAAGGTGACAAGGGATGGAAGGTTAGAATTGGAACAAGCAAGAAAAAAGGTTAGATTATCAGAAGAAAGGAAGCTTGAAGCACTGAGTAAGCTGAAAGAATCTGAAGAAAAATTAAAGAAAATGAGACAATACGTGGGCTTCTCCATCAATGACAAAAAGGAATCTACTGGTCATCATTCCAAGAACAAAGTAAGTCCTCGCCTTGACACTCGCAAATTATAGACTTATGTGCTCTTTTATACCTTTGTCATTAACATTCATTGAACTCTTTATCAGTTCTTTTCTTATGAATCTTTAAATGCTACCTAGTCTGCTACTATATCTGCTTGTAAGTCGAAATTATAAAACTTAATAACAATAGGAAGCTATTGCCCTTTTCGAACAGGTTGGTAACGGGTTGGATGGGTGGGTAATGGCCTGATGGGTCAAAATGGGTAAACTTCAAAACACGTTGGGTCGAATTGACATAACAAAACTTTTTTATACACAACTTGAATTTCATAATTATATAATAAATATGATTTCAAAGACTACCACTAACATTTTGAGCTATAATTTATTGGGTAAAGTTTAGGAGATTGTAAGCACTTCGTCATGTTTTGGAAGACTTTTAACTTTTTAAGGCAGTTCTCTTTCTTAGCTTATTCCTTACCTAGTTGACCCGTTCTAAAAAAAATGTAACCAAAGGTAACTTATTTCATAGTAAACAGTTAGTTGATAAGGCTACACCATACATATAATATATGGAGGCACTTATAAGTTAAGACACCTTGTTATGTGAAGTATATTTTTGGAAATACTGATGCACGAAAAAACAACATGAACAAATACACAATATGGGCTGAGTCAGGTACTTGGGTTAACTTCTGTTGTCTATTTCTTTGTACCTCTTAAATAATTAATTCAACACAGATGATTAAGACATTTATTCTATAAAAATTAAAGTAATAATATTTGATAAATTGATTTAGTAGGCTGTAACCATTACATTACATATGCAATGATGTTTGACCCGGTTTTGATAAGAAGTACCCAATTCAACCCATTTTTAGATAAATAGGTTGAACCAACACTTGATTGTAAATTAATATATGACTCTTTAATTCATGTTTGCCTGTAATACAGTTATTAGCACCAGTTGAGGATCAAGCAAAAGAAGACAAGCTGTTGTGGGAACTACTGAAAAAGAAACAGACAAGCCAACAACCCCAGAGCCCATTTGGTCCAAAAGCCCTTATTCCAGTCGGAACTAGTACCAAACACTATAAGCCAACAATGGGACAACCATCCATCACTCGCATACCTACAACACGAGTCTATGGGAGACAGAATCCTCAACCCTTAAATGTGTTGCTCCAGTTGGGCTCATCACCTTCAGTTACAGCATATCAAGTTTTATCGCGGAAATGCTGACTTTCTTGTCTTTTTGCTAGATGAAAGTTTCCGTTCTGTGTTGTTATAGAAAGTAAATTGTGAATAAGTGAATGTCATCCCTTTCAGTCTATATTGTTATAATCGAATAGTTTCATATATTGTTGATGGTTGGATTTGCACAAAGTTGCAAGCTTCAGATACTTATGATCAAGACCGAAAGTATGTGTAGTAGTATTGGTTAATTCCCCTTGTTTGTGTGTGAATCCTATGTTTATAAGTCTCGATCTCTTTGTATCACTGATGCATTCTGCGCATACTTGTGATTCAAGCCTAATTTGTCATCTAAATGACATTTGTTTCAAGTAACAGACATAAAAATTTGTGTTGGACCTAACTGGTACAGTACCGAATTGTATCATGCCGATAATGTGTTTGTCACTAAGATTGGGACCGTGTATTATTACTACCGTATTCTCGATATGCTAAGAACATGTTTGTGCTGGACCTAACGAGTACAATGCTGAATTGTAGTATGCTAAGAACATGCTTGTAACTTAAGATTGGGATCACGTGAGTCATTTTTAGTGGATTATTTGGTTTTTACCTGTGACTACAAATTATTCGTATACTTATTAGCTTATGATTAATGCTAAAAATCCAATAAATAGTTATGGTAAAAATTATGATCTCGCTTTAAAAGGAAGCAATGTTTGTTTAAACCCAAAACGCGGACATTAAAAACTCATGTAATAAACATTATCAAAGTAAACACCATATTTCAGACCTTTTCTCTCCCTACTATACGTCTATACCCAGACTTTAACATACAATATACTTGCTGCATGAGGCAAATAATCTATAAACAAGTTTTGAAAACATATGTAATATGATCTTGCGTGTCGTTACATGGATTGATGCAATCGACTGTTGAATCACCATTTTATCGTTCTTTTTAATATTGTTGTTGTGGAGGGTATTGTTGAGGAGGATATTGTTGAGGAGGGAATTGTTGAGGAGGGAAAGGCACTGCATTTTTCTCTGGATCAACATTAGAACCCATTTGCAAGGCGATTCCCTGATTTGTGATGGGTTGTTGTGGTGGAGTTAAGGTAATAAAAGCAGCGATCCCAAAAACCGCACTTAGAAGAGCTAAAATAGCTCCTGCTGCAAAGATTCCAGGCTTGACTACATAACATGTAATATAACCATATGAGTCAACCTGTCCACCTTGTCTATTATTAAGTCCTGCAGCCGCTAGCAATAGAACCACTGCTACAACCGAAGCTACCCTGAATGGATTTTCAAAAGTACATTTAGTTAGTAGTAATTAATGAAAAACATATACAATATAAAAGCAAGATATGATAAACGTTTTGTACCATGAAAAAACAAAAAGGAGTTTTGAGACGGGATTTGAATTAGGGTCAGTTCGACAACAACCAGATCCCCCGAAAGAAACACTTATGTAAATTCGTGCGATGATTGTGAACACGGCTGATACGATTCCAAGAGCAAGAGCTGGACTACTTGGATAAATACATGTATCGAACACGATATAAACTTCAGAAGCCTGCATGCATATATATATGTCCATCATTCATATATATGTTCATATGAATTCAAAACATGAAATTTATTTTCAATTTCTTGTAAACAAACTTGTTGGTTTTGATTCTTACCTTAACCTTAGTGGCCTCTGCTGCAAAACCGGTGGCTGCGGCTATTATTCCAAGCACCGCTGCAACGGCGCAGTACCCTAACACTTTGTTATCCATTTATGAGCTGTATACAAAACTGTGGAGTATGTATATGGAGAAGGTGTGGATGAGTAAAACCGTGATTGAATACTTAAGCTTATATAGATGAGTGAGCCGTAGACTTTGATTTAATTATGCAAATGGATACTAAAAACAAACCAAAAAAAAAAAGAAAAAAAAAAAAAAAAAAAATCAACGTTTACTTACGAATGTCGACAGCTGACCTATACTTAGTCAACCACTTCTCATTATGAAAGTAACAAGGGAATCTATATGAATGAAAAATATCATTCTATCTTGTCATCTAACGAGGTATGTGATTTTGATACTTTTTCAAAGTTTGATTTTTTTATTTGGCACTTTTGTAAGAAAACAAAATATAATGTTAACATATTTTAAAGGATGATTAATGGTTGCAAATTGATATTCTAACAAACACCATAATTCCATATTTCCGCAATACATACTTTAAAAGTATTGGCCTCATGCATTGAAAACTTGTCATTTGGGTAAATATAGAATTATGTAGTTTTTTTTTTTTTTTTTTTTTTTTTTTTTTTTTTTTTTTTTTTTTTGGTATATATGGAATTTTCCCTTCTAACAATATACATACAAACATAATGTTGACCTATATTTTTCATCCATAAACTTATTATTTTCATCGTTACTAATGTCATTTTATTATTAGAGCACTCTCGTTCATAACACGGGTTAAACTTTAAAACAGTGCCACGTCAGCGCCACATCAGTTTTAACACTTTCACCTTAACTCACAAAAAAACACCTCAATCATAACTCAACAAAAATTTACAAAAACACTCATTCATTTAAAGGGGAAAGTGATTTTTTTTTTTTTTTTTTTTTTTTTTTTTTTTTTTAACTAAAGTTGCATGTTAACGCCGGGTTAAACCTTTAACACCAAATGTTAATGCCTCCTTAACACACAAGCTCGCAGCGGGTAACTCGCATTTAACGCACGTTAAATGCCCTTTAACGCCTAACCGGCGTTATGATTGGGACTGCTCTTAATAGGTTTTATTTTGACGATATAAGGTTGGGCTGGGTTTGACATTTTGATTATGAACTCGATAAAAACTAACCAAAAAATTGTACTTAAATGAAAGGCTTCTTATCCTACAGATGTGAATATTGTGTTAGATTATGGGGTACGTATTTTTTTTATCATGCAAAACCTTATTTTACTTTGAACAAACTCTTAAATTTTTTTCTCAAAAATTATCGTCCATGTACTTCAAATGTAATAGTATATGTACCGCCCCAACCTTTTCTTCTCAAAAGATTTACTTTTTCTTAGAAAAAAAAAAGAAAAAAAAAAAGAAAAAAAGCCGTATCTTTGAACTTTAATTTCACGTATCATCATCGTATAACATGAAATTTGAGAAATCACTTTTTATTTCTAGCAAATTAATAATAATAAATATATATGTAACTATCTTTTGAATTGAATCGAAATATATGCGAAATTCTCTATAAACTGCCCAAGACAAATGAATTTCTTGGTAATTTACATCATAAAAAATAATTTGCGACCAAGTCCTCGGAATATTTCTACATTTTTTAAGAGGTTATATTCAAGAATAAAATACTAATAATCATTACATCGACTATAAAAATATGAAATAGAATTGAAGATATTATTCTTTCATCTCCAATTAGCATTGGATTTTTCCTTAAGTTATGGAAGTTTTTGAACTGTACAGAATATAACAGGCAAATTCCACAAATTGTCAACGTTTATGTAATTCCACAAATTGTTGTTTGATAGATCGAGGCATATATCATCACATACCTAATGCAATCGTGAAAGACGTAATTGCTCCCTCCTTCAATCTTTTAATAGCTTTGGTTTTTGATGATTAGAGTTCTAGTTTCACAGTTTGCATACTTAATGTGCGTGATGGTAAAATTATGAACAACGAGGCATTCGGACCTGTGGCTGCATAGATTGGTTTTTGCGGATTTTGTTGTAGCATTTGTAGAAACGTAGAGGGGGTGAATACGTTACTGTTTAAAATCTTAAATGTTTCGTATCAAATTTTCGATCAAGTGTGACTAAATATATAGTGGTTATGTCACTTATAACAAATATATGTCACGTAATTACAAGTATACAATTAATCACATAAGCATAACACGAGGTTAAAAGTATTAAGCTACTTCTGATTGCATATATGGGACCGCCGCCCTAATTAAGGGACCGCCGTCAGTGGCAAGGTTATGACATGCAATAAAGTTTTCATATGTTTTGCATTTTTAAGTTAACTAGTTAATATCACAAGCATGATCACAATACATGCAACAAGCCAAAAAAACCTGAATGTAATGCAAGTATAAATGTGAAGATAAATGCAAGAATAGAAAGTAAAGAAATGGGAAGAGAAAACGCAAACCAGACACGATGATTTATAGTGGTTCGACACGAAGCACCTCTTCATCCTACTTCACTCCCCGAGTACTACACTAGAGAGTTACTTCACTAGTCAACAAGCTCTATTATGGCGGAACAAACTGTAAACCAAAGCTTACACCAATTTAACGACACTAAGCGGAATGTCGAGTCCTAATCCTAGCTAGAACCAATCTACACGCAAGCCCACGTGACCACACGGACGACCACCCCGTCCACTTGAATCATCACCCAATCCAAGTCTTCACGAACCTTCACCCGGTCATAGTCTTCACACACGGACTTCACTAAGTCATAGTCTTCACATACGGACTACACTAAGTCCTAATCTTCACACACGGGCGTATACACCGTCCTAGTCCACAAATGGACGTACACCCCATCTTATTCTACACACAATCACCTACGAACTTACACACCGTCCTAATCTACAAAATCATCCGCGGACTTACACTTTGTCCGAATTTACATTTACGCACCTAATCACGACTCACACACAAGTCGTAACATAAGTTACGTGTATGAATGTATGTGGACTACATTATAACACTTCGATTCTTGACGACTTTGAGTGTTCTTCTCTTGCACATAAGATAGAGGATGACGGGATCACTTATAAACATATACCAAAGAGTTATAGTGATCAAAGAAGAAAAATGAAAGATCAGAAAATTTTTTTTGCCAAGAGGATTGAGTTTTTCTGTGAAAAATGGCCCAGTATTTATAGACAGCTCGAGAAGCGGGGAACGGTCCCTTAAACATTGGACGGTCCCATATATATAAGGGACCGCCACCTATTTAAGGGACATCCCCGACAGTTTTTGTCCTTTAGTGGTGAAATTTTATCTGATTTGG
Organism: Artemisia argyi; assembly: GCA_030686995.1. Classification (NCBI taxonomy): domain Eukaryota; kingdom Viridiplantae; phylum Streptophyta; class Magnoliopsida; order Asterales; family Asteraceae; genus Artemisia; species Artemisia argyi. Next base: position 36,846,884 of record CM060701.1, read on the forward strand.
GCGGGAAAAATAACTGTTGGAGATTTGAAATTCAAATTTCAAATTTATTTTTCTTATTAAAATATTTTTTTATAAATACAAAAATAATTTGTATAATTTATTTTTGTAAAAAGGTTTTGTCACATTTATAACAATGTGAGGTTTAAGTGTAAAAGTATTTTCTTTGATCACTTAACGAAGTTAGTATAGTATTTGTTCATACCTGAAGTGATTCAGACTTGAGCCGTCGAGAGATGTTTATGTGTGCATGCATTGATAATTTGTGTAAATGAGTAACTTGTGCACTTTACGTTATGTATTACAAGTTACATGTTTGTCATCATTAAAATATGGAGACACTGTATAGATTAAACGTTATAACGTTTGCACTAACAATCTTCCCCTTTTTGATGGTGAGTAATATGTAAACCGTAACTCATAGCAAAGTGTAGAATTTACTTGTTTACACTCCCTCTTCCCCTTTTGTCGAAGCAAACAGGTGTCGCCAATGTAGAGCTAGAAAGAAGATCAGCGAGAACTTGAGAGGTAGACTTGAGAAGGAGACTTGAGAGAAATGCTCGAGCTTTGAAGAGAGGAAGAAAACTTGAGAAAATGACTTGAGCATAAGACTTGAGAAAAATATATGTATTTGCTTGAGGAGAGGAAGACTTAAGAGGACAACTTAAGAATAAGACTTGAGGAGATGATTTTGAGAAGATGAAGAAGACTTAGCCATGTAAACAGTTAAGTCTTTTCAATAAGTCCATGATATATGTTTTCCTCCTCTCATTTTTTAAAGCAAATGTAGGTAATTGCTGTACGCAATGTTTTAAAAATCGGTTTTTAATTGACCCAGCAAGCCATTGGGTTAACTAGGTTTTTCGTTCAAAACCACTGGGTTACAATTCAACCAGGTTTTTCGTTCAAAACCGCATTTCGGTCGGGTGACCGGTTCACGGTTCAACCAGCTAGTGAACCTGGTTTTATCATGTCCTGAAATTTGAATATAGGGAAGGACAAAATGGTAATAAGCTGAAAACTTGGTAATACGCCACAGCCATCGAGAAGAAAACCAATACTAAATAAAACATTCAAAGAATTAAAGAAAGAAGAAAAGCAGTTTGAGAAAAATAAGAAATTAACAATGAGAGGAGGGGGATTACTGATATCATCAGGCCATCGAAAATTAGAACCCTACATCTACAACAGTTTATTATCCATTTCATCTTCTTCGAATCATGTTTTCACGCCACCACGTGCGCTTCCGTCTTCCTACACGTCATCTGGGTTAACCAATTTCATAGGTAGGTATATTTATTTGAATACATATTATTATACAAGAACGGTACCTGCGCAATGCGGCGGCGGGTACCCATTGACTAAATTTTGTGGGAAGCAAATGTTTTTCATTATGTAATAGAATATTACTCTCAGAGGTTGTTATTAATTCTGTTATTCCTGTTAAGTTTGTTATAATTCTGTTATAGTTAGAATGAGTGTTTGCCTTAATTGAGACTATTCTATAATTAGTAAGTTTGAGTCTGAATTTTTAAGCCTCCCAAATACATTATAATGTAGTATAGATATAGATATAGATAGATGATTCAATTCTTATTATTTTCTGTTTTTATTTTGTTAATTGCTTTCGGATTCTATTATTTTACAATATTCTTTGCTTATCAGTGGTTCAATTCTTATATTATATTATTCAATTCTTATTATTATTCTGTATTTCTGTTTTTATTTTGTTAGTAATTGCTTTCTCATTGTATATTTATCATGTTTTTCACTACAAGTTCGCCTTTACTTATCGGTGCTTCAACTTGAAATAATCGTCTATTTTAATGTAAATATAATAAACCTAAGCTGGCATCAGGACACGATAAAACCTATTCTTGTTTCAAGCATGTGGTTTATGTTTGATAAGCTCACTTTTTGTGCCTTATTTTCAAACTTTTCGTTATGTCATAACAAACTTGTATAAGCCGAAAAGTTTCAAAATAAGCCACGAAAAGTGACCTTATGCCCAAAACCAAATAATCCATTAGGCGGCTATATAAGCTGAAACAAACACCCCCTTAGGCTGGATAAGGGTTCACAGTGCTATTTCAGATACCCCTGTATAAATGAATGAATTAACCATAGCTCTTAGATCTCAAGTTTATGGAGATGCGTTTTTTTACTTCAAAAACAAAAAATTTATGTTGTTGGATTTTAGGCAGTTGCTCTTTAGCTCTAAAAATGAAAAGGAAAAGGGAAATTTCTTCACTTTCGGAAGACAATTTTGCTATGATGCAGATATAATAACTTACTTTTGTAGAGAATATGACGATAACTTATATGTTCATTACGATATCTTACGATTACATAGCTAGAAACTAGTTCTGTTCCAACATGTCTATTGTAGCCTTGCTCGAGCTTAAAATTCTTCAAGTTCTCTAGCTGGTCCGAGTCAAGAGTTATTCATTGTTATACTTTACTTTATGTCTCGAGAAGAATATAAGTAGAAGGAAATAGTTAACTTTTACATGTGACTCAAGTACATAGGCATATGTCTATGATTACAGCTCAAGGTGAAGCATGCTGGATAATTGGTTTGAGATGTTCTGTTCCAGCATTGAACACTGGGGTTATGTTTTACAGAATATATAGATGTATAGCTTTGGAGGTTTAGACAAGGGAGCAATGCACTAGATAAACTGAAAATTCCTGAAGTAAGGTCTAATTATATATTTATACTTGGATCATCTGGTATAGACGTATAGTTCTTATTGTGGTATGATATGGAGAAAGTGTTTGTCATGAATTTGTACATCTTGCTGTATAGTAATAGTGTGATTTTGTTATACTGAATATGTGGTTAGCGACGCTTGAAGATGGAAGTATTCTGACATTAATTTTGACAGGGCAGAGGAGGACCATGTTTATCCAAACACAATCTACTCCTAATCCGTTATCATTAATGTTCTATCCTGGGAAACCGGTGATGGAAGTTGGGAGTGCAGACTTCCCAAATGCTCGTACGGCTATGAATTCACCACTAGCAAAGGCTCTCTATGGAATTGATGGTGAGTGTGTTATTGCTACTTGCATTGTATTGCCTACATTTATGGCTGAAACTGCGAGAAAACATATTTTAGCTTGTGAACTATAATTTACGATATCACTGAATTGACATATTCGGATACTAGTGCAGGAATTACTCGTGTGTTTTATGGTTCAGATTATATAACTGTAACAAAGTCAGAGGATGCTACATGGGATTTTTTAAAACCCGAAATATTTGCAGCAATTATGGACTTTTATTCATCTGGAAAGCTATTATTTCTAGATTCGGCTACCTCTTCTTCTATGGATACAGCTATTCATGAAGTATGTGAACTTCTTCTCCTTTCCAATCTTACATGACATGCTATTTTCCAGTTCTCATGAGTTTTTATTAAAAAAATGATTATCTTGAATGCAGGATGACTCAGAAATTGTTGCGATGATTAAAGAACTGTTGGAAACTCGTATACGACCTGCTGTGCAGGATGATGGTGGAGATATCGAGTACATAGGATTTGATCCGTATGCTTCTTTAACATCTTGATATATATAAATAGATGTATAAATTAAGGTCCTTATAACTTATCTGAATTTATCACTTACTATTTGTTATCAGAGAATCTGGAGTTGTGAAGCTTAAAATGCAAGGAGCGTGTAGTGGCTGCCCTAGCTCATCTGTCACTTTGAAATCAGGCATCGAAAATATGCTGATGCATTATGTGCCTGAGGTAACACTGATTCGACTTCTGCCATTTGACACATACAGAAAATAGACCGAAATTGACCCATTAAGTGTATGAGTTGAAATGGTCATCTCAGGTTATTAAACTCGCTTCTTTTGCAGGTTAAAGCTGTAGAGCAGGAATTTGATGAAGAAGATGAAAATGGAGAATTATCAAGTCAGCTGGACTGAGGTAGCCCTAATTCCTTTGCTCTCGGAAGGACACATAGATACTTAGGTACCAAGTTTTTTACAACCGATCTTATGACATTTGTATGTATGTATGTATGTATGTATGTATGTATGTATGTATTATTATTATTATTATTATTATTATTATTATTATTATTATTATTATTATTATTATTATTATTATTATTATTATTATTATTATTATTATTATTATTATTATTATTATTATTATTATTATTATTATTATTATTATTATTATTATTATTATTATTATTATTATTATTATTATTATTATTATTATTATTATTATTATTATTATTATTATTATTATTATTATTATTATTATTATTATTATTATTATTATTATTATTATTATTATTATTATTATTATTATTATTATTATTATTATTATTATTATTATTATTATTATTATTATTATTATTATTATTATTATTATTATTATTATTATTATTATTATTATTATTATTATTATTATTATTATTATTATTATTATTATTATTATTATTATTATTATTATTATTATTATTATTATTATTATTATTATTATTATTATTATTATTATTATTATTATTATTATTATTATTATTATTATTATTATTATTATTATTATTATTATTATTATTATTATTATTATTATTATTATTATTATTATTATTATTATTATTATTATTATTATTATTATTATTATTATTATTATTATTATTATTATTATTATTATTATTATTATTATTATTATTATTATTATTATTATTATTATTATTATTATTATTATTATTATTATTATTATTATTATTATTATTATTATTATTATTATTATTATTATTATTATTATTATTATTATTATTATTATTATTATTATTATTATTATTATTATTATTATTATTATTATTATTATTATTATTATTATTATTATTATTATTATTATTATTATTATTATTATTATTATTATTATTATTATTATTATTATTATTATTATTATTATTATTATTATTATTATTATTATTATTATTATTATTATTATTATTATTATTATTATTATTATTATTATTATTATTATTATTATTATTATTATTATTATTATTATTATTATTATTATTATTATTATTATTATTATTATTATTATTATTATTATTATTATTATTATTATTATTATTATTATTATTATTATTATTATTATTATTATTATTATTATTATTATTATTATTATTATTATTATTATTATTATTATTATTATTATTATTATTATTATTATTATTATTATTATTATTATTATTATTATTATTATTATTATTATTATTATTATTATTATTATTATTATTATTATTATTATTATTATTATTATTATTATTATTATTATTATTATTATTATTATTATTATTATTATTATTATTATTATTATTATTATTATTATTATTATTATTATTATTATTATTATTATTATTATTATTATTATTATTATTATTATTATTATTATTATTATTATTATTATTATTATTATTATTATTATTATTATTATTATTATTATTATTATTATTATTATTATTATTATTATTATTATTATTATTATTATTATTATTATTATTATTATTATTATTATTATTATTATTATTATTATTATTATTATTATTATTATTATTATTATTATTATTATTATTATTATTATTATTATTATTATTATTATTATTATTATTATTATTATTATTATTATTATTATTATTATTATTATTATTATTATTATTATTATTATTATTATTATTATTATTATTATTATTATTATTATTATTATTATTATTATTATTATTATTATTATTATTATTATTATTATTATTATTATTATTATTATTATTATTATTATTATTATTATTATTATTATTATTATTATTATTATTATTATTATTATTATTATTATTATTATTATTATTATTATTATTATTATTATTATTATTATTATTATTATTATTATTATTATTATTATTATTATTATTATTATTATTATTATTATTATTATTATTATTATTATTATTATTATTATTATTATTATTATTATTATTATTATTATTATTATTATTATTATTATTATTATTATTATTATTATTATTATTATTATTATTATTATTATTATTATTATTATTATTATTATTATTATTATTATTATTATTATTATTATTATTATTATTATTATTATTATTATTATTATTATTATTATTATTATTATTATTATTATTATTATTATTATTATTATTATTATTATTATTATTATTATTATTATTATTATTATTATTATTATTATTATTATTATTATTATTATTATTATTATTATTATTATTATTATTATTATTATTATTATTATTATTATTATTATTATTATTATTATTATTATTATTATTATTATTATTATTATTATTATTATTATTATTATTATTATTATTATTATTATTATTATTATTATTATTATTATTATTATTATTATTATTATTATTATTATTATTATTATTATTGATGAGATACAACTTTCAATAATTGCACGCACATAGGCGGTAGTTGCATGTTGGGTGGTCTGTCGGCATTTTAATATCATAGTGAGACATGTTCTCTTTTGCATGTTGGAGCTATGAAGTTGTTTTCAGAATTTTCCCTTGAGTATACCTTTCGCGTTGAAGTGCATCAAGGTCCTATTTGTGTTCTGTAAGTGTGTTTGAATAATCGATTTTGAAACTTGAGTTTGTTGGAATAGCATTCACTTCAATTTATCAAAATAAACATTGTTCACTAGTAAGTCTTGAAGGGGCTTAGGAGCGTTTAACATGTTTTTGGCTCTTTTGTTGTTGAGTTATTGGGATATATGGTCATGTTGATGTATTGAGTGGGGGTGGTTGTGCAAATAAAATATACATGTGGGTAGGGACATTGATAAAACAGGAATCGAGTTTACATCTTCTTTTGGAATGAAACTGGGATGCAGTGAAGTTATTTGATTTTGGTTAGATAAATGGGTTGGTAATTTTAGGCTATGCGATAAATTTTCCTAGATTGTTTAGATGTGCCGGTGACGAGTCTGTTTTGGTTAGTAACCGGGGTGTGTGGAGTAGTGATGGGTGGTATTGAGTTTGGGATAGGCGAAGTAGGGGGGGAACAAGGGGTGAGTTAGAAGAGTAAGGAAATTTGATTAGAGATCAGTCCCCGAATCGAGATTCCTTAGGTTCATGAAAATGGTTTCTTGACAGTCTCAAAGATTTGATTGATGGTAAGCTTCTTACGTCAAATAGTTAGACAAATGAAACTGTCTGGTGTAATCTCGTGCCTCGGAAAGTAAATGTGTTTAAGTGGAGGTTAAAAATGTGGAAGGATCCCGGTGACGTCCTTGATCATATCGTTGTGGATCTTCACTCTGTTTTTATGTCTGTGGTGTGAAGATGCTATCAAAATGCCCGATCATACCATGGTCTGTTTTCAATGGCTCTTCAGTTCAGATATTATGCATTCTTATGGACACACTTCTCCCAGGTTTAAAGTGGTGTGGAAAGCTGTAATTTCAAGTTTGTTTCGAATCAAAACCCCCAAGAAAGGACACACTTGGCGAAGATGTATAGTAAAAACCCTTTCTCGCTCTTGGGTCTTACATAGGAGCAAAAAAAATTAAACCTATTTGGATTGATTGGATTACAAATCCAAAGTATGCTTGTAATAACTCAAGCTCATGTATTGTATAAGAATACAATGGCAGCAGGCATAGCTTATAGACTCCATATCCTCCACCATTCATCATTTTCAGTCATCAAACCCTCAGTAATCTCATCCAAATTCATTCATTCATTTCCATTGTTTCATAACCCTAATCATAATAATAATTTCTTACAAATCAATAACAACAACAGTCGTAAAAACATTCATCTCACTCCATCACTCTGCTCCATCTCCACTCCCCCTGAGGTTTCTTTCTTTCTTTCAACTTTTTTATTATTTATATAACTAGTTATTTCCAATTGTTAGGTGTAATTTATAATTGTTTTTGAACTTATATACCGAGTGTTTAATTATCTGCAGACTAGTACTGGTGCTGGGAGTGGTTCGATAGTCAGGGATCTTCTGGATTATCTCAATGAGTCTTGGACACACTTCCATGCCACTGGTATTATACTAATACTACCCCACACTATGATATATATACTCGGAGTCCCATTACTTTTAACCGTCTAGTGGAAATTTAGCTATTGGTGGTAGATTAGTGCCAATTCAAACACTTTGTATATTGTTGCTCTTATCAGCTTATTTCATTTCGCCTTAAGCTCAAATTTCCCATGGGCTTAAATAATCTTACTGTATCATAATAAGCCTGAAATTTTCAACATATGAAATATAAGCCAAAATCAAATCAGCTTAAACAAACACCTTAGTGTTAATACTTTATACAGGCACTGGAATATGGTTTCGAAATACCTTTAGTCTTGGTACCGTATTTGTAATCCTAAATGGTACTTAATGTATATCTTATTATAGAAAATATGTCCTGATCAAGTGATTTTAGTTACCTGTAAACTTTTATGTAATGCTGAACAAGTATCTCATCTAGAGGTGGCAATTTGTGCCCAAAATGAAAAAGATGGGCTAATTTGGACAATTTTGTAGAAGATTTGGGCACATTTAGCCCTCTTTTTTTCTTGAAATGGGCATTGATTGCCCATTTAAAAGTTAAATGGGCATTAACGGCTCATATTTTTTTACAATTGGAGAACATTATAATTGTTTTTAAAGGAAAACTTATAGATATAATATATTTAATTTTTTAAATATAAATGAGATGTTATGTTTGAGGAATTTATTTCGTCTTTCACATGATTCCTGAGCTTCTAGATTGTCATTGCTCTTTCATTTCTATATTGAATCTTTTATCGTCTCTGAAAATATCTTTCTACGACTTTCACATGATTCCTGAGCTTCTAGATTGTCATTGCTCTTTCATTTCTGTATTGCACGTGTTAAAGATTCTGTTTATTGTTATATTTATCTGAATTTTCTTCATGTGAATCTATAGCTGAAGCAAAACGACAACTACTCGATGCTGGATTCCATCTTCTCAGTGAGAATGATGAATGGAACCTTAAACCTGGTGGACGTTACTTCTTCACTCGCAACATGTCCTGTCTTGTTGCTTTTGCCATTGGAGAAAAGTGAGTTACCTTTAGTTTCTCTTAACTATTGCATATTATTTGTTTTTATCCTTTTTAAATGTTTTTGATTATTTATTGGCTCAGTTTTTCAGGTATACCGTGGGCAATGGTTTCCACGTGATTGCTGCGCATACGGACAGTCCTTGTCTGAAATTGAAGCCTAAGTCTGCATCGTCCAAGTCCAACTATCTTATGGTGAATGTGCAAACATATGGTGGTGGATTATGGCATACATGGTTTGATAGAGATTTAAGTGTAGCTGGAAGGGTCATAGTTAGAAGTGGCGATGGCTCGTTTCTGCACAAATTGGTCAAAGTAAAGAGGCCCCTTTTACGAGTGCCTACACTTGCTATTCATCTTGACCGGTTTGTTTGCTACCCCTCTTATTATTTATATTATAAAAAGTTTCATGGGTATCCATTTAACGTTTGACGGTTTTATAATTGAGATTCTATAGTTAAGTAAACACATGATATGCTTGTGTATGGGAGCACAATATTTACATCTTAGCTCATTCTGATTGTCATTATTGCATCTGTTGTTTCATTTACAGTAACGTGAATAAGGATGGTTTTAAGCCAAATTTGGAGACTCACCCCAACCCACTGTTGGCTACAAAACACGATGATTCATCCTCAGAATCAAAAGATAAAAGTAGTTCTAAAGATTCTCATCACCCTCTACTCATGCAGGTAGTACATCACGTTTAACGATAAAGAAAAAACTTTGTCTGTTGACTTGTGCTGTTATTATGTTTGAATGCTTACATTCTCTGGGGTCATGTTTATATTTTCAGATTTTATCAGATGAGTTGGGGTGTGAAATTGATGACATAGCGAGCATTGAGCTAAACATTTGTGATACCCAACCTAGTTGTCTCGGAGGTGCAAATGACGAATTCATATTTTCTTGAAGATTAGATAATATTGCTTCAAGTTTTTGTGCACTCAGAGCTCTTGTTGACTCATCTGGGTCCAAAGATCTATGTGATGAGCATGCAATCAGGATGGTTGCACTTTTCGATAATGAAGAGGTACTTCAGATTCTGAAATGTGAACTTTTTTATCATAAGAAAATCACTAATCCTCTTTAATGACTTTACTGCATATATGAGAATCTAAGGTTTGGGCCATTTTTAAGTATTCATTAAGCATGTTTTTTGTTATTATAATGCACAGTATATTCCTTGATAAGTCTTTCTTTAAACATTGAGCTGAATGCCAATTTAAAGTTCTTTTTCTAAATATTTTTGCCACTAATAGAGGTGGCATGCATTTTAGACCTTTTTACTATTGAGTCCGTCGATTTGGGGGTTTTTTTTAAGCATAAAGGGTCAAATGTATATTTAGATTATTATTGAAAAAGAAAAACGATAGATAGTCATATTTGACAATCTAATAGTTAATCACAGAAATAATAAGTTAGACATAATTATGTGTGAAAAATATAGAATATAGATGATTATTAGAATAACTCAGGGAGCTTTGTTGTTTTTTTTACTGAACCCGCCATTTTGCCTCTTCTAGCCACTGACATGTTGCTTGGACATTTGCTTGAGTGTTCTTATATTCAGAAAGTTTGATGGCAATACTTAACTTGCTTACCAGCCATGAGGGGTTGGGGTTAATTTTACCACAGCTTGTCTCCTTGAAATATACTCAATTTAATTTAAAAGTTTATATATATATATATATATATATATATATATATATATATATATATATATATATATAACATATATATATATATATATATATATATATATATATATATATATATATTAGAACGGCAACTTTTATACTCATATCCCACCTATCTCACACATATACCTCACAATGTCTCCTACGAGACTTGAACCCACAACCTCTAGGTTGATGGGCCACTCACATACCACTAGACCAAAGGCCTTAGGTGATATCTACCAAAATTTAAAAGATCTTAAACCAAAATTTCTACCATTAAGGTGATATCTTCATCTTTTACTGTGTATAGGTTGGTTCTGATTCAATACAAGACGCTGGTGCACCAACCATGTTTCAAGCTATGAGGCGAATAATTGATTGCTTGGCTAATTCATATGTCAGGGAGGGCATCTTTGAACGTGCAATTCGTCAATCATTTCTTGGTTTGTATAAATTCTGTTTATTATTGCACATTATTGGAATGAATTTTTACACATTTTTATACCCAACAATTAGCTTTTAATAAGCCTTTTATTCAAAGATATGCATTCATATGCGAAAAAACAATTAAAGATGATACCACTATTGCTATATATAAATATGAGGACTTGTTACTCTTTTCATATTGATTTTAAGTTACTGTTACATCTTCTTGCAGTTTCTGCTGACATGGCTCATGGAGTTCACCCTAATTTTATGGACAAACACGAAGAACACCATCGCCCAGAATTGCATAAGGGTCTTGTAATTAAGCACAATGCAAACCAACGCTATGCTACCAGTGGAATTACAGCTTTTCTTTTTAAAGAAGTCGCAAAAATCCATAACCTTCCAACTCAGGTAACTGTATGTTACAGTTATCATTGTTTTCTATTGTTCCCTAATTGATAAATTTGTTTTCAAGAAAGTCAAACGAGGACTTTGTGGTAAGAAACGATATGGGATGTGGATCCACTATAGCTCCTATACTTGCTTCTGGAATTGGTATCCGCACAGTTGATTGTGGAATCCCTCAGCTTTCCATGCACAGGTGATAAATTTGACCCGTACTAAAAATGATTTCTCTTATATTTTCTGTTTCTTTTGTTTTAATACTATATTTTGGTTATTTAATAATTGCAGTGTAAGAGAGGTATGTGGAAAGGAAGACGTAGATATCGCCTACAAACATTTCAAGGCATTTTACCAAACATTCTCAAGTGTCGACAAAAAACTAAACGTGGACTAGTTAGTCCCCGCCAAGATTTTAGGAGCAAAACAAATGTACGACAAAAACCAACAGTAAGACATCTCAACATTCTTTATATTGTCAAGAAAACTGTATTCCTTTTTATTAATAGTTTTTTCAGAAACATCAAGAAAGCAAATAAGTTTGACAACCAGTACGATTATTAAAGAATTGATATTGCACGAAACATTAGACGATACAGCTAATCCTGCCCTTTGGTTTTGCTGGATTTGTTATCTTTCTGGGAACTGGAACCAAGTTGCAGGTCATTGAGTTTTAGCTTTTGAGCATAATTAGGATCACCGAGTTTTTGCTTCAACTCAGAGAGTAGAGCCTGATTCTCTTGGTTCAATTGTTGAGCCTTCCTTCTAAGCTTCGCGTTCTCTTCAATGATTTGGCAATTTCGCACGTACAACTCTGAGTTAAGTTTCTCCATGTCTGTTATTGGTTATTGCGCCTGAGACCAAGCTGAATGATGTGAACTTGAAGTTTATTAGCACTTTTTTAAAATTCTATGCATATATTGATTGTATTTGATAAATGTCCAAAGTTTTTACAAAATTTTAAACCAGTAATTGTTGCTAATTTTAACAAAATGCCACAAATATATGTGCCTATAGCCCTATACTAAATGACAACCAATTTAGCAAACCTATTTTGCTGACTACCTTTCTTTTTGCAAAATAAATTTCATTCAAAAATTCTATGTTCTTTTGTTAATATGCAAAATAAGTCAAAGTTCGAAAATAGAAAGTCAATCATGGTATGAAGAAAAAGCCGAAATTTGCAATGACAAAAAAGGTTTCAAAAGTTCATTTGGCAAATTAGTTGTCATTTTGGTATAGACACAAATTGTGGCCTTTTATTTCTGATGTCCACCTATTAAGGAAACCTTCAAATCGACATGGGACATCCTAAACAAAACCGGTATAAAACAAAACCTACTCTGAATGATTCACTTAGATTTTCTTCTACTACATAAGCATAATCTCATTATATAACTTTTAAAGTAAGTATTAAACAGAAACAAATTTGCTTATGTTACCTGTGAGTGTATAGGTGGTATTCCAGACGCCGATGGTAGTTGTAGCGGTTGAATGGATATACATACAGGTAAATTGGTAGTTTATATATATAGATAAACATAAAGTTTCGGTTAGAAAAGCATGAAGAGTCACATGAAACACACAAGAAGTCTTTATAACATTGCATGGGACTTTTGATTTCCAGTTTATCTTACACTTTTAGTTTATGCTTATACGTCTTGTGAAAATTAACAACATTTTGAGAGATATGATTGAAAACCAGCATGGATTTGGAGCTTACGATATTTTTTAATCTTTGTCACGAAACTTGTACATTGATTGCTTGACAAAATACATTTTTCGTGAACATAAATAACATCAATAATAGGTAATGATGATAATAAAAAAATCGAGGGGTCGAACAAAGAAGATATTCTCAAAGAGGAAAAATTGTAATTCTGCCAGTGAAAAGTGTGACGGTTTTGAATGAAGGATCACGAAAAACAGTAAATTGCAACATTAACCTTGTGATAAGCTTGTGTTCTCACAGTTTGTCTTACAAAATTGGAAACTCTGAAACTTTAGTTCAGGAATGCTGCATTAATAGTTGTGACCATAAAAAATAGGCAGCAGGGGGTTTCAAAGATCACATTGAAATATCAGGTCAGATCCCCACATGATTGCATGAAACATATGTTTCCTAAAATGTCACATTCTTTCTTCTATAATGGCATAATGCATACATTTGGTGACGCAAAATTACTTTAATTTCATGTAACTCTGATGTGGTATTGAAGTACAAGATTCATGTCAATTACCAAAGATAGTGCACACATGGAGTTCACGAAACAATGAGGGATATAATTCATGGTCTCATATTCACGCCTTTGGGCCAAACCGTTTAGCAAGTCATGCCATACTAGTGAAGCTAGACTCCTCATGGAAAGTTGGCGGAAAACTTAGGGCCACTGAGCAACGGGTCAAACCTGAACCGACCAAACCCGACCCGACCCGACACAAAAATTGATTAAGGGTAAAACGTGAGCTGAGAACCGAACTGAGTAAAACCTAGTGAAACCGAAACCAAACTGAATAAGGTCGGTTCGGGTCGGTTTAGCTATTGTGAACCGAATAGGTGTGTTTGACCCAAACCGAACCGAGTAAAACCAAAAACCGAACCGAATAAGGTCGGTTTGGCCTGGTTGGCTCAGTTTGTCGGTTTGATTTGGTTTTCGGTTGATTTTGCTCAGCCCTAGTCAGGGGTGTTCACACCAAGTCATGAACCAAAAATCGAAACCGAACATAATTTGAAACCAAACCGAATGTATCAAAACCAAATTGAATTAGATATAACGTTTTCGGTTCGATTATGGATTTGGCATGATAACCAAACTGATCAATCGAAAACCAAATTCATATTAATGTATATTTTTTTTATATGTTTATATACATAAAATGACCATTAAAATTTTTTCTTAATATAAATTGAACACTTTTTAAGCTTAAAGGATTTTTTTCCTAAAAATCTATTTGGATTATGTACTTATAAATTATGTACTTCGGATTACTCGGGTAAACCCGAAAACCGAATTTGAATTCAAATTCGGTTTTTGATTCGGTTAAGTACAATTTGAATTCGGTTCGATTAGTTTTTACTCAAAAAAAAAAAAGTCAGACTAACCGAACCGTGTATTTATGTAGTTTTAGTCGCCAACAAGTTAGTTATTAGTAATAGCGCGCATAACGCTTTTCTATTTTTGGCTGCAGTTTGGTACTTTAGTTATTACGGAGTAGTAATAGCACAAATACATCTTGGCCAATTTTAACTCATTTGGCTGCTGAATTTAGGGTATTCGGGACTGTTTTCACTATTGAATTTACGATTGTTTGGAACTATTTTTTCACGAATCATTTAGGTAATACAGGGCGTTTGAGATTGATTTTTTTCCCTAATGTATGTAGGGGTGTTTGGGAGTTTTTATTTAGGGATGTTTACCTTTTTTTTTTTTACTGCTTATTTTAAGGGTATTTGGGATATATATTACCTGCGCAACATTGAATTTCCGGTTATGCATTGCAGTATATCCTATTGTCCCAGTTGCATTCCCATGGTAAGCATTCGTCAACGATATAATGTATTGACACCCAATATACAAGGAAGGGAAGCACATACACGCGTGGCACAACTCTTGAAAATGCAAGCTGTCAAGTTCTTTGGTATTGTTTCAAGCAAACTAAGGCAACAACAGTTGCGCCAATGGATATTGGTGACATCACGCTTCCAGGTTTGGTAGATTTTGGCACTCGCAAAGACGAAGATATGTAGTATTAATAATTCAGTTACTGTTTCCTAGCTAAATTTATTAGGTTCCACTTGACAATGTATGCATGGGCGGAGATAAGGGGGGGGAGGGGGTCCAGGGGGTCACGTGACCCTCCGGCGAAAAAAATTGTAGTGTAAATTTTCGAAAATTTTTGGGTATTTTTGTAATTCCCCCCCCCCCCCCCCCCCAAACGAACCAATTTTTAGTGTAGTTTCTAAAAGTTATCATATTTTGCCCCCTCGACAAAAAAGTTCTGGCTCCGCCCCTGAATGTATGATTATATCAACCAAACAAACAATATGTCTAATTGATTGTATAACAGTTTTTATGTGCTTGCAAAAGAGTTGCTATGAATTTAAGAAACATGTGACGATGGTCACATGATAATGTCTTTCTAAATCATGTGTTTCGTATTAAAGGGCTTAATAGAATGCCTTAATCATAAACTGCTAAGCATCAACACAGCACCCCTGCAGCAACACGCGGGCTACCATGCTTGTTATTTATTAAATATAGGTTGTAACTAAAATTTCAGTTTCTAAAGTCTTCGAGACGCCTTCTACCGTCATCCACAAGCTAACCAGTGTCTTATCATGTACGATTGTTTTCAGAAGTCATTTCGGCAATTAGTATGTGTTTGAATGTTTCATCTTAAAATGTTTTTGTAAGGGGTTTACGATTCGTGCTATAGTTTTTGGCTTTTTTTTTGTTTCTTATATTTCTTTCTCGGAATCGTTGCTGATTTGTGTGGTTTTTTTCATATGGAAAATGCCCTAAAAGTTTTTGCTTTAACTTCTATTGCCCGTTTGTTGCATTTGCATGTTGTTGTTGTTTTACTTTTTTTACTTGAGGCATGGCAACTAAAACAAACGCCTTTTACCATGTTATTAACACAAAACAACCTAACATAAACGTTTGCCATTAATATATACATCGACAACCGATACAAAACTATATCACCAACCTACACCAAAAAGCCCCGACACAACACGGCGGACGCCTTCTTCCTCGATTTCCATCGAATTAAAAGCATAATAATATATAAGTTTCGAATATACTAAAGGGTTCTACTAGTAGTATCCGCTTTATTGACATGACAAGACAAATTTTTATTATTTTTTGTTTCGTATATTTTTTCTTTTACTGCTTTTGACTTGTCAAACCTTATATTTAATGTTCCGTACTCGGTTTTACTTGGTTTGGTTCGGACGAGTCAGTTTCGGTCAGTTTTGGTTGTTTTTTCTCGGTTTTTGGCCCGAGCCGACTCGAACTGAGAAATCCTGAAACCGAATTCAGGAAAAACCTAAACAAAATCCTGAACCAAGTATGGTCGGTTCAATTTCGGTTCACTCAGTTTCGATCAGTTTATTCGATTTCGGTCTGTTTTGCTCACCCCTAAAAATTTCTTAAAAGTCATGCGTCAACGATAAATATTTTCAAAATAAGACCAAAACAACAACTTATTATTATCCAACCTGTATCTTGCATACACAGCTGTAGGCCCCACTCATTCACTCGCAACTGTATTATTCCTCTCTTTAACTCTCTTTCACACACACACACAGACACTTTCACACTTTTAGTAACAACTTCCAGCTCAGTCAAAGTCAACTAACAACAGCGTTGACCATGGGCAATTGCTTCTCCGGCGGCGGCCACGGTCACCAGGCCGTCGGCGGTACTTCTTCTGTTCCGGATAACGGGGGTCTAAACGACGCCGTTGACCATTTCTTCAAAAACCGTGGGTTTAATAATGATCTCGTTAGTCAGATCGAGGTATGGTTATTCTTTCTATTTATAGTAAGGTTTTGAATGCATAATTGAGATTTTTTTTAAGTATTTCATATGTACATAAATAGTGACCATTAGAGATCTTAATTAAATGTTGTTTACCAAAAAAAAAGAAAAAAAAAAAAATGGCGTGTGTGAAAATGTATCTTGTCACTTTTTTGAGTTTTATGTACCATCGTTATGATCGGACTATTTAATAACTAACTTTTTAAATTTCGATTATTCTGTGTACCGATTCCCAAAAATACGTCAATGGATGCGAAAAATAATCGAAATTCAAAAAGTTAGTTATTAAATAGTCTGATCGTAACGATGGTACATACAACTCAAAAAAGTGACAAGTAAGATACATTTTCAAATGGTTATCCCATATTAAAATGTTAATAACCAGAGTAGTGTATTAAGGAGACACGAGTTTACGCGTCCTATTATGACTTAAGATATACATATTGCTTTAGCTTTATAAAAAGAAAGCCACCTTCTAGTTTCGGCTATGTTTGGCGCCAAGCTTTTTGGAGCTTTTTGGGGTGATGAGTGGTGAGCAATGGGCTTTTTGATTTTTAGTATTCATTTGGCACAAGAGCGGTGAGCTTTGCTATTTTTTAGGAAAGCTAATTTTTCCAATGCTTCTTTAAGAAGCTGTGAGTGGTGAGCTGTGGCTACAACTCACTACTGCTCACAGCTCACAGCTCACTGCTACTGCTCCAGCTCACTACTGCTCACAGCTCACTACTGCTCGCAGCTCACTACTGCTCGCAGCTCACTACTGCTAACAGCTCACTACTGCTCGCAGCTCACTACTGCTCGCAGCTCACTACTGCTCGCAGCTCACTACTACTGTCACAGCTACTTTTGCCAAACATAGAAGACAGCCTTAGCTGTTAGTTATCATTTTGGAAAGGTTACATTATCCATCATAACATATTTCCACTGTTAAATTTGTGATTATGGCATCTTTGTTTGTTACCAGCATCTTCATGTCCAGTTTCGGTAGTGTTATGCTTTACAAAGTGAGTAGCTTATATTAAGTGTTTAATCAAAATATTATCAACAAATTATTGCAGCTATCTTTATCTGCCTCAAAATTGCGTGACAGGGATGTGCTTTCCAAGGTATGGTTATCACTTTCTTATGAGCATGACATGTTAAATTGCATGAGTGGCTTACGCATGTGTTGTGTTTACAGAGTGATCCTATGGCGGTTGTATATACCAAAGGAAAGGACGGTTCGTTGCAGGAGATTGGTCGTACAGAAGTTGTTCTAAACTCATTAAATCCCCAATGGATTGCAAAAGTAAAAATTGCATATTATTTTGAGACGGTTCAAACACTCGTGTAAGTGCTGTACGCCATGCTTTTTTATTTCCTTACCACTACATATCTTTATAGTATTTTATTTACGGTAGCATCTATCTTACATAACAGGTTCAGGGTCTATGATGTTGATACCCACTTGAATGTCCCAGATGTAAAGGTATATAACATAATTTTTCATCAACTTGTCTTACTTAGTACTTGAAATCCGCTCATTACTGAGATTTAGAGTAGATTTGTGTTGTCAGCTAAATTTGGCTACTTAATCATTAGGTTAGAAATAATTTAGTTATGTTGAGTAGGAAATGTTGGTGTTAAACGTAATTCCTGTCACCAAGTTATTTTGGTATATGATCTTACTGTAAACACACTATAGAAGATACAGTTACTATTAAGGAATAAAATTAGGAAAAAGGCCTTTCATGTTTTCTATTGTATCTTTAATGAATTTGCAAATCTATGTCTTCTGGTTTGCATACATCTGACAAATCTGAAGCAACTGTTTTGTATTCCATTCGCATTTCGGCATTTGCAGTAGTATATTATTTGGGTTCTATCAGTACATTATCAATACCATTATGGGCTTTTATGTTCGTCTTGCAGACAATCAAGCTGGATGATCAGGATTATTTGGGTGAAGCTATTTGTACGTTGTCACAGGTATCGAGTCTTTATCTGCTTGACTTTTCAGTTGCATCATAACTTATAAGTAAAAGTGGCAGAAAAGACGTGTTGGGTAGTGGTCGATACGGTCGGGTCCAAAGTAGGTAATTTTTTATATGGGTTGATATTGGACTGGGCTGGGCCAATAAGTGACCATTTTTTTTTATATATATATTTTTTTATTCTTTTCCTTTCTTGAATTACATAAACGATAACGCTTTTTAACTAATAATAAGGAGTTCTCTTTAACCAATAATAATTAACACTTTTTATGAAGTTTTGATGCATTTCGAATACACTTTTGGTCTTTTGGTCTTTTGGTGACTTTCAAACCGCTTGACCCGTTTCCAGTTTAGCTATTGTTTGAAATTGTTGTTTATTTGATCCTTTAGAGGCTTTCTGGTGTATGGTGATCATATTATTCTTATTTTGCAACATATCTATATGTTGATGATATATTAATTGTCAATGATGAGTGTCACATC
The DNA here is from genome assembly GCA_030686995.1 of Artemisia argyi. NCBI lineage: Eukaryota > Viridiplantae > Streptophyta > Magnoliopsida > Asterales > Asteraceae > Artemisia > Artemisia argyi. The sequence continues at coordinate 36,866,525 of CM060701.1, forward strand.
TTAGCTTGGCATGATTGGCCTCTCTTCTCGAGCCAGCCACTGATTTTTCAGTACTGTTCTCCATTTCGTGATTTCACAACTAACTAGAGTATGTTTATCAGAAATATGTGGGTCAGGGCCTCAGGGGGAACAATGGGTCAAAACGGGTGATTTTTGGTGTCAGTAGGAGTTGCTCCAGTTGGTTCTTAATGACCCACAAACACTTTTCTATCCAAAATTTAGAAGTTTTATGACTAATTGATGGGCTAATAGCCTATTACGACTGCAAAAACTATATTTAATTACAACAATAGTCCAGCTTTCTCTAATAAGAATTTGGGGGGTTTTATTGCATTTCAATACACATAGGAACTTGGTTAATGTGTATAAACTGTTTAACCCATTCGCAGGTAAATGGGTCAAAATTTGATCCTCAATTGTTTTTCTTTTTTTACTTTTGTATATTGTATGCCATTTTGTTTTATGTGATTCTTAGGGCTTCATATCTCAAGTTCTTTAGGACCGAATTGTAATGGATTATTCTATGTCTGTGTAGATAGTCACTAACCGCAAGTGGACCACAGATCTTGTAACTATTGCAGAATCTACGGAACAGACTCATAAAAAAAACCTTGGACAGATTACTGTTTATGCAGAAGAAGTAGTTGTCTCCAAGATTGCAGCAGAGTTGAAATTTAAGTGCTCAAATTTGGAGAATAAAGATTTTTTCTCAAAAAGTGTAAGCATGTTCTATTCAGTTATACTTTACTGTGATCATTAAATACATCGTCACATTTCAAATTTGTTCTTACAGGATCCTTTTCTAGTGATTTCAAAACTTGTGGAGGGTGGGACTACAGTTCCAGTTTGCAGAACAGAGGTTCTGAAAAACAATTTAAAACCTGAATGGAAACCGGTACATTTAAATGTATCACAAGTTGGTAGCAAGGTATGAACTGTATGTCCCTGCAGTTTTATATTAACGTATAGCTGCAGAATCCCGCAATTACATTGACCCTGCGTTGATCTTCTCTCTCTTTTTTTTCCTAAACGGCAAAGAAACTTACACACACACACATATGCATCTATGAAGATACTCGAACTCACAAGTAAGGTTGTAGAGACATATTTGGTACATTGGACAACCATGCATTGATTCCTATGTAGTCCAAGTAAGCTGAACATATGTTAGTCCCTAAGACATAGGTTCTGAAACTACAGTAAATCTGAAATAGATAAGTATTGAAGGACCCGATAAAGAATTAATGTCAAAATAAATATAGTTCCTGGATTAGGTTGCTTTTAGAAAATGGTACTAGCTAATCTTCTGGTAACCTCATATTGTTTTCTAGACATAAGACATCCGTCATTAATTAATCATGTCCATACTGATCATCTGGGGTTCAAACATTTGCTGTCTGAATTCCTTTACCATCAAGCCTTTAGGAATGCCGTTGTTTTGTTAAGATCACAAAGTAATCAGTTGCTGCGTGTGGGTTTAGCCATTGATATAGATTTTTTCATATTTTATTATTTGCATACAAAAACTAGCTCGTAAACATTTGTCATGCTCTTTTTAAATTAGCAGTGCTAGACCTCTTTAATAGTTAAATTTATGCAGGATACACCACTTATGATTGAATGCTTCAACTATAATGGTAATGGAAAGCACAATTTACTTGGGTAAGACGACACGATTATCTTGAATGTCCTTTTATTTAATAATATTAAATGCTGATTGTTGTTTTTTTATATGTTTTGTTCTTGTTCAGGAAAGTTCAAAAGTCACTTGCTCAGTTAGAAAAGTTATCCGATAGTAAGGACGGAGCAAACTTCTTTGTAACTACTGCCACGAAAGATAATCCAACAAAGGTCCTAACCACACATTAGCATCTCTGTATCTATATATTATTTTTTTTAACAGCGAATTATTAAAAGAAAAAGAGGCTAGCAAGGAGCTAGATACAAAAGGCCTGACTAATTGAGTCTATACTATATATTATACATTAGTAATTTAGTCTTACCATTGATGGTAAATCTGATACAGACATTGAAGAGTCAACTTTTTGTGGAAACGTATTCTGAAAGTGTTCATCATACCTTCTTGGATTACTTTTTGGGTGGATGCGAATTAAACTTCATGGTGGCAATAGATTTCACAGGTATTACTCGAAAAGTTAGAATGCTAGATGATTATTAAAAATTTTAAAAGTTTATCTTCTAACATATTACAGTAACTATTTATTTAATGAAAAAAATTCGAAACAAAGTGTTCTAGTTCAATCGAACCATGCCAAAATCGCCTGAACCTATGCTGATTTGTTACTCCACCATCCCTACCAGCCCATTTCGCAACCAATAGACTAGAGTTGGGCATTCTGAAATTCAAATGACATCTCTTTTAGTTGAAATTTTAAGAATAATTTTACAAGCAAAAGAGCAGATGCGTGACCTCATATGATAGTTTGATAGGTGCAACTTAACAGAACGAATTGTTTATTTTCCACATGCAGTAGGTATATCTAGAAAACAAAATCACCTGTGTTACAACTTTGAACTCAATATTTTCTTGTTTTCTTTTGGGATAATTACATAAAAATGTAAGCACACCAAATTACTATTCAGGTAAACGTCTTTTTTCTTCTAAAATATCATTAACTTTCAAACAATACTTGCTAAAAAGCCTCAATATTTAAGAGTTTTGATAAAACACACTCAAAACTTCTATGTAGTATATGATATTGCCGCTTATCATCACCTTTACTGGCTTTTCTTCTTGTAGATTTCTTTCTTTTCTTTTCTACTTTTTTCTTGTTTATCATCCATATATAGTTCAAATACTTTGGTGTCGTTTGTATTTTCACTTGGGCAAGAACTTATGCTGCTTAACTTCCATTTACAGCTTCAAATGGAAATCCTCGCCTGCCGGATTCGTTACATTATATTGACTATTCTGGACGTCCAAATGAATATCAGAAAGTGAGAAGCAAATTCTTTTCTTTTTTGCTCTGGCTCTACACTTCTAAAAGACTTGCTAATAGTGTTTGACCTAATTTAGGCAATACAAGAGGTTGGAGGCGTACTACAATATTATGATTATGATAAGCAGTTTCCTTCTTGGGGCTTTGGAGCACGGCCGTTTGATGGTCCTGTCTCTCATTGCTTCAGCCTAAACGGAAATGATGCCAACCCATCGGTGATTATTTTACTGTACATTTAACTTTTAATTGTTTTGTGTCTAGCTTTTCCATATAAGTTTTCTTACAACAAATGGTTCTCTTAAGGATTACCCCAAAACCAAAAAAACAAATTGAATGTCAATTTTGGGAATTTACCACTGATATTACCAATTTTCTAGCATTAAGAAAACTGTCAATAAAATAACTAGCATACCCGTATTCATACAAAATATGAAAATAAGAAAGAGTAAATATAAAGTAAGAATCTTAAGATTTGAAAGACTAATAATTACACCAAAAACTAGTATGCCTTTCTAGCATTAAGAAAACTGTCAATAGATTAATTAGCATACCCGTACTCATGCATTAATATGAAAATAAGAAAGAATAAATAAAAATAGGAATCTTACGATTTGAAAGACTAGTAAAGAAAGAATAAATAAAAATAGGAATCTTACGATTTGAAAGACTAGTAATTACACCAAAAACTAATATGCCTTTCTAGTAACGTCTGGCATGCACTAGATTAGGACGTGGCAAGATGGGCGAGTATGGTAATGGGTCAAAACTAATCCATTTTTACTACGGGCCAAGACAAGGTGGGCAGCGTTGGCCTGTAGATACTTCTTTCGTTGGATGAGTTAATTTCATACAATATTGTAAAGGAAAAAAAAAAAAAAAAAAAAAAAAAAAAAAATCATATCTTAACCCCAGCCCTTAGGGCTGTTGTAGCAAAACCCTTTACTTAGGGTGTTTGGTTTGAGAGATGAGAATGAAGGTATGACTTTCATATCCAATGCAATTGTTTGGTTAGTGGGTTTTGCTATTGAGAATGGGTATCAAACCCACAAAATCAAGCATATTCTAAACCCACTAAAGGAGACGGGTTTACAAACCCATTCCCATATACATACCCATAGTGATTCCTTTTTACAACCAAAAAGTTGCTAGAACAATATTAAAATCTTTCTCTGAGATGATCTATGAAGCTGTATGCAAACTATGCATTATGAATAAGTTTTGGGCTACTTTCAACCCATTTGACCTATTCTACTTTTGGATATTTTTACATGACCTATTAGAGATAAAACACAACCCAAATCTACCCATTTCTAAGTCAACATTGCTACAAGTACACATGATATTCATCCGTCACCCTGTGCCAAGAAATTGTGTTGGAAGATGGATAACAGCTTAGTGAATTATATGAGTTTCCAAAACTGAAACTTCAGTGGTTTTTATGGTTTGAAGTAATACATTAGATAAGTCATAACCATTTTTGCTTTTCCTTTCCTTCAACCTGGTCTCAGGGAATCTATTATTAAGTACTCATATTTGTTTGTATAACTCATGTTTTCAGGTTGAAGGGATCCAAGGAATAATGTCTGCATATGAACGTGCCCTTTCTAACGTTTCACTTGCAGGGCCAACCCTATTTGGTCCAGTAATTACATCTGCAGCAACAATAGCCGCCCAATCAATGGCAGCTAAAGAACACAAGTATTACGTTTTATTAATTATCACGGTATGCATCATTATTCATAAGATTTTAAAAGAATACTAGTTTTTTCTTGATAGTATGATTGTCAGATGTGGCAAATTTCGACCCTAAAACTTATGATGGCTAATTCCGGGTTTCATGTTTATATCAAACAGTTCTAATGGAAGAAAGTTAGCTTGGAAACGAGTCTAATGTGTCATAAGTTAACCAATGTTTATTTTTATATTTGAAAGCATAAATTTCCTAAATTATGTTAACAAAATCAAAATTACTTTCAAGATTATTCAATTTGGTATGTATATTCAAAATTAATTAAATATCTACTGATAGAGAATCTTAAAAAGACCCTATTAAGTTTTTCCATTGTTTTTTTATGACATCACTCACAACACCACAGGATGGAGTGATAACCGATCTAGAGGAAACAAAGGATGCCCTTGTGAAGGCATCTGATCTCCCACTCTCGATCCTCATTGTTGGTGTTGGTGGTGCCGACTTTAAAGAGATGGAGGTACCATAATTATTTCCATACACTTTTTGTATAATGCAAGGTGATATTCACATTTTAAATTTAAGCTTGCGGAACAATGTTTATTAAGATGTTTCTATTTTTCTACTTGTGCAGATTCTGGATGCAGATAAAGGAGAGAAACTTCAAAGTTCAACCGGGCGTGTTCAATCACGTGATATTGTCCAGTTTGTACCTTTTAGAGAAGTACAAGGTAACATAAAACCTCTTTTTGTGAACTACACATGCAGTGAGCGTATTAATCGTGTGGAGGAAAATTTTGACCCATATATCTATCTATGAACTGGTTGATCTTGATCGGTTTTGTTTAGTTTTCTTAAGGTTAAATGCTTGAACAAACAAATTTAGATGAAAAAAAGACAAACAAACTTTGTTTCTGATGCACACGACCTTCTGCATCAGTTTATTTGAAGAGTTGATTTTTATATTACCACCTCTGACAATCACTATAAGTTTTGTGAGGTTCAACAAATGCTATCTTCCCATCATATCACATAGGAAAGATTCTGTAAGAATTAAATACTACTTTAAGAAGTGGGTTCACCAAGTGTGCTGTGTGTTAGGATGTTTCTGCTATAAACTATGTCATTCATACAATATAATTCACATAACGCTATATCACAAATTAGCATGTTGCCAATTTTCTATACACCATTGCATGTTATCATGATGGCATATTTTGCTAAATAGTAGAGCTTTTTTCTTTTAGCAGGTGTAGAAACCTCGGTTGTCCAATCGCTTTTGGCAGAACTACCTACACAATTCTTAACCTACATGAGAAACAATGGCGTTCAACCAAAAGAAAAATTACCTACAACATCGTAAAATCAACTCTTCCTGTCAATATTCTTTGTAAAATCTTATTTTGTTTTTTTCACTATCATGTTCCATGGTGCCAAATGGCACCATACGTCTCATCTCACATATTTTTGTATTCGCATGATGTGAAAACATTTGGTGGTTCCATAAAAAGTACCCACCAAATACAAGCACATCATGGGCATACAAAAGATGGCATGGAACAACATTGATGTGCACTGAAGTTCATTTGCATACAAGGTTCAGAACTGTTTAGCACGGGTCCAAATTGTAGCTGGTTGACCATGGCACGTGTGCTAATTTGTGTTGGGCACTTGGAAGAGAAGAGACATTGTGTAAAGTACTTTTGCGTTGTTTTGCAAGTGTTGTGTTATTTTATAGGTTAGAAGAGTTTTGTATATGTCGATATTTGAATGTATCTCATGTATTACTTTCAAATTTACATTCTAAGTTGTGTGTATCTATGTAACATGAAGCAGTCACATTGGGTTCCTTTTTAAACAGAAGTTTGTCATCGAGTTCATTCATGTTATTTGGTTTTACCGGAAGAGTTGTATTTTCGCAAGTGAATTAATAATATAACTTTTCTGCTAGAGTTTGTTGATGTTTTGAAACATCGAATTCAGAGTTTGGACTAAGATTATTAATGTTAATGGATATGAGAGGATGTCGACCTCACTTGAACAGATCTGTTCTATAGGCTTGCGGCTCTATTGTTTTTGTTGGATATGAGGATGATTTAGTGATTACATTAATATCACCTCAAAAAGTCCTATACTCTTGTGATTTGTTTTTCTAGCTTACCGTAATCTGCTGACAATAATTTTGTTTATATGTTCGAGGCTCAAGGACATGTTAGATCCTGGAAAACTGCAAAACACACACAAAGAGGAACACTGGCTTGCTTCGCTTCACAAGTATAGATCTGTCCATTCTCTCAGTAGCAACATGTAATTTTCTTGGATACACTTTCTTAAGTCACACAAAATGAGAACTCGCCCTAACTTTCTGTCGATTAATAAAGGGTTTTAGTTCATACTATATCATTTCTAAAACACGATATATTAGAAAGACTGATAATAAATATAATGAAAAGAAGGAATTCAATTAAAGTGAGATATGATATGATAACATGAAGAATCAAACAAAGCCATTTCTACTTGTATAAGACCATTTGGGCAGGAGCATCCTTCAAAGCACAATGGTAGTATTTTATGACGAATAAGCGGTCTAGTTTTGGAATCATTAACAACCTACCTTCGGCATTCGATCCTAACTTAAGTCTAGTTTCAAATCAGTCACGACCGAACAATTGTGTTATGTAGTATGATCTGGTGGTCCCAACCAAGTCTATATATCTACATCTGGTTCTTTCTGGATTAATGCTCTCGACTTGGTCCCAAATCAATCACTTAGTCATTTTACCACGTTAGCTATAATAGATTTTACAAGTCGTTTTGTTTATGTCTTACGTATGTACACCGATCTTTCAACGGTTATGTACACTGATCTTTCAAGATTCTTATAAACAAAAAAGACAAATAAATGTAGAACTGTAGACGACAAACATAATTTTTTCTTCTTCTTTAGCATCAGATGTGGTTAGGCTCTTCACAAAAAACAAGAGCTTTTTCTTCAACCTAGATAGAGTACATATTCCATTCAGTGACCACCATCTATAAATAAAGTATTAAAAAGACATAATTTTGTTTGGCAGGATTAATTAGGCTTCCTACATTTAGGGTTTTTGTCTTCTTACTTTAGTTAATTCACACACAAAAGTTATCAATAGTCACACGAGCTCATGTTAGGTTTTACTCCATGTTAACTTGAGAACCTTTCCTCTTTATTTTTCTTTTAACTCATCGATTAAAGATTCTTAACATGAATTAGATGTAATGATCATGTCGATTCACGTACACAGATAAAACGTAATGATTTATATGTAATGCTCATGTTAGAGTAATTTCATCATGTTAATTACTTGGGTGGCCAACATTGTCACCTTTTTGCTATCACACGCAAGGTATTGCAAACTTCATTGTGATCTCTAGGGTAACAGTATTTACTATTAGGAAACATATAAAAGCTTGTCGTAACAAAGTACGTAAATGCAATTTTGTTACATATATATGTCTAGTTTTGATCACTTCATTGTCTCCGATTACTCGGTTATGATTCTTGAACATTTTCGAAATCATTTGTAAAATCACGTTCAATATGTAAGAAATTTACTGTTTCTATGTAAGGGAAACTAATACATGCAGAGACGGAGCCAGAAATAAATATGACCGAGTGCACAATTTTTTTTAACCGTAATATAATAGAGTTAAAAAGTGGATTAAAACGAAGATTTCATTAAAACGATAAATAAATGAACATGTTACCTTCTAATTAGTGATTCTACGATCTCTCATAAAAAAAAAAAAAAAAAAAAAAAAAAAAAAAAAAAAAAAAAAACCTTACGCACACCCTCATTTTTAATATTAGTAACTTCTTCTTTCTCTATAGCACAAGTTAAATCGTCGTTAAAATAATCATCACTCATCCGATTACGCAAATCAGTTTTAATGAGCTTCATTTTAAAAAAACATATTTCAACCGTAGCAGTAGCAACAGACAAGACTAAAACCAACTTTATTTAAGCACTACTTTTCATATATATTGTAAATAAATGAAAGATATAACCAACAAATTAGTCAAGATTTCATATAACCAATCAAAATATGAAAACTTTAAAAGACATAATAAACAAATGAAATATATATGTTACGACTTATGAACATGTTTCATCTTTGTGGTGTTGGTTCAATTTTGAATTTTGTAAATTGTTAGGATGATGAATAAACTTGTTCCACTAAAAACCTATTTCATGAGTTTTTGTGCTTTAATTTATTAAACTTGTTTCGGGCTTTTACAAAATTTTATATTTATTTTTTATTTGTAAGTATACGAACTAAATAATACTAGAGACACATTTTAATGCACTGGGTGCATTTAAGATACATTTAGGAAAAATCGATAATTTTTTCAAAAATTAACACTATATCGAAAAAATTCATGGGGTGCACATGCACCCCGGGCACCCCTAATACATGACATTTTAGTGTCTCTAATAATATCCAATTAAATAAGGATGTTTACGTACTAAAAGTTGTACACACGAGGCTTGTTTTGTGTTTGCACCTGCAAAGACAAGAAAAACTATATTTTATACACTTAGCATGTCAAGCAACGCCTATCATTGAATATAGCCCATATATATAAACCTTTTGAACATGGAACCATGTTCTTCGTCCCATTTATAAAAATGTTGTAAAAGAAGAACCCTACCACATCATATATTTTTTGTGAATTTTGAGCCGATTTGTGTGGATCCCTACAACACTTTATAGTGAAAGAAAAGGAGTTTAATGAACTTTAAAAGACAACTTGTTAATACAAAACACAAAAAGGTGAACAAAATTAAGTTAAATGTTGTAAAAACAATAGTCATCATACACAAAACAAAAAAAATTATCAAAATCAAATATATTCAAGAGTTAAGTTAAACCTCATTCAATGTATGTGCATCTTGCTCCCTTAACTTTTTTCACTTTAGTTTCATTGTCATGATTACGGTTCTATACATTTTGTTAAAACCATCTTTTCTTATTAAATGAGTTTTGTAATTCAACGAAAAATTACATATGTCTCTTAACGTTGGTGTGTAGCCACACGTATTAATAAGACAACAATTTGAAAAGTGAGCAAGACCATTTTAAAACATTCCTACTTATTGTTTTAATATAGTAATATCTCTTCCTTACTACTTATAATGCATTTTTTAAACTTTTGAAAAATACTTAAATGTACATTTAAGTAATTGATTGTGTATAGTACCTTTTAAACTTAAATGCTTAAATGACAAGTTTTATTATTTTAGTTTCCATTTCAAAACAAATTTAAGCTACACACTTCTCCTATTAATACCAATCTCTACTATTTTTAAAATGTCAACTTTTTAAATGACAAGTTTTAGTATTGGTCAATCTTTACGTGTTAATTATTATTATTATTATTATTATTATTATTATTATTATTATTATTATTATTTAAAATACGATTGCTCAATCTATATTACGTATAAAAGGGTTTTGAGAAAATATGAAATTTTGATGTTTTAATTGGGTAAATATGAAATATCCTTATAAAAAATAAATAATTTTCCTTAAAACTTAGCAATGTGTTATACTTCAAAAATTCCCTTTTATTATTACTTTCTCACAAAAAATAGTTTGACTTATTTTTAAATATGTCATCTTATAATTATTATTAAAAAGTTTATCAATCACATTTAATACATACTACATATATTTATCATTTTAACACTATATAATCACAACATTTGTAAAAGAAGCTTTTTTTTTTTTTTTTTTAAACAATGAATATTTAACTAATTGTTGTCATCTTCCATTTTTTGTTGAGTTATTGTATGATTTCAATTATATTTTGATTATTTTATGTTGTATGCATAAACGTTACCTGAAACATTTAACCAAAATATTTCAATTATAATTATTTGTCACTATAAAATTCCATCGCTAATACTCGGTATAAAGTAGCTATTCTAATGTGATTGTATATGAACTACGACTAATAAGAATATTACAGAATTTAGAGGCCGTAAAATGCATTTAAACAAAGTTTAGGTCGGCCAAACGACTTATGACCTAAGATATTAAATAGCTTAATTTATGTCCTTACTCCATTTAAATAAAAATGTATACTTTTTTTTAACATGAAAATTTATACTAATATATCACACTTTTGTATACTATTAAGTCCATGTGAATACTATTAGTTGGGTATATTTGACTTGATATAGTTGACTTAAGAGGTGTTTCTTTTTTCCCCTTAGCTAATGGATGCTATTTAATATTATTACTTTTTAAATGGGACCCACAAAAATCCTTTAAATGATCTATATCCACAAGGCTTAATTTATCATTTCCTCCCCATTAAGATGCTTATATGGAAGTGGGACCCATATGAATCCTTAGCTAAGGAAAAAAAGAAACAACCCCTTAGACTGATCTATAGAAACACAAAACTACTGATGAATGTCAATGAGTTGTGGTTTATTCTTTCAGTATAGTTTCTTAGGGGCAAAAACACAAATCATATCAAAACCATAGTTAGAAGAACTTATAGCTCACAACAACAATTTGGTTGATGAGGCACATTTGAGACACCTTGTATTATACTGCTAGACCAAATATAAGTCTACCAGTTGGTATATTATACTATTATACAATAGCCGTCTGAAGGCAGCATTTCACAAAAATAAACCCAAAAATGACGACGTAATTGTCCGAACGACGGATTTTTGAAAAAGGCCCCAAAACGACGGTGTTAAGTTGAAAAAAAAAAAAAAAAAAAAAAAAAAAAAAGAATCTCCCTGGAATATATGGCGATTAACGACAACTACACATACTTTTAGCTATTTACGGTTTTTTTATATAACAAACTTTATTTCTCAAATTTAACAAATATCTAGCTACTTCGTGATAAAAAATATACCGTTGAAAAAATCATCAAATTGTAAAGAAAATGAGCCAAATATTGCAATGCTTTTAACTTACGTAGGATTATATAAAAAATGGTGAACTTTAATATATGTCTTTTGAAAAGAAAAAAATGAAACACACCCTTAACCTATCTAATAACTTTAAGACCACTCTAAAGTTTGTTTAAAAATACAATTATTAAAAAATTAAAATAAATGCCTAATATCTTGCGATTTTCTTATAAAAAGTATATCATTGAAAAAGTCTTCAAATTACGAACAAAATAAGCTCAATATTGCAATGCTTTTAACTTATATACGATTTTACAAAAAAAATTGAGCTTTAATATATGTTATTTGCAAAAAAAAAAATAAAAACCTTTAAAAACGCACTCTTAACCTATCCAATACCTAATATCAAAAAAAAAATAATAATAAAAAAAAATAAAAAAAAAGAAAAAAAAAAAAAAAAAAACTATCCAAACCTTTAAAAACTACCTAAAATTTGTTTAAAAATAAATTTAATAAAAAAAAAATAACAAAGACACCCTTAGATTATGTAACAAGTTATAAAAACTACCATATACTTTTACTTTATATATATATATATATATATATATATATATATATATATATATATATATATATATATATATATATATATATATATATATATATATATATATATATAGGGAAGAGATCCAATAAGAAGAATAATTAAAATAAGAATGGTAAGAAGTAATTCTAGTCACACATTTTAATGTAGGAGAGAAAATTTGAATGAAGATGCATCCATTTTTGTAGGTGCATCTAGAATGTGTGGTTGTGGTTACTTCCTATCCTTCCTATTTTTATTATTCTTCTTATTTGATCCTATATATATATATATATATATATATATATATATATATATATATATATATATATATATATATATATATATATATATATTATATAACAAACTCAATTTATTAATTACCTAATAAATATTCAGTAATTTTCATATAAAAATATACCAATAGAAAGACCTCAAATTCAAAATAAAATGAGCCCGATATTACAGTGTTTTTGAATTACGTACAATTTTAGAATTTACTATTATTATGTTGCCGTTTTTGATGTACGTTATACATTGTGGTGAGATTTGTGAAAAACAGATGCAATTAGTCCAAGTGTCAAGGAGTTTGTTAATAACCATTAATTTGGCATTCTTCTTTAATGAATTTTTACATCTCCATTATACAACTTCTACTTTTAATATGCTTTATACACTTTCACTAACTAATTTTTAATTTCCACATATGAGACATTCTTCTGATATACGTAACCTAATATTTATTTAAAATTAGTAAATATCATATAAGTAAGTTAAGCATGCCTAATATTATTCTTCGCACAATAGCTAATTACTATTTTCAACCTATAAGCCACATTTTATGTGTATGTTGTCATTTATAAATATAACATTTATCAGGATGTGCTCCCCCAAAATACTGTAGCATAAGCTACAGTGCGCCACACTCACATCGAAATAGTGAAATGTACAGTAGCTAACGGTCGTTAAGTATTTAACGGCCGTTAAGTAGTAACGACCGTTAACATTTTTTTTAAATTCCGCCTGCAATAGGTCCTTCGTCTTAGAGGTTCGTTGCAAATTTAGTCCTTACGGTCGTTAAGTATTTAACGGCCATTAAGTAGTAACGACCGTTAACTTTTTTTTTTTTTTTTTTTTTAATTCCGCCTGCAATTGGTCCTTCGTCTTGGAGGTTCGTTGCAAATTTAGTCCTTATAACTAACGGTCGTTAACTGCACTAACTACTTCTTTGGCAAAACATCCCGGGGCAACGCGCGGGTGATCCACCTCGTGTCATAACATATCTAAAGTTAATGCTGGCTTGTAATGCGGACTTAGGGATGAGCAAAAGAAATAAAGAACCGGACCAGAACCATGAAGAATCGAACCGGAACCAGAACCAATGGTTCCAGTTCCAGTTCTTGATTTTAAGATTTTTCGGTTCTTGGGTCGGTTCGGATCGGTTCCACCGGTTCTCGGTTCCGGAACCAAAGATCCAATGATTATAAAATATGTAATTTTTTTACTTCTTACCAAAATATTAATCAAATCCTATGTAAAAAAAAAAAAAAAAAAAAAAAAAAAAAAAAAAAAAAAAAAAAACCCTATAGCCATCAAGCCAAACACTCTAAACCCTAATCTTTAATTCACTGAAACATCCGAAAATCAATAATTAATCTAAACCTAATAACATTCCAAGATCATTCATCATTATCAAAACAATGGAAGTAAGTTTATATTTTATTTTTATTTGCATTCGATTAGCTTTTACATGTTCATCATGCTAAAATTTGCTAGCACTTTTATTAATACATTGTTTATTATCTATCATCATCACGTAGCCACATGATCATCACGTAGCACTTTTAGTTTTATTAATACTTTGCCTAACATATATGACAAAGGTTTAAGTTATTTTATTTTGTTTTCCGGATTGTTATGCATTATTGTTTTGTTAAAAATATGAACAAGTGAAAGTAACTATAGAATGATTGATTATTTGAGTTTATGGTTTATTTGCTTAAATTGTAAATGGTTGTAAGTTCTTAAAAAGTTTAATTTTTTGTTTTTTTATTAGCTTAATAAAAAGGCGGTTCCTTTACGGGTAGATCTAAAAGAACCGAAACCGAAGAACTGTAACCAAAATCAAAAACTATATCGGTTCGGTTCTCGGTTCCAACTTTTCAAAAAAATCGGTTCTCAGATCCACCGGTTCCGGTTTCGGTTCCAGAACTATGCTTATCCCTATGCGGACTAACATCAAAATTAATTTATAGTTAGTCATGACAGAACAATTCTTATATGTGTAATGTTTGTTTGATTTGTTTTCCTTTTTCTTTTCTTTCAAAAGGAGGTCATGAGAAGTTAAAACTTGCAATAATTTGGCATGAGTCTTCTTTAAAAAAATCACAAATGTGTATTTTCGGTCGACCACTTCAATCACATCATATACTTGGTAATTGATAAAGAGTCGACTAAGTTATATTTCATATTCATTTAAATAATTTAGACTTTTCGTTATTTTTAAGAATTAGGTATAGAAAATGTCATGCGATTTAAGAATTTTCTTATAATATCAAACAAACTTGCAACATTATCTATAAATACGAGCTAAAAATGTTTTGTGCTGTAATGTACGCATGCTAATAACTTGTATGATTTATAGTTTATAAATAAGTTTTATTCTTTGTAACGAACCAAAGATAAATTGAGTTTCGACCGAATCTGATTTAATATGGTTGCATCTTTAATGACACTTAATGTTTTTTTATTGATACACACTAATCAATGCTTTAGACAGTTGTACTAAATATGCATTCACTTTTACTTGCTTATAAATTTGAGTGTACAAATAAAAAAATGGTTTTGCTAACCTATGCTCAGTGGGCACGTGTTAACAAGTTAATAAAAGGAATGTTTTTATTCATTTAGTGTAAATAATGTTCAAATATAGAAATTTATCAGTTTATTTAATGTGTATTAAATTCATTTTTTTGATTAAAATAGAAAGTTTGTATTTATTAATGCAACGTTTTCTCGATGTCGCACACCAATTCATCCTCTGTGTGGCTTTTGATGACAAGGTCGTCAACGTAGACCTCCAAGTTGCGACCTACTTGTTTCTCGAAAGCTGTGTCCACCAATCGTTGGTATGTTGCGCCTGCGTTTTTTAAGCCAAAAGGCATTTTTGTGTAGCAGTAAACTCCTTGACTGGTGTGGAAAGCTGTTTTTTCTTCATCTTCGACTGCCATCTGAATTTGATGATACCCTTTGTATGCGTCTAGGAAGCATTTGAAAGGGTATCCGCACAGGGATTCTACCTTCCAGTCTATTTCTAGCAGTGGATAGCAGTCTCGTGGACATGCTTTGTTAAAGTCTGTGAAGTCCACGCACATTCTCCAACTGTCATCGCTCTTTTTTACCATCACTGGGTTAGAGAGCCAGTCGTGATAGTACACTTCGCGCATGATGCCTGCGTCTACGAGTTTGTGTACTTTTTCCAGAATAGCTTTTGCACGATCTGGGGCCTGGCCGCGCTTCTTCTGTCGTATTGGGGGATATCCTTGTCGGATTTGTAGCTTATGCTCTGTGATAGAGCGTGGCACTCCTGTCATGTGTTTTGGTTCCCATGCAAAGATATCTAGATTCTTTTGCAGGAGTGAGCACACGGCTGCTTTACCTTTGTCAGATAAAGATCCTCCAATCGAAACTTGTTGGTTCGGGTAATCGGGGTGAATAGCGACCTTTAAGTTTGGAATTTTTTTTGTGCGCTGTTCTGGAATATTCTCCACTTCAGTGGTTACTGCGTTGCATTCTTTTGGTGTGTTGTAAAGGGTAACAACTCCTCCTTCTACTGGGAATTTGAGCATCCCATGCTCTGTGGATGGCACAACGCGCATGGACGATATTCCAGGTCTCCCAATGATACCATTGTATGGTGAGGGAGACTTTATTACCATGAAATTTATCCATGTCGTTGTTGAGTGTTGTTCATCTCCTACGACCACCAGCAAGCGTACTTGCCCCATAGGCTAAATCTTTTCTCCTGTGAATCCAGTCAGCAACGTTGTTGCGGGTATCAATTGACTTTGGATTTCAGGTTTCAGTCTTTTGAAACAATGATCGTATAGGATATCAGTGGATGCTCCTCCATCAATGTACATGCGGTGGATATCATGTCCCATAGTATGTATTTCAATAGTTAGAGGCTCTACTACTGCGTTGTCCGCAGCTAGGGTAGGGAAGGATATCTCTTTTTGTGAGGATAATTTTTGGCTGACTTTTTGTTTTATTTTACGTTGCCATGACTGTATCATGTATATGGTGTCAGCTTTTTCTTTGAGAGGTTCTTTCTTACCCCCATTCTTTTGTTTGTCCTTTCCCTCTTTGATGTTTTTTACAAGGTGGTCCATTCTGCCTTCCCTTACTAATTTTTCAATTAGTTGTCGTAGCTGGACGCACTCGTTAGTTGTATGGCCTTTTTGACCATGGTATTCGCAGTATCCATTCCCCACGTGCTTTTCCTCTGCGGTATGCATTGGTGGAGGTTTTGGGAAATTTGCACCTTCTGTTACAAATATTTCCCTCGGCGTTTTTGTGAGAGGGGTATATTTGTCATTGTCTCTTCCAATGCGGTAATTCCTGCTGCGGTTGTTATTCTGATCATTGGATTGTCTCCTAGGCTGTTCTTGTTGCCTATAATTCGAGTAACCCTTTTTGCTGTACGCAGCGGTTGCTTCTCCTTGTATGAAGGATCTTGTGCGCTTTGTTAGCTCATCGAAAGTTTGGGGGACTTTGTCATTTAGCTTCCGGATAAGTTCTGGGTTGTTAATCCCATTCATGAACCCTGAAATTTTTAGAATTTCGGGACACGCTTTGACCTGTATGCACTCATCTTTGAAGCGTTCCATAAAAGCACTGGTTGATTCCCCTTGGCGCTGTTTCACTCTGGCTAGTTCAACAGGGTTTTTAGCGCACTTCTTTCTCTGGGTAAAGTTGAGACGAAATGCTTTCCGTAATTCTTCAAACCCACCGATACTTCGTCGTGGAAGTTTGCTAAACCATGTGCGCGCATTCCCCACCAATGTAGAATTAAACATATGGCACCACACAGGCTGCGGCCAGTTTTCGATAGTGGCAGCTGATTCGAGCACCTTTAGATGATCATCCGGATCACCTGTTCCATCATATGTTTTTACGTTAGTGGGCATGCGCCTCCTTTTGTGGTCGGAGTAGTCGCTGATGCGTCGTGTAAACGCGTCAATTTTCTGGCGTCGCCATGGAAGAGATATGTCTTCATTCTCTTCTTCGAGACGTCTTCCTCTTGATTTCCAGTGTCCTGTTTCCCTATCCTCGTTGTCCGAGGAGTCACTGGAAGAAGAGTAGTTTCTTTTTCGGCGCTTGCGCCGGCTTCCTTCAGAAGAAGAGCATGAGGGGCTTTCATTTGGGGACATTCTTTTCCCCAATCTGTCGTGAATTCTCTTGCTCCCAGATTTGGAGGACCCTTGGCTTGGTTAATGCTGAGGTCCTAATCGGTCTTGTATCCCTCGACTGTCAAGTCTGGAGTTGTCACAACTCGTAAATTCTGGTCTTTTCTCGAACTTTCACATTTACTATTCATCGGTTACTATTCATCGATCACTATTCATCATTTACTATTCATCATTTTTTAGGTCAGTTTGATATTCTGAGAAGCGTTTTAAAATTTTACTATTCATAAAACACTATTCACCTCCGGAGAAAATTTGTCAATTATGCGTGAGTTGCGTCATTTTTGTAAACGTACGGTTATCTACCTAATAAACGTTATTTTATGAACTATTATTTTGAATAATTATCCGACAATCCCAACCATGGTTCTAACACATTTTGATACTCATAATAATAATTTAAAAATTATATTATTAATTTACCCGGTGTTTTCAAATCAACTGTTACGTTTTCCGGTCGAAGCTTATAACTTCGTCGGTTTGCGTTATTTCAACCCGATCATTATTTTAACACCCGATTCTCATCAGGAATAATATTTTACAACTTTTACAACTTTATTTTGTCCCGAATAACTTTGATAAAATTTATTTCTAGCAAACTCGGTACCCGATTATAACTAAAACAAACTAATACTTACACCAAAACTACACTAATTCCTAATTAAATCAAGAGACAATGCCCCCCCTTTCCCTCCTTTTTGGTCCTAATAAGCCTAAACCACACCAACTCAATTTAATGCACACCTAACTATTGTCTTCTAGGTATAAAATGCACTTTTCATCCATTTTAATCACAAAAACATTTTCTAGTTCAAGTAACTCTTCTCTTTTCTCTCTTTTGTGTGAATCGACCAAGGCAAAGAACCAAGAAGAAACCATAATTTTTCCAAGATCAAGTTATTATCTTGTCCCTTTTGTTGTTCTTGTTTGGGTTTTGTGGTAAAAACCCAAGGGTTTTATAAGTTTTCATCTCCATAAGCTCACTAATCTTTCTTGTAAGTTGTCAAACTCTTTTTCATCATTTCTTCATGTTATTTTTATGGTCATATGATTTCATACAAGGTTTACATGCATATGTTAGTATATACCACTCATTTATATATATATAACTTTTGAACTCTAGAAATGGATTATAGTTAGATCCTTGTTAGATCCACTTAGTTTATGATGTTTAGGAACCCATGACACCCTAAGAAGGTGTATGGTAAGATTAGACTAGATTTGTGGTGATTGAAAGTGATTTGGTTGAAGTTGAAACAAGTTTGAAACTAGGAAAATGATTTTTGAAAATATATATAAACCTACTGTCCTTAAAATGAAAACGTGGCCAACTCAGTGGGTTTGGGGTAACTTTTGACCAAATATTTAGAAAATACTTTCCGAGACGGAACTATGGCCGAAAACGGGGATGAAAACGAGTTAATAACGAAGGAGATACGCCAAAAACGGGTTTAACGACGAAAACTATATTTTCTGAAAACTGCATGCTGTTTGGCATTTTTAGACGGACAAATAGAGATGTTAGACGTAACCTAGTGGGGCCGAGCTATCAAAAATATATTAGTATATACTAAAACGAATCCGTGGATATAAAGAACGAGTAAAATGAGCTTAAAACGACCAAGATATACACTTTTGAAACTAGGCGAACTATATATATATTTGATAACTTCTAATAGCACATATTCTCTTAAGTTATGGAAACACTATAAATCAACGCCAACACTTATTTTCAAGCTACGAGTGGTATAGGCTTCATGTGCATGTACATTCATCGCATCCCCTCATAATTTAAGTAGATCGTATCATTCGTTCATTATAGGTCGCGGTTAGTGATCGTACCTCATTTCTGTGTAACCACTTTTGTCTTCGTAACTATCGTACCAGGTGAGTCATAGCCCCTACTCTTTTAATTGTTTTGTCAACTTTTGGGGGAGAATACATGCTCGTTTTTAAATGAACTATTATTTGACTCTTTGAACTTGTCTTGACCTTTTGAACTTGACTTGACTTTTGAAATTGACTTAAACTTTTGAACTTAATGCACCGTACGTGCTATAACCTAAAGTCTCCCATGTACGGAGCAATGCAAAGTCTCCCCTGTCTACGGAGCAGCATTATAAAGCCTCCCTTGTTCGGAGCAACCTAAAGTCTCCCATGTTCGGAGCAACGTTAAAAAGTCTCTCATGTTCAGAGCATCCTTAATAAATCTCGCCATGGTGGAGTGACTAATAAATCTTTGCCAAGTCGGTAAAGTGACTAATAAATCTCGCCTAGGTGGTGGAGTGACTTAAAGTCTCCCTTGTTCGGAGCAACGTTCTAAAGTCTCCCTTGTTCGGAGCGGCCTTGACTTATTATTGACCACGGGTGTTTGACTACTAGACTTAAACTATTTTAGCAGTGGGTTGTGAACACACAGGTTACAAGTCTCTTATGGCGGGACTTGTAACTGAGTGGATTTACGATGCCTTTGCTGTGTGATCTTTTTCTATAAACTTTATTTGTTAAACAAACTTTATGAACTCACCAACCTCGTGTTGACACTTTAGCATGTATTTTCAGGTTTTAACCTATGGCACGCTACAGGAGGTTTTGGCAGGGCATGGCATGGTCATAGAAGACTCTGATTATTAATTTGGGGACCGTTTTAAACTACTTTTAAGGGCCTACTTCCGCACTACTTTTAACGATGTAAATTTAGCATTTTTGATTAAACGATTTTATTCTAAATGATTAAAGTGAAAACCATTTTTGTACTTGTGTTGTGTTACCGATTGAGTTACACCCCAGCTACACGTACGCTTCCGCTGGACCCGATTTTGGGGGTGTGACAGATTGGTATCAGAGCTCTGGCTATAGCGAACTAAGTGTTTTTAAAACCTAGACTATAGCTACTTTTATGAAAAACTTAACCCTATGACCGTCACGTGCCTGCCTGCCAAGATGATGCCTCACTTGTGGTTTGTTGCTGACTTAGGTAATGAGATTTGTGTCTCATTATCTGGTATATTATGTTCATTTATTCTAGTTGATCTCTATCATTGTCGTTCATATAAACATGTTCACGTACCCTATATGTCATCGCGTTATGTCTTTCCTTGCATAGCTTCATCATTTGACGTCGAGTTTGGTCACCTGCCTTAGTCTTTCTGTACGTCTTGGTAGTATAACTGAGCTGAGTATTTCAAAATTCATGAAACCTCGGTGGAATATAGACTAGTCACCTATATTCAACCCGGGATAGTGGGACATAGGCTGACTACCTATATCCGACTCAGAAATGAATTTTGCAACACTGAGAATGGTTATAATAAAATTCTGTCTGGATTGAATCCTCTACTCAATTTCCAAATGTTTTATTATGTGTGTGTATACCCTCGTTGTCAGAACGCTTATCCTTTTCATCACTTCGTAAACCGCCGTCTGAAAACATGTCAACTGGTCATTTCGTCTCATGAATCTTCACCTTTATAACACTTCGGAGACCTACGTTAACTGAACTTCGGGACGAAGTTCCCTTTAGGGGTAGAGACTGTCACAACTCGTAAATTCTGGTCTTTTCTCGAACTTTCACATTTACTATTCATCGGTTACTATTCATCGATCACTATTCATCATTTTACTATTCATCATTTTTGAGGTCAGTTTGATATTCTGAGAAGCGTTTTAAAATTTTACTATTCATAAAACACTATTCACCTCCGGAGAAAATTTGTCAATTATGCGTGAGTTGCGTCATTTTTGTAAACGTACGGTTATCTACCTAATAAACGTTATTTTATGAACTATTATTTTGAATAATTATCCGACAATCCCAACCATGGTTCTAACACATTTTGATACTCATAATAATAATTTAAAAATTATATTATTAATTTACCCGGTGTTTTCAAATCAACTGTTACGTTTTCCGGTCGAAGCTTATAACTTCGTCGGTTTGCGTTATTTCAACCCGATCATTATTTTAACACCCGATTCTCATCAGGAATAATATTTTACAACTTTTACAACTTTATTTTGTCTCGAATAACTTTGATAAAATTTATTTCTAGCAAACTCGGTACCCGATTATAACTAAAACAAACTAATACTTACACCAAAACTACACTAATTCCTAATTAAATCAAGAGACAATGCCCCCCTTTCCCTCCTTTTTGGTCCTAATAAGCCTAAACCACACCAACTCAATTTAATGCACACCTAACTATTGTCTTCTAGGTATAAAATGCACTTTTCATCCATTTTAATCACAAAAACATTTTCTAGTTCAAGTAACTCTTCTCTTTTCTCTCTTTTGTGTGAATCGACCAAGGCAAAGAACCAAGAAGAAACCATAATTTTTCCAAGATCAAGTTATTATCTTGTCCCTTTTGTTGTTCTTGTTTGGGTTTTGTGGTAAAAACCCAAGGGTTTTATAAGTTTTCATCTCCATAAGCTCACTAATCTTTCTTGTAAGTTGTCAAACTCTTTTTCATCATTTCTTCATGTTATTTTTATGGTCATATGATTTCATACAAGGTTTACATGCATATGTTAGTATATACCACTCATTTATATATATATATATATATATATATATATATATATATATATATATATATATATATATATATATATATATATAACTTTTGAACTCTAGAAATGGATTATAGTTAGATCCTTGTTAGATCCACTTAGTTTATGATGTTTAGGAACCCATGACACCCTAAGAAGGTGTATGGTAAGATTAGACTAGATTTGTGGTGATTGAAAGTGATTTGGTTGAAGTTGAAACAAGTTTGAAACTAGGAAAATGATTTTTGAAAATATATATAAACCTACTGTCCTTAAAATGAAAACGTGGCCAACTCAGTGGGTTTGGGGTAACTTTTGACCAAATATTTAGAAAATACTTTCCGAGACGGAACTATGGCCGAAAACGGGGATGAAAACGAGTTAATAACGAAGGAGATACGCCAAAAACGGGTTTAACGACGAAAACTATATTTTCTGAAAACTGCATGCTGTTTGGCATTTTTAGACGGACAAATAGAGATGTTAGACGTAACCTAGTGGGGCCGAGCTATCAAAAATATATTAGTATATACTAAAACGAATCCGTGGATATAAAGAACGAGTAAAATGAGCTTAAAACGACCAAGATATACACTTTTGAAACTAGGCGAACTATATATATATTTGATAACTTCTAATAGCACATATTCTCTTAAGTTATGGAAACACTATAAATCAACGCCAACACTTATTTTCAAGCTACGAGTGGTATAGGCTTCATGTGCATGTACATTCATCGCATCCCCTCATAATTTAAGTAGATCGTATCATTCGTTCATTATAGGTCGCGGTTAGTGATCGTACCTCATTTCTGTGTAACCACTTTTGTCTTCGTAACTATCGTACCAGGTGAGTCATAGCCCCTACTCTTTTAATTGTTTTGTCAACTTTTGGGGGAGAATACATGCTCGTTTTTAAATGAACTATTATTTGACTCTTTGAACTTGTCTTGACCTTTTGAACTTGACTTGACTTTTGAAATTGACTTAAACTTTTGAACTTAATGCACCGTACGTGCTATAACCTAAAGTCTCCCATGTACGGAGCAATGCAAAGTCTCCCCTGTCTACGGAGCAGCATTATAAAGCCTCCCTTGTTCGGAGCAACCTAAAGTCTCCCATGTTCGGAGCAACGTTAAAAAGTCTCTCATGTTCAGAGCATCCTTAATAAATCTCGCCATGGTGGAGTGACTAATAAATCTTTGCCAAGTCGGTAAAGTGACTAATAAATCTCGCCTAGGTGGTGGAGTGACTTAAAGTCTCCCTTGTTCGGAGCAACGTTCTAAAGTCTCCCTTGTTCGGAGCGGCCTTGACTTATTATTGACCACGGGTGTTTGACTACTAGACTTAAACTATTTTAGCAGTGGGTTGTGAACACACAGGTTACAAGTCTCTTATGGCGGGACTTGTAACTGAGTGGATTTACGATGCCTTTGCTGTGTGATCTTTTTCTATAAACTTTATTTGTTAAACAAACTTTATGAACTCACCAACCTCGTGTTGACACTTTAGCATGTATTTTCAGGTTTTAACCTATGGCACGCTACAGGAGGTTTTGGCAGGGCATGGCATGGTCATAGAAGACTCTGATTATTAATTTGGGGACCGTTTTAAACTACTTTTAAGGGCCTACTTCCGCACTACTTTTAACGATGTAAATTTAGCATTTTTGATTAAACGATTTTATTCTAAATGATTAAAGTGAAAACCATTTTTGTACTTGTGTTGTGTTACCGATTGAGTTACACCCCAGCTACACGTACGCTTCCGCTGGACCCGATTTTGGGGGTGTGACAGATTGGTATCAGAGCTCTGGCTATAGCGAACTAAGTGTTTTTAAAACCTAGACTATAGCTACTTTTATGAAAAACTTAACCCTATGACCGTCACGTGCCTGCCTGCCAAGATGATGCCTCACTTGTGGTTTGTTGCTGACTTAGGTAATGAGATTTGTGTCTCATTATCTGGTATATTATGTTCATTTATTCTAGTTGATCTCTATCATTGTCGTTCATATAAACATGTTCACGTACCCTATATGTCATCGCGTTATGTCTTTCCTTGCATAGCTTCATCATTTGACGTCGAGTTTGGTCACCTGCCTTAGTCTTTCTGTACGTCTTGGTAGTATAACTGAGCTGAGTATTTCAAAATTCATGAAACCTCGGTGGAATATAGACTAGTCACCTATATTCAACCCGGGATAGTGGGACATAGGCTGACTACCTATATCCGACTCAGAAATGAATTTTGCAACACTGAGAATGGTTATAATAAAATTCTGTCTGGATTGAATCCTCTACTCAATTTCCAAATGTTTTATTATGTGTGTGTATACCCTCGTTGTCAGAACGCTTATCCTTTTCATCACTTCGTAAACCGCCGTCTGAAAACATGTCAACTGGTCATTTCGTCTCATGAATCTTCACCTTTATAACACTTCGGAGACCTACGTTAACTGAACTTCGGGACGAAGTTCCCTTTAGGGGTAGAGACTGTCACAACTCGTAAATTCTGGTCTTTTCTCGAACTTTCACATTTACTATTCATCGGTTACTATTCATCGATCACTATTCATCATTTTACTATTCATCATTTTTGAGGTCAGTTTGATATTCTGAGAAGCGTTTTAAAATTTTACTATTCATAAAACACTATTCACCTCCGGAGAAAATTTGTCAATTATGCGTGAGTTGCGTCATTTTTGTAAACGTACGGTTATCTACCTAATAAACGTTATTTTATGAACTATTATTTTGAATAATTATCCGACAATCCCAACCATGGTTCTAACACATTTTGATACTCATAATAATAATTTAAAAATTATATTATTAATTTACCCGGTGTTTTCAAATCAACTGTTACGTTTTCCGGTCGAAGCTTATAACTTCGTCGGTTTGCGTTATTTCAACCCGATCATTATTTTAACACCCGATTCTCATCAGGAATAATATTTTACAACTTTTACAACTTTATTTTGTCCCGAATAACTTTGATAAAATTTATTTCTAGCAAACTCGGTACCCGATTATAACTAAAACAAACTAATACTTACACCAAAACTACACTAATTCCTAATTAAATCAAGAGACAATGCCCCCCTTTCCCTCCTTTTTGGTCCTAATAAGCCTAAACCACACCAACTCAATTTAATGCACACCTAACTATTGTCTTCTAGGTATAAAATGCACTTTTCATCCATTTTAATCACAAAAACATTTTCTAGTTCAAGTAACTCTTCTCTTTTCTCTCTTTTGTGTGAATCGACCAAGGCAAAGAACCAAGAAGAAACCATAATTTTTCCAAGATCAAGTTATTATCTTGTCCCTTTTGTTGTTCTTGTTTGGGTTTTGTGGTAAAAACCCAAGGGTTTTATAAGTTTTCATCTCCATAAGCTCACTAATCTTTCTTGTAAGTTGTCAAACTCTTTTTCATCATTTCTTCATGTTATTTTTATGGTCATATGATTTCATACAAGGTTTACATGCATATGTTAGTATATACCACTCATTTATATATATATAACTTTTGAACTCTAGAAATGGATTATAGTTAGATCCTTGTTAGATCCACTTAGTTTATGATGTTTAGGAACCCATGACACCCTAAGAAG
Organism: Artemisia argyi; assembly: GCA_030686995.1. Classification (NCBI taxonomy): domain Eukaryota; kingdom Viridiplantae; phylum Streptophyta; class Magnoliopsida; order Asterales; family Asteraceae; genus Artemisia; species Artemisia argyi. The sequence continues at coordinate 36,892,312 of CM060701.1, forward strand.
GTGTATGGTAAGATTAGACTAGATTTGTGGTGATTGAAAGTGATTTGGTTGAAGTTGAAACAAGTTTGAAACTAGGAAAATGATTTTTGAAAATATATATAAACCTACTGTCCTTAAAATGAAAACGTGGCCAACTCAGTGGGTTTGGGGTAACTTTTGACCAAATATTTAGAAAATACTTTCCGAGACGGAACTATGGCCGAAAACGGGGATGAAAACGAGTTAATAACGAAGGAGATACGCCAAAAACGGGTTTAACGACGAAAACTATATTTTCTGAAAACTGCATGCTGTTTGGCATTTTTAGACGGACAAATAGAGATGTTAGACGTAACCTAGTGGGGCCGAGCTATCAAAAATATATTAGTATATACTAAAACGAATCCGTGGATATAAAGAACGAGTAAAATGAGCTTAAAACGACCAAGATATACACTTTTGAAACTAGGCGAACTATATATATATTTGATAACTTCTAATAGCACATATTCTCTTAAGTTATGGAAACACTATAAATCAACGCCAACACTTATTTTCAAGCTACGAGTGGTATAGGCTTCATGTGCATGTACATTCATCGCATCCCCTCATAATTTAAGTAGATCGTATCATTCGTTCATTATAGGTCGCGGTTAGTGATCGTACCTCATTTCTGTGTAACCACTTTTGTCTTCGTAACTATCGTACCAGGTGAGTCATAGCCCCTACTCTTTTAATTGTTTTGTCAACTTTTGGGGGAGAATACATGCTCGTTTTTAAATGAACTATTATTTGACTCTTTAAACTTGTCTTGACCTTTTGAACTTGACTTGACTTTTGAAATTGACTTAAACTTTTGAACTTAATGCACCGTACGTGCTATAACCTAAAGTCTCCCATGTACGGAGCAATGCAAAGTCTCCCCTGTCTACGGAGCAGCATTATAAAGCCTCCCTTGTTCGGAGCAACCTAAAGTCTCCCATGTTCGGAGCAACGTTAAAAAGTCTCTCATGTTCAGAGCATCCTTAATAAATCTCGCCATGGTGGAGTGACTAATAAATCTTTGCCAAGTCGGTAAAGTGACTAATAAATCTCGCCTAGGTGGTGGAGTGACTTAAAGTCTCCCTTGTTCGGAGCAACGTTCTAAAGTCTCCCTTGTTCGGAGCGGCCTTGACTTATTATTGACCACGGGTGTTTGACTACTAGACTTAAACTATTTTAGCAGTGGGTTGTGAACACACAGGTTACAAGTCTCTTATGGCGGGACTTGTAACTGAGTGGATTTACGATGCCTTTGCTGTGTGATCTTTTTCTATAAACTTTATTTGTTAAACAAACTTTATGAACTCACCAACCTCGTGTTGACACTTTAGCATGTATTTTCAGGTTTTAACCTATGGCACGCTACAGGAGGTTTTGGCAGGGCATGGCATGGTCATAGAAGACTCTGATTATTAATTTGGGGACCGTTTTAAACTACTTTTAAGGGCCTACTTCCGCACTACTTTTAACGATGTAAATTTAGCATTTTTGATTAAACGATTTTATTCTAAATGATTAAAGTGAAAACCATTTTTGTACTTGTGTTGTGTTACCGATTGAGTTACACCCCAGCTACACGTACGCTTCCGCTGGACCCGATTTTGGGGGTGTGACAGGAGTGAACATTAGTGCGCCTCTCGCTGCCTTCGTATTCCTCTGAGTATTGTGAATCAGATGTCGTACCCAACCTATCGTGGATAGTAGTATGTTTTTCGTTATCTGCGCGTCTTCCTCGTGGGTGGCGCGGTGGTGATGGTTCGCGTTCAGGACCAAAATTAAGCCGAGCTTGTAGGCTCGTACTTGACCTTCTCCTTGCTTCTTCTTGTATGAGGGCAGTTAGGGTTTCATAATTTTGGGATACAAAATTTCCCAACGTTAGGTTGGGTGTGTCCTCAGTTGCTGCAAGAATGTCTGCCTCATTATTGGGCACCCTATCTCGGTTAGGTGGGCCCGGTGGTACAGTGTTGTCCACTGTAGGTACAGTTTGGTGAGGAGTAGTGAAGAGGGTGCGCTGGAGTTCCTCAACGCTTGGGACCACTGTAGTGGTTTGGGTAGTCCTCACAGGCAGTTCTACCACCAGAAGAGGCTGGGTGGTTCCCGCCTCTTGGTGACCAGGTGCGCTGGTTGTCCCAGCAGTCTGCCTAGGGGTCGAATCTTGTTGATTCTTCCTCTGGGGGTCACGTGTTTTTTCCAACTGCGGAGTCCGCTGGCTTGAGTTCTTATTTTTCGTCATTCTAGTTCTTTAGTTCTCAGTAGGGGTCCCACGGATGGCGCCACTTGTTGATACAAAAGTTGGGCGTTCCTGATTATGGGCTCTTGCTCTCGTACCAATTTGCTTCTTAATGCTTGAAACCTGCGGACTAAGAAAATAAACAACACCGTTAGGCTTATCGTGGGATTGTCTCCCACGATTAGACTCCGGCGTGAGAGTAAGTAATCGGTTTAGGGTTCTCGTAAAGAGTTTTAGGGTTTGTGAATCGTACCTTGAATGAGAATTATGTCATTCCTTATATAGGCGCAGAATCCTTGTAGGGTTCGTGCTTGTAAAACCTCGCGAAAATTTGTATAATTAACTTCGGTTAATTAAATAAATAATCTCTGTCATTATTGTAATTACCATTTTTACGGGGAACTTTAAAATTTTCTTAGTATATTAAAATGGTCACGATTACGATATTGTCAAATTCGTCAAACGACAAAACAAGTTCTCGACATAATTAACAAAATATTTATAATTTCACTAAACCTAATTAATATTTCCTAATTCTAATTACCAAACCAAACGGGCCTGTTTTTCCCCTAAGCCCAACAGGCCCAAGTTATAAACCCAAAATCATTACAAATAAGTAATATAAGTCGATCAAACATGCTCCAAAATGCTTCGTTTATTTTTAATTCGTACACACGACCTACATATATTTTTGCACATTCTCGTTAACCTCCTAGCCAACTATTATTGTGTCGAATCTCACGTTCATACGTTGAGTTTTGATACGTTTTTACGAGGCAAAGTGTTTAGCAATAAATCGACTCAAACGAGTTGTAACTTATTCAATTCTTAACCGTTTTAATCCCCGTTTGTTTCTAAATGCTCCTAATAATGTTTATAAGATGGTTCTATGCTCAAATGTCAAAGTTGATCAAGTACATACAAGTAATGAACGATTTTGTAAATCGTATGTCAAGTTATATATTGGTCGACATGCATAAGTGAATCATCAATACACATCCCATGAAATATGCACTCACATCCCATATTTTATCCATTTAATTCGTCCTTGAAGCCCAGAGGTACTGACATTGAATAGTAGTATGGTTTCCTTGAAATTTATCACATATACGTGTGATATGTTGGCACCATATATACGGACCATGCATGCATTTGGTTTCCTTCCTTCTCAAACTCTTTCACACATTCATTTTCTTCCTAAACATCACCCTTACAAGCCAGAAGTTGAAGGTTATATTAGTTGGGACTCAAGAAAAGGAAATCGGGTTTAATATATATATAACGTTTGGGTTATATAGTGAAACGTGAAATCCTTGTGTTCCATTCTATTTCACTCGACCTCTTTATCACCTCTAAGGTGTTTCTAAGTCGTTTACATCCCTTCTAAATTCATGTTACACGTTAAATCTATGTCATGCATTATATTTATTTTTGTTCGAACGTATATCATTTCATATATATATATTACATGTACGTATTCATTTTTAGTACACGAAACGTTACTAGCCTCTATCTTGGAAGGCCTAGGAGTCACGTAGCACACGTATCTCACATTAGTTTCACGTTATACGCATTAAACAAAACCATTTTTGAAACGTACCACATCGTATGAAATTTCACTAAACACTTAGAAAATATTGCAAGTTTTCAAAATATATAAACGATTCAAACACCCTACAAAAGCATCGTATAACTTTTAATTTCATGTAACAAGCACCCAATATTTTTGCTCGACCTAATAGACCACCTAGAAAACTATTAGTTTCATATACACGACTTGTTAAAATATTCACGTTTTGACACCATAATCGAGCCAAAGAGAATCAACACAAACCGGATTTTTCAAATCAAAACTTATATAAAAACTAATATTTTGTCGATTGGGCTTAATCTAAGCCCAATAAGACTTAACGATTTAACAGCCCACTGGGCCCATAAAATATATTTTGGAATCACAAAAGAAGCCCAAGTTCAAGCCCAAAACATTTTTCATGCCCTCGCCTCTAAATTTTTAAAATGGGCTTTTGTTTGGATCGAATGAGGCCCATAAGCTAAATAAATAAGCTTTTTATAAAATAAGCTGTTGAAATAAGCTTAAAATTGATAAAAGAAGCTACATAAATTTTTATAAAATTTTTATAATCATTATTGTAAAATTGGACTAAAAATGTAACGCGACGACACCTATAGGGACTAAAAGTGAAAACTATGAAAAGAAAGGACTAAAAATGTAGAAATAGAAAGTTAGGATAAAAATTGATAATATAGGATTGTTACAAGCTTAGATTGTAATTTTGGACAAGTAGTGGACAATAAATGTAAATTATATACGAAAAGGACTAACGGTGTGACGCTAACGCCGTTAGTATAAAAAGTATAAAAATTGGAAAAGGACAAGGACTACACATAATCTATTTGACATTCTCATTTTATTTTCTATTTTACGGCAACCATCACGTCATATGCATTTTATTACGTTTTATATATATATTATTTATTTTTACGTTAATAATATATATAACGATATCTAAAAAGTTAATATTATTACTTACGATTAAAAAGGTAAAACTACGATGGATATTTTAAATAAAGTATTTTATCATATCATGCATGGCATAATAATTTCACTGCACATCATCTATTCGTCATAACGAATAATAATTATTCGTTATTCGTTCGTAATTACCAAATAGTATTTGGTTATATTCTCTGATAAATTTATTTATCAGGTTCTGTGTCAAAGATGTTTCCATAATCGTTTCCATAAATCTCATCCTATCTTACTTTTCATCATTTCCAAATCAATCCAGGTGAGTCATAGCCCCATTTCCAATAATTGTTTTTAAACTCATTGGGGGAGATACATGCTTACATATACTTTGATAACTTGATAAGTATATGAAATAAAATACATGATTCAAATCAATTTCCTAATTGATATTAAAATAATATAATTTGTTATTTAAAATGTGATATATACAATACATGACAAAATACTTAATTGAAATACTGATACTCATATGATAATGTTTTCTATTCAATTATTGTGGTGTGTGATATATATATATATATATATATATATATATATATATATATATATATATATATATATATATATATATATATATATATATATATATATATATATTTTGCTGATGAATTACTTGACTGAAATATTGATACTCTGATAATAATGTTTCCAATTCAATTATTGTGATATGTGATATATATATATATATGTTACTGGCGAAATACTCAAACTGAATTTCTGATACTCAAACGATAATATTTTTAAACTGAATTTCTGATACTCAAACGATAATATTTTCAAACTGAATTTCTGATACTCAAACGATACTGTTTTCAAAATTTATTTCTGTGATACGATACTTGATTACATGATGTTATGCTAAATGTGCCCATTAGTCCTTGATATTGCCTAAGTTAGCTTATCGCCATACCTCAATCATGAGCCATTAATCACTGTAATGTGAGCGCGAATATAGTGAACAGATTCGAATCCTGTTTCGGATTTACCTCCGATCCCACTAATACTTGACGGAATGCCATTATGCATATGGTTAGTCGTATTAGTCGTGATACACTATATTTGAGACAAATAGGAATTGGCAAATCACCTATGAATAGAGGGTAAAATCTGTCATTGATTTGATAGAGCACCCCCTTTGTTAACGTCTTGCGTGTCATGAGGCTTGGTGCAATATCTATAAAGGAAAGAATGTATGTATTCAACATATATTTAGATACAGCTGTATAGTTTTGACCATACGTGAATTGTATATTTGATTGATTTAGTATAATGAGTTTCCAGCTCATGTTAAGATTATTGATTCTTTATTGAATGTGATTGAATATTTATATGATTTATTTGTGAATATACTCGATAATTGTTTCATTACTGTTCGTATTTTATTAATACCAAATATTCCTGAAATCTAATAAAATAAAGGGTTTTTCCTAAACTCTATGAACTCACCAACCTTTGTGTTGACACTTTTAAACATGTGTATCTCAGGTAATTTAACGGAGCAGGACAAGACACAGAGTGGGTATTTATTACTCTGATAAATTAAAATGGTGTAAAAATCAAATTTGTCATTTTTACAAGTCTTTATATCTTTTCATAAGATTTTAAATCAAATGGTTCATCTTTTATCTAAATTATTATTTAAATGACAAATAACTTTCAAAACGTTTCTTTTAAACCGTTTTATGTGGTTAAAACTTCGATCCTCACCGTAACACCCAAATTACTTTTCCGCTGCGACAAACTTAAATTTGGGGGTGTTACAGTGCTCCTTACGTTTCGCACACATGATGCTTATCCGGGTTAAGGATATCCATTCTATAGATAGAAGATCTCTATCTATTCCGTATATAGTTTGGTTGGGCTTGCGTTATCCCATTCCTATTATTGATGCGGCCCAAGTTATAATAGCCCACGCATGATGGCTTTAGGCCTTAATAATGTTTAATATTTGGGCTTGTGACCCATATATAGACTATACGTCAGCAACCATAGTTGTTGTTTTAGATGTATGCGTATATTCTCCGTACATTATATGGGTTCCCTTTAACAAACTAGTTATTGTTTTCATATGTTCCCTTTAATTTTGTGGATATAGTTAACAAAGACAAAGATCTAGTAGAAGTTTGTTGGTCTAAGTTAAAAAAAAAAAAAGAAGTTGGTAGTCTTGAAAACATGAACGGAACTAGGGTACCCGCTATAAATGGGTGAGTAAACGCGTCAATTTTCACCCACGGGTGGGTCGTGGGTGAAAATCTTTACCCATCAGTGGGTGGCAGGTGGGTGACGGGTAAGGCATACCCATCGCGGGTAAACCCATAACACCCATTTAACATACCCACGAGTATACCCGTATGTGTACCCATAAACCCATGTTAAAATTAATTATACTAATTAAAATATTTATGATGTTGCATGTATACATTTATCAGTTGCTACCAAGTCTAAAAAAAACACATTAACCTAAAAGTTTGTTTGAGTTTCAAGACTAAAAAGAGAGTATGAAAGATCAAATAATCAAAGTTATATTTGGCAAATTGATTGGTTTCTTATTAAGCAGTTTCATAGTTAATTTTCATATCATCGTTTTGTAATTTTGTTGCATAACACTAACCCATGGGCAACAAATACCCGCGGGCAAGGGCATGGGTATAAATTTGTACCCATTGGTGGGTGACGGGTGGGTGATGGGTGAGAAAAAAACTACGTGGGTGGGTGACGGGTTAGAGGTACCCGTACTAATTGCCCACGGGTGCCATCCCTAGCGGTGTTTGTTTTTTTTAAGAAATACCTCTCAATAAGCTCTTAATTTGACATATTCAGACGCGGTCAGACATTTGGGTCATTAAGTGCGTTTGTTTTTTTCATATCATTAAGAGGCGGTAAGAGACAACCAGTGTTCGGAGCGTTTTTTTTTTTTTTTTTTTTTTTTTTTTTTTTTTTTTTTTTCTGACCTTTATGAGGCATAAACCTCATAATAAGCTAGATGTGGAAGGGGTGTCTTAACACCTCTTAATGTGTTTTTGTTTATTTTTGTTTATTATTTTTTTACTTATTATTATTATTATTATTATTATTATTATTATTATTATTATTATTATTGTTATTCCTTATTTCAACTTTGTATTTCAATTCGTATTTAAAAGTACATTTAAATAGAATAATTACATACTGTATGTTAGATTATGAATGTAAAACATGGTTAGAGAGTTCGGGTTAGCTAATTTATATATCTCAATTCTAACCCTACTAATTTAGTTAATTATTTCGAAAAGTTCAATCTAAACAATCTCACGTTTCTTTTTGTCAAATAAACATGAGTTTGATGTTTTGCCTAAAAAACTTCTAACTTTTAATTTGTTATATTATATTTTTCTTTTTATGTTTAATAAAGTTTATTTTTCGCGCGAATGCAATTGTTTATATTTAAAGTGTAAAAACTGATAGTTTAAAACATTCAGACATTTTTACAAAAACAAATAGGTCTATTTGATTCTGATTTAGATTCAGATTTCTCGACCACTTATTCAGATTGAGATGAAATCAGATTCAGACTTTTCAACCATATATTCAGATTCAGATGTGCGAATCAGATTCAGACATAGAGCCTCTTAATAAACAAACAACCTAATTACACAAGTCATAAGACACTTACGGATGTTTGCGGTCAAGAGTTAAATTTTGTAAAATACTTGAGTTTTTTTAGACGCACCCGGTCTAAATAGTTGTGTACGTTTCTAGTATTTATTTTTATTATTATTATTATTATTATTATTATTTTTTATTTATTTTTTTTTTTTACACTTGGTCAATATTTGTTCTAGTTCCGTTTGTGATAAGAGACGCACAAGATGTTTGCATAAAGATAAACCTAAATTCTGGTGAGAAAACCACAAAACACGAAAACTTAACATTCTATATATGATTAAAAATCCCTTTTCAATTAGTTTACTGTAAATAGATGTATATCAAATACGTGGAACTAAAACTAACTAATAAATTGAGGTAGAAGCACATTATGTTTAATTTTTTCTATTGAAGATCAAAAAATGAACCATTGATCGAATTACTTTAAGTTGTCGGTAGGTGATCATATTGTAAGTCATCAAATTTCAAGCAATGAATTAAGTTTTACAAAAGTTCAAGTTAATCCGTACATTTATTTGAAAAATTCAACGCACGCAGTCTCGGTCAAGCATACATTGAGAGAGTAAAATTTGACCAATATGGTCCCGTCGACATGTCGTCGGGACCATATTAATCAGAAAAATTCATCGCACGCAGTCTCGGTCAAGTGTTTTTTTTTTTTGTCGTTTTCCTGTTCGTGCCGATGACATTTGGTTGTCGGAACGACTTCGTCGCCCGTTCTCCTTATTCTTGTAGTGAAAAGTAAAAAACAAATGGTAAACTAACATTAGATATGATGATCAGATCAAATGTCACATACCATAGTATACCTATAGCTTGATCTAAGATGCAAACGATACAAATACGTTTTTGGTTAAAGAGTTTTACCCTAGTAAATAAAGATACATATATGTTTTCTTAGCTCCAAAATGTGTTTTAAATTATCTTGAGAATCTTAGGTGAAACTTCTTTTGGGGTGGCTCAATTGACACCAATAAAATGGCTAGGATTGCTTGGAAAAAAGTTCGTTCATCTACTAGTTGTGGGGGTCTTGGTATTGGAAATCTTTATGCATCTAACTTGGCCATGTTGGTAAAATGGTGGTGGCGGTTTCAATTCATACAGAACAAAATGCTCTTTGGAAGCATGCTATTACTTTGATTCATGGGGTTTATGATGGATTCGGTCAAACTAATAGTATTTTGAAACTATTGAGCCCTTGGAGAAATATTATATGCTTGGATAAGCACCTCTCTTGTGCCAATAATTGTCTACAATCAATCTTCATTAGGAGTGTGGGGGATGGATCACGTTTAAGCTTTTGGAATGATGTTTGGTTTGATAATTGTAGCCTTAAACATTCATTTCCCAGATTGTTCGCATTATAAGTAAACAAAGAGGGCAAGATCAGAGATATTTGCATTACAACAGATGGGAAGCGGGCTCGTAATTTCAGTTGTCGTCAGCAAGGGATGGCCTAGAACAGGCCCAACTAATTGGGCTTGTTAATATGCTTCATGATTTCGACACTATTGACTCATGGACATGCTCTTTAAACCCTACGAATGTGTTTACTGTCTCTCTCATGAGAAAGGTTATTGAACAATTTACCCTACTCTCATACACTAATCTGACAAGATGGAACAAGTGTCTCCCCATCAAGGTAAATATTCACTCATGGCGGCTATTACTAGACCGTTTACCAAGTGGGTGGACCTCAATTAGTCTCTATGCCCTATTTGTGATAGTGACATTGAGATCTCCCAACATCTATTCGTTGAGTGCCCTTTGGCCACACATTCACACATACGTGGAAGAAGATCATGACACGGTGGGGTTTGAATGACTATCCAAAAGTGGTTCATGATCTATTAAAATGGGAGGAAGCTGTTAACTTAAATGATGAAGTAAAGACATGCTTTAATTGACGTTATGGTTCAAACCAAAACCTGGGTAATTTGCAGATATAGAAATCGAGTTTGTTTTGACTTGAAGCCACCAAGAAAAGATACACTTGAAGAGGAGATAAAAGTGCATTTGCACTCATGGATTTTAAATCGTAATAGGATCATGAAACCTAATTGGATTGAGTGGTTAGACAATCCTAACATTTTTGTATGAACTCTTTGTATCTTTGATTATTCTAGCATCATGCTAGTTTTTAATGAATTGCAGTTTAAAAAGAAAAAATACATATACGTTTGGGATGTCTATTTTAGCTTTCCTAGAATTGAAGTAGGGATGGCAAAAGCACCCGAAACCGACAGGGAAAACCGAAACCCGAACCGGTTGGGTCGGGTTCGGGGGCGGGTTGGCGGGTTTGGATGCGGGTTTGGGTATTGATATAATTTTTTAGCCGGGTACGGGTTCGGGTACGGGTTCTGGTAATACCCACCCGATTACCCGTACCCGTATCCGTTTATCCGAATCTATACCCACTTTATTGATATTATAATTAACTAGAATATATATGTATTATATATAATTTCTTCCATTATATTTTTTTATATACGTATCTCAATTACATAACATATTTTATTTTGTACATGAATTATTCAAAAACATTAAATCGTTTGATACTATATTCATTTTCTTTAACTTTAAAAAAATTGATTATATTAGAGTGTTTTCCTTTGATTTTCGGTGGATTTTAGTGTCACTTAATGTTAATACCGTCATTTTGTCTATATATTATTCAATTATATATTATTCAATTGGGGATAACCGAAACCCGCGGGGAAACCCGAAAAACCGATGGATAATATTAATCGGGTACCGACGGGTTTTGGGGCGGGTTTGGGTATGGATATTATAAACGGGTACGGGTACGGGTACGGGTTCACTAAAACCCGACCCAAACCCGACCCGTTGCCATCCCTAAATTGAAGTTGTTTAGTGGAGATCTTTTGTGTATTTATGGCGATATTTTTTTGTAAACGACTCTCAAGGTTATTTCAGGTTTGGTGTCTTAAGGTGCATGTTTTTTGTCTTAAGGGTGTAAACAAAATTATCCTTGCCCTTCTAAAAGAACATATAGAGTTCAAACCCACAATCTGAGTACCATTCATTCCTTTCACTGATTTGCAGTTTGTCAGCCTTCTACATATGTATGTCAAAAATTGATAGCCTTTAGTTCCTTCATTTCTTGCATTTGCCAGCCAGGCAATTATATCTCACTTCTTATGCATAAAATACTAGTATGAAAAAATACACATTAAATCACATACACAATAAATTGCACATATCGATTTTTTTTTCAGAAAATTACATTTACATATACAAATTTAAATAATACTACCTATTATAATTATTGTCATAAAAACCATGAAAAAAAACAACTTATTTACAAACGTATTCAATTCATTATCATTGCCGTGTTATGCAAATACGTATAATACTATACGATACATGATTTAATGGTGTGTACATCACTTATTGTTGTGTATATGACTTTCCTATAAAAAAAAAAAAAAAAAAAAAAAAATTGTGAGTTTGAAATTATTAATTAAAAAAAAAAAAAAAAAAAAAAAAAAAAAAAAAAAAAAATTGGAATTAAAATATTGTAGTTAACAGAAAAAGTCATATAAAAGAATAATTTATTATCCCTCACTATGACTATAAATTCTCCCACAAACCCTATATTCCATCTCTCTCTCTCACTCACTAAGTTCTTGGATTAGCATGTTCACCATCCATTTTCTTCCAAGTCTAATGTGAGAGCAACTTTTGAAATCACTCTCTTTCTATAAAAAGAAGGGTCAAGGTGGATCACCGGAGACTTGGAAAGAGGGCCCTTCCGGCCGATGAATCGGAAGGAAAAGTCGAAGAACACCAACAAAATGAAGAGCAACAATTGTTTCCATCTTACTCCCCTCAATCTCAAGAAGATATGTCTGCCATAGTTTCTGCTCTTTCGCAGGTCATAGGAACCGCTGGCGATATCCCTTTTTCTACTTGTGCTACTCCTAACCAACAACCACAAAGTCAAGAGCAAGGTAAAACTCTAAAGATATTTCCATACATATATAAATAGTTTTATATTAAAGTCCAAACCCTTAGCCTAGCTTGATCTTGAATATGCGTGTAATGATTTTTATCGATTCTTTTTGGATCAAATATTGTATTCGTGAGTCGTGTTTAGCTAGTTGATCGATCATTTCACTTTCTAATTATAGCTAGGTTGGTTTTAAGCCAAGGATGGACCAAAAGGATGGGTTCTAAAGAAACCATTTTAGCTTTATTATTGTGTTCAATTCCTTGTGCTACTTACAATTATCGTTCATGTGTATGTAGTTTACCAATTGTACTCTGAAATCCCTTAGAGGCTTTTATGTAGAGTTCATATCTAGGTAGTGTTAATCCAATTAATACTGAAAAATTATGTTATTTCCATTTTCGAAACTCAAATCCACATAATTTACTTTTGCTTTCTTTACAGGTAGGCGTACTGACCAAAAAATTAGGATGTTTGCATTTTCAAGTGTAGAGACCAGACATTTTATATGTCTATACCTAAATGTGTTTAGTTCAGATTCTGACATCTAATTACTACACCGGACTAACTTATTTATGTGGCATGTATATTTAAGGGGGAAAAAAAAGGGGGGATAATAGTAAGACACTAGAGTTACAAGGAATACACCAAAAGAATTTGGACTAAAGCAATACCACAAACCCTGCAACACAACTCGAACATACTATAATAAGACGAGAACACAAAAACAGGTATGTTAACGATACACTTGTACGAGCTATAGTGTAAATGTGTAAAGACAATTGTTTAGAGTTAGCTAATTAATGTCTTGTGGTGATTTTATGTGCCAGAAGTTACTTTATTACACTCTACAACCATTTAAAAATATACGATATACATTCGTGTCTGAAATTGATAAGCAAATTGAAATAAGGAATGTATACTTAAATTAGTACTTCTCTCAAATAGCTAAAGTTTGATCAATGTGTAATGAAGGGAACCAAAGGAGGAGACACTATAGAGGAGTGAGGCAAAGACCTTGGGGAAAATGGGCCGCGGAAATCCGTGATCCACAAAAGGCGGCAAGGGTGTGGCTTGGCACATTTGAGACAGCTGAGGCAGCAGCACTGGCATATGATGAGGCAGCTCTTAGGTTTAAAGGAACCAAAGCAAAGCTCAATTTCCCCGAGAGAGTTCAAGGGAGGACCGAGTTAGGTTATTTTATCACTCGTCCACAATTACAAATGTCAGATAGTTTTGTACCAACTTCTCATACGCCTCATCTCCGACCTCCATCTCAAAGCTCGTACCCTAATCTTCTTGATTACACAAATTTTCTTCGTGGTACTAACAAACATGGGATGTCAACATCAGATACAAGTGCATTGAATAGTACTACTTCATCTTCGATAGATATGGGAAGTTCATCAAGTGTTGGAGCTTCTCAATATTGGCAAGATTTTGATCCTACAAATGAATCAGGAGATTAGAAACTAGAAATTATATTTAAGAATTTTGCAAGTGTCCCTTTAAATTGGTGTTTCTTATTTCAAGTAAGTTTATATAAAATGTTGAATTGAACTTCTATTCACTATCTTTAGGTTTCATTGATTGATGATTTTCTTCAATTCATTGGAAACGAGACATGTAAGCCGCCCGTATCAATAATATGATTTGGAATGTTTGCTTCTTCTGTTTCTATCTATTGACAATATATCTATATAATGATAACACCTTATACAATATCTGTGAAAATTTTCATAAATTGATTTTTCAGCAACAAACAAAATTTCATTTTTTGTGTTCAAATTTCATTTTTTGTGTTCAAATTAATTTTTCAGCATGAAATAATTGAAGTCTAAAATCACACGTTATGAAACAGATTGCATAATGTATTAAGGCTTAATCAAGACCTCCGGCAATCATCAAATTATAAGGATGTAAAATCCAACATATGGACTTTAAGAACAACTTTTTTTGGCAATTTAGATGAAATAAATCTAACATCGATCCTTCTTATTTCATGAAAGCAATATACATGTGTGTGCAATAATAGTTTAGCCATTGACTCACTCCAAGTGCATTGTGCATAAGATTCTTGTGTCATTCATAAAACTTGTACCTAGTATAATACTTTCTAGACAGTGTAGTGTTAGGGAAGAAAATCGAGCCACCTCAATTTTGTCATGAATAACATTGCACACCAATGTTGACAAGAGTTATAGGCAGTGTTAGTCTATATATGATGTAACGAGAAATGAAAATAGAACACCCAAAAATTCGTCCTAAGCAAACTCAAAAGGTGTTGTTTTGTTCACTCAAAAGACCATTTCACTAAACAAAAAGAGAGAAAAAGGCATGTAATATGTTCATACTATATTTGAGCTTGCCAGTCTGCGAACGGGGCCAAGTTAAAATTTTGTAAGCTACAACTTCTTAGAATACACTAATACCCACCCGCCCCTAACTTTGGAATCATAGCGGCCGAGCTGGTGATTTATTATTCTCGATAGATTTTAGTGGATGGTCAATCAAGGTTACATTTCCTTGTCAAGTCACCAAAGGTGGCTGCTAATCAAATAGGAAAATGACACATGCTTGTTCTAGATCGGACTGTCAAGTCACCAAAGGTAGCCTCCTTAAAGTATTCCTAAACTTCTTCCTAACAACACATGCTTGTTCATGATTGGACTGTCAGAAAACGGACCATCTTTTAGAAGAAATAAAAAGAAGCCACATATGTTAGGAGGATAATTAGGAATGCGTTTAGGGTGTTATAACATCGCGCAATCAAATATGCGATATAAAAGATATCCTTTGCCTAAAGTTGTTAAGAAAACTTGTAATTAAGTTTAGAAACTTCAAAAGATGTGTTTTACTTTTTTTGAAAAGTTAGATATTTATACAAACCTTTTAATGTGGAGTTTCAACTAAATTCATATATTTATGTATGAAGATTAATCATAAAATAATTAGCAATGCCATACTTTTCATATAAGTTCTTGATTTTCCATGTTTAATTTGTATAAGTTACTGAACATTCTCTAAGAATCAACAACTTGAAGTTTCCCTCCTAGGAACTATGCTCGTGTGCTTACGAGTTTTAGTTATGGTGATATCAAGAGAGCGGAAAATTGTTTTTTTTTTTTTTTTTTTTTCTTTTCCTCTTAATATCAATTATTCAGGCAGACCAGCTCATTAACAACTTGAAGTTTCCCTGCTAGAAAACTACCACAGCAGGTACAGGTGCGGCTTAAGTTTTGTGGAGGCCTAAAACGCTATTTATGAGGCCTTTCGAATTTTTCATTTTTTACTCTTTGCTTAATATTTGCTTTTCAATACATTGGATTTATAGAACATCCAATTATCAAACCAAGTATTATGATAATCTATAAGTAGGGCTAAAGAATTGAACCAACACGAACGAGACTTGTTCGTGTTTGCTTGTTTTGGTTAACCGAACAAACGAACTAATATGAACACTTAAACAAACGGACATTGGTGTTCATGTTTGTTCGTTGAAAATAAGTTATTCTTGGCCGTTCATTAAGACACTATTCATGAATAATTCTTAAAACATTTAATTTATTTACAGTATTGGCTAAAAGTAATTAGATTTGTAGTATTAAATGAGCTCAATTCATCATTTTATAATAATAAAAAGATTGACTTGGTCTTGTTTCTTAAACTCAAATAAGAGCTTAGTGGTATGGATTTAAGAAATAAACAATAAATAAGTAAACATCATTGATAATTTTAGCAGTTTAGTAACAGGGGCCTTTTATATATCGAGACCTGAAGATGATGCCCAAAAAAATATGTGACCGATTATATAGGGTATTAGAAAATTGGAGGCCTTAAATATTCGGGGGTATGACTTTAATAGCTTTAACTTTGAGCCACCGCTGGGTGCATGGGTTAGCAGGGGTGACAAGAGGATCCATAGAGGAAGAAATAGATAAATATCATCACAAATGCCATCTTTTGTTATATACTCTGTCCGTCATAAAATTATGGCCCAATTTTCTATTTTGTAAGTATCAGAATAACTGTTCACTTCTTATTTCAATCAATTAAAAAAAAATTAGTGGGTTGAGATGTTATTTAATTGTTTGAGGAATGTTATGAGACTTTTTTTTTTTTTTTTTTTTTTTTTTTTTTTTTTTTTTTTTCATGTGTGTCTTGGGACAACACTTTTGAGATGAAGAGTATATGTATAAGATTCAAAACATGAGGTGTGTTTGGATTGCTTATTATTAAAAGAAAAAAAATTAAACACTTAAATCTATAATATGATTGAATTGCTTAATAAAACAATATCTATCTATCTTCTATTGAGAAAAATATTCATGTGAATAAGAATATTGAATGAGTTAATTATTTTAAAATAATTACTTAAAAGAAGCATGACCAAATACCCATGGAATAAAGAATGGAAGAAAATAAAGCAAGAAATTAAGATAACTTTCCTGAGAAGCTAAACATGTCTGAGACTTATTCTTCATTTGATCGATTCCAGTTTCCAAATTCAAAAAAGTGTCGATGACCACCACCGCCTTCACCAACTTTCAATCATTGTACGTTCATTTGTGTGTGTAAGATACAGATTAATATGAAGAATTGAAGATTTGGTTTCTAGACTTAAAAAACACAAGGTTATATATGATTGTGTGAATAAGAAGACTTTTAAAAAGTTTGTATACGGCTGAGTATAGATAACTACAAAAGATTCATGCAAGATATCATTCTCTGACTCACACACACACTAAAACAAGAATAATGTTAAATCAACCTAAAGTCGTATCTAGAATCAACTTAAGTGATTTACAAAATGTCAATATCAATCATTTATCATCACGTTATTTATTCAATGAAGTGCTAAAGTAAGTGAACTAGATCTTAGACTATATGGCATGGGCGTGGTTAGTCACTAAGTGGCTACTAAGTACCAAGTCATGTGTGAGCCCCACGACAACATACCAAGTAACGCGCAAACCAAGGCCAAAAACGAGAAGATATGGTGAGTAGCTCACTTAGTTTCGGTTGATTATACGTGGGATCTTCTTTATGTTATAATGCTTTTTTATTTTGTTACTGTGTGTGAGGTATTTAGTAAGATATATTTGTATAAACTATAAAGTGAGTATTTTAATACTCTTTCCGTCCCAAAATTATTGTCCAGTTTGAATTTTCAAAGTCAAACGGGTTCTACTTTGACCATAAATATATTTTTTTATTATATAATACTTGATGAAAAAATTATACCATTGAAAAGTACACTTAAAACTCAATCCATTTATATATTTTGCATCAAATATTATATAACACCCACAAAAAATATTTAAGGTCAAAGTTGAAAAAGAAAGACTAAAAAAGTCAATAGTGGACAATAAAAATGGGACGGAGGGAGTAAAAGGTAAAGGTAATTAGGTGACAATGTCATATGAAACGTGAAAAGGAGTGAGGGAAAGTGAGAGGAGAGAGAAACCTGATATGATGCTCATATGTAAGGTGAGGGTGTAGTCACCATGGCCTTTAGCCTTACGGAGCATGCTCATGTATGACATGATTTACATCATAGAAAAGATTTTCTTCAAGTCAACGAACCTATCTTTTGTATGGTCTTATTTGACGGTTGGAACAAAGACACATTTGGTTGTGAATTCAAATGTGACGGATAATAAAAGGCATCAGTTCATCAGAGGAGGTCCCCAATCAATGTTCGACTAATTTATGTTGCGGAAAAATTGATTTTGTAATTAGTATTTCACTATTTCCCGACCTAAAACACATATATTAATTGCATGTTAACATTTGGTTGTCATATATGTAAGTTTTGTGATATAAATTAATATGTGTATGACCAGATTCGAACATGAGCATATGGGATTGCACACTTTACATATGAGAGTCGATATTCAATAGTTAATATAAAATGTTATATTTAATTATTAATCACAAATAAATACTTAACGGACGTTAGTACTTAACAGTAATTAACTAACGGTCGTTAAATGATAACTTAAAGGACTAGAGATGAAAAGAAAGGTCAAGAAAGTTCCGGACTCCTTTCCTACTCATATGGCTGGTCGTATAGGGGTAAGGAAACACAATCCAAACCTATCTTGGTCTCTAAGATTTGATTAGTATAAATACAAAGGCTTGTGATTTATTTTAATCTAATCTTGGATCACCAAAGAACCCTAACTTCTCTTCTTCTCTCCTTCTTTGTGCTTGGCCAATTCGTTCCACCCTAAACCTCAAGGGTTTCGATTTTGCTAAGCTCAACGAAAGTGTTTTGGTTGTTTTGTGATTCAATAACCTAGCTTTTCGCATATCGTTAGTAATACGTGTGTACAAGATCGTAGAGCAGCAAACACACTTGTGTTTGATTGTTTCTTGGTCGACTTTATTAAAAGTCGAATACTAAACCTTAACTTTTTAGGGTTGTTGGTTCTTGATAATTGTTTTGCTTGAATTTGTTAAAAGGTACGCATTTCTTTATGTTTCGGTTAACTAATTGCTAATATTATGATCTTACGTTTTCGCTGCGTGCTCTAGATGTTTTATGTTTAATTTATGTTTGATATGATATTTAAATTCCAACAAAATAAGTTTAAAATTATGTAAGTTCTACGTACACTTTATAATTGTGGTAAATTTTATTTAATCATAACCCTATGATGAGTGTAAACACGTTTTACACTTAAAAATTGTGAAAATGTACTTCTTTCAATAAACTTAGAATAAAAATGCGCACAGTTCCACAGTTGGATTTAAGAATGGGAATTTTCCACAAATACCCTAAAGGTACAAGGGTCTCCACCCTAAATAACCCATAAAATCTTGTTTTCCCCAAATACCCTAACGAGAGAAGGTCGCCTCCAAAATTTGGGCGGATGGTGTAATATAGTGACATGTGTCCCTATACATGCCCCCACATTGTACCTTCATGGTACAACTATTAAAGTGTACTTCTTGGGCGACTGGGTCCCACTTATCTTTATTCTTGGGCGACTTGGTAGGTATGGAGTACACTTTTACAATACTTTATTTGGAAACCTAACAAAACATTAAGCAAAAATTTTGAAAGAAAAATAAGCTAGAAAAGTGCTTATAAGCTTGAAAACTGCTTATTTGAAGTGCTTATTTATAAGCACTCCTTGACCAAATTGACCCCAACTTTGACCAAGTGTATTTTTGACTTATTAAAGCGCAAATGAACAGAGTTGAAACCAATATGAACTCAAAAGCACACGTATGGACCAAAACAGAATGGATAAGCACTAGAGTGATAAGCAGTTGGTATCCAAATAATCACTTAATGATCACAGAAAATTCAAACAGATAAAATAAGCACTAAACAACTTATAAAAACAAGAAAAACTCACAGGTTAAGCTAGATAAGCTCTTAGCAGGAAACAAGCTCAAACAGAAATGCAGGGTGAAACTACCTACTTGCAGCTAATTTATAAGCTACCTAATAAGCAATTGTCAAAATCCTAAATGCAGATTATGATACCCTACACTACTGACTACTGAGAAAAACAAAGAACATTCAATGCTAAGCCAAATCAAGCCACAGAAATAGCCTGAGATCAGGTCTGTTTGGTCAGAGTTAAGTTCGAAGTTGACTTTATGTTGAACCTAAGGTTTGACCAATATGAATTTAGATGCCTTAAATCTAATTCTGGATGTTTATTGATGATGTAAATACTCAAAAATCTTATACACCATCATCCAATGAAGCAAAACAGCAAGTGGCAGATTCTAACTATGGAGAATGTAAGCAGACAAATGATTTACCAACGAACTTTAACTTACTTCAATAAGGCCTTCTAATTCTATGTTTGTATGATCCTAAATATGCCTAAAGGGCTCTAATTATGCAGATAACACTGATCTCAATCAACAAATTAACACTTAAACAAGATGATCCAAACAGTCCCTAACTGATGCAATTATACTAAGTTCTGAGTTGTAAGCTAAATTTAACCAAACCTCTTACCCAAATAAGCTACCAAACTGATTTAAAAGTCAATTGATCAATAACATATTAACTGAATACCACTGGAACAGATTCAAACAATGAAACGTAGTGTTGACTAAACTAAGGCAGTGGGATGAATTAAACGCAGAACCTCAACACAAGCTCAAATCTTACAATAGCTACTATTAAGAGATAGAGTCGCATAACCTAGGTGCTCAAGATGCGAATCATAACTGAGGTGGTGGTGCAGGGGAGGTGCCTCCCCCTGCAGGTTAGTTTGGGGAGCTGTGGGATGCACAGAAAAAATTACAAAAATACAGTAATCATGGGATTTTGAAGTTTTGCTGGGGGTCTACAAGTCCTGAAAATTTCAAGGCCTGAAACCTAACACAAAATTCTCTAAAATTCTTGCAATAAATGATTTTTCTTCACAAATGCAAATTTGACTTTTGAAAGAAGTAAGCTAAGTTGACTATTGTGAACTTTGAACTGATCCTATGGATTGAAATTGATGTTACAAGCTGCAAAGAAACTAAATTAAGCTCAGCTCAAATGAACCAAATTGAATGATCATGCACATCCAAAATCCATTCAGTTAAGCTGAAATGAAATCAAAAGCTTATTTTGACTTTTTGGTTTCACTAGGATATTAGATCATAATGTGTGCTACATAAAACAAGAACAACCACACATACAACCATTAACATAGATTAACCAATAAACCCAAACACTCCTTAACTTTACTGATTTGGTGATTTTCACATGCAATAGCAGATTTGGACCATGAAATGTAAACATGAGCATAGATAATGATATATCAAACTGAAATGGGCACATAAACATCAACCAATAAAACAAATACCTAAGATTCCAAATTACACTACCATGGCAGTTTTCATGAAGAAAATGGACTCAAAGAAATCCACAGAACAAGGATGCAATATTAATCAACACTATAACTAAGAAGTACCAAATAAGCATAAAACAATACAAATAAGCAGTTAACTAGCATATGAACATTACAAAGGCAAAAATCGAAATGAAGCTTACTACTTCATTCTTCATCAACATTGACCAACCTAAAACCTCCCACGAGGCACTACAACCATTAATATCCAAAGTTAACCATGCTCACTACTTCATTCTTCATCAACATTGATTTTTGTATTTATGACCATTTTTTATGTATGCAGTTTTGAATTCCATAAATCACACTAGAAAACCGACATTAACATCATTCAAATAAAAATTGTGAAATTGTGATATGGAACACAGATACAGTGGTCAAAACCACTAATCCAAACACTCCCTTAATGATATGAAATTGTGATAATCAAGGGTATTTACTCATTCAGGTCATGTTTTTGACACATAAGGTTATGTAATAGGCTAAGTTACACAGATTAAAAATTTTTTTGCTTGTAAACAACAGTTAATCTTAAACTAAATATGTTATAAGGAATCGTACACAACAATTTAAATATCAATGACTAGATATTTTAAGCATTTCTCACCTTGACTGCCCATACAAAGCCATACAAATTGTAAGTTTGCTCTTTCTTTGGGGATTTTTTTACGGCCTTTTTGGCTTCGGCAGCGATATGCTTCTGTACAACATTCACCGTTCTTTTGTACAAGTGTGCCCACATATACTCCCCCCACGGATACGAATTCCAAATAGAAAAGTCCTCAACCATTGCCAACAAATGGTCCGGGATGTAATACCTTAATTCACGCCCAATGAATACACTCGTTGCAATGACCAACAAACACACCCTAACTGCATCCTCATCCGATAATGCATCCCATTCTTCACCAGGTTTCAACATTGCAAACAGCTGCTCACCCTTTATTTTCTTAGTCCTACGGGATTTGTTTTGAGGAAACAATCTATCATAGAATGGGCTATGTGGTAAACCATGAACATTAATAAAATGTTCACTGGGGACATGCCCAAAAACAAACCCAGTTATCATACAAAATTGTTCACGGCCAAATTCAAGCACGTTATCACCTATTTTAAAACTAAGGGAAGGGCAATCCTCACTTTCATCAACACTAACCTGATTTTGATAAAAATAATTTAGCAAATGGGTATCAGCAGAAAAGGGGGGGATGTATAACCATGGCCCAAATACAGTGGCCCGAAACAAGATTGCCCTATTAGTATTCAACAACCCTCTAATTATTGTAATGTAATCTAATCTTGATCTAACCGTTACCTTTGCGTCAGCCATTAGAATATGGTATCAAGTTGGGTTTGAGTTGCAGGTATGGCGAGGGGTTGCATTCCTCAAAGATGAAAGGGAGCGATCAAAGGGATGATCGTATGAGTGATTTTGTGTGTAACCGAAAGATGAATCGGTTGATTTTAGTGTTTATGTGTGTGTGTTTTTAAAAAGTGTATTTAAATGTGTATTTTTAAAAAGTGTATTTATATAAAAGTGTACTATTATTTAAAAGTGTATTTAAAAGTGTATTTTTAAAAAGTTAAATCAAGTATAAAAGTGTATTTAAAAGTGTATTTTTAAAAAGTGTACTACATACCTACCAAGTCGCCTAAGAATAAAGATAAGTGGGACTCAGTCGCCCAAGTTTATTGTACTATTAATTAATAAAAAAATACCATAAATTTTCGGAAAAAGACAAAATAATCAAGTCGCTCAAGAAATGTGGGTCCCAGTCGCCCAAGAAGTACACTTTAATAGTTGTACCATGAAGGTACAATGTGGGGGCATGTATAGGGACACATGTCACTATATTACACCATCCGCCCTAATTTTTGAGGCGACCTTCTCCCGTTGGGGTATTTAGGGAAAACAATATTTTATGGGTTATTTAGGGTAAAGACCCTTGTACTTTTGGGGTATTTGTGAAAAATTCCCTTTAAGAATTTCTAAACTTGGCTCTTACTTTTAGAGTACTTACTCGTCCTAAATTAATATTTCATATTCTTTTGTAGATGTCTTAATTTAATTGTTCATTGGTAAAAATAAAAAAGTTTTATCGAGTTTACTATATTACCATGGGCTGAAATTAATATTACAAATTTTAAAGGATACGTTAGTTTTAAACGTAAAAATATTATTCTGTAAAAAAATAAAAAGTAAAAACAATAATAATTAGTATTGTGACAATGACCTAAACAAAAAGCAAGTATTCCATTCATTGCATGAGTCCGATCATAATATTCTCTATGAAAATAGTTTGGTACCAATAAAAACTGCTTTAGCAAAATCTGCAATAGATAATCACACGTGTGCTTTGTAATGATAGCTCGAAATTTTCCACTAATTTTGCAATTATTTAGATTTCTAGACAAGTTCCAGTTATTCTTGTGCAAAAAAAGATACTCCGTAACTTGTTTATAATAAATCTTACAATTCTAAACCTCTCCTTCCTAAAGTTATGAAAACTAAACGAATATTCGAGTAAAGCGACGGTGTATAGTGGCAGATAATTATACTTGCGAGATTGTTATTTTGTTTGACTTTTGATGCAAAACTTACAAACTGAATTCGTAGTCATTGCGAGGAAAATATCTATAGGTTAGAAATTAAAAAAAAAAAAAAAAAAAAAAAAAAAGAAAAAAAAAAAAAAAGGATAAAAGTTTAAGGCTTAAACAATATATAAAATGTTAATTTAGTGATAGATATCGTTACAATTTTTAGTCAAATGTATAATGGTTCATTAACATTACTCAATTTTAAGTTATTTTAAATTTGAGTATTAAATCAAAACTTCAACTAAATTAATATAAGATTCTTAGTGATAATACTATGTTCATGCACGAGTTTTTACATAGATTTTTCATTTTTCATTATGATAGTATCGATTAATATTTATTATCTTTCAAAACTTCTATTAATAAGTAGTTTCCTAAGTGTATTTATCTTCATATCATGGTAAAAGATACTTTCATTGTGATATTTATTTTCCGTTAATAATAATTTCAGTCGTATTAGTTTTTAACCCGTGGATAATTTATAAAATCATTTAAATATTTAATAGTCATATAGTTATAATACATGTGTCCACACAAGTTATTGACATGAGCTTTTCATTATTTATTATTATCGATTAATACCCTGCTTTAAGTTTAATGTGTATTTTCTTGTTACTAATAATTTTAGCCGTATTTCAAAAGAATTAATATAAGTCATGGATAGTAAAAGAAAAAAATTTCGGATATCATTACTTAAACTTATAAAGAGGAATATCATGAGTTGTTCGTATGTGTACTATCTCGTGTATTCATATACATATCATGGAAACTTGTGCTTTCAGTTGATATTTATAATCTCGTGTATATAGTATAGATCCAGTGAGAAGAAAACTTAAAATGAGAAGAATGATAAATAACTATAACCGCATATTTGAGATGCATTGACTTAAATTAGATGCATCTCTATTCATTTAGATGCATCACAATTAGTTGAGTGATTTTGAAGTGAAAACGATGCAAAAGTAGCATTAACAACAAATTTGATCCGCGAAGGACGAAAAATACATAGAATTCGTCTAACTTGATAAAATGCATCTAATATATGTATATGCATCTAATTTTTAGCTAGAAAATATATTATGATGCATTTAAAAGATTAAGATGCATCTAATTCAAATGAATGCATCTCTAATGTGTAGTTATAATTATTTCTCATCCTTCTTATTTTAAGGATTGTTCTCATTTGATCCGTCTACATTAATTTAATCTATAATGATAATAATATTTATAAATAACAACAGCATAAAAGTTGTGTTGTTTTTGAAGGAAAAAAAAATAATGTCTATAGAGTATAAAGTATAAGGGAGTATTTGATAAATTTTAAAAATTAAAAACATGAAAAGTGGTAAATTTTATAATTTATTTAAAACTTAACGACTAAAGTTTTATTGACTCCCTTTTTTATATACAAAATCAATACCTACGTTAATCAGTATTGTTGTTGTTGTTGTTGTTGTTACATATTTTGTCTTTTATGAAACATCAAAAAAATCTGTAAACAAAAATCTATAAGAACATATCTACGTATCCACATCATTAAGTCATAAACAAAACATGTAAAAAAAAATGCATGAATGGATAAATAAATAAGGGAAAACACCAATCTTAAACACAATGAAATTCAAACACATGAACCATCTTTTTTCTTCATAAATTTTCGATCAAATTCAAACACATAAACCACTACCAACCTCCATCCAAACACGAAACAACAACCCATCATAAAATCCTCACCACCACCACTAAGATCAGGCCGGCTGTAATGGCGGTGGCTGTGTAGGTTTGATGGATCTTGTGCGGATCTTGGTGTGGGTGTATGTGGATATGGTGGATCTTGGGCGGATCTTTGATGTGTCGTAACTAAGTGTAACGGATCTTGGTGTGTGTGGCCGAATATAGTTTGTGACGATCGCTGTGGAGATGGGTATGGGCGAGGTGGTGGCATTTGACTCTGGTGGTTGCAAGATTTGATAGAGGAAATAGGGTGTGTGTGTGTGGTGGTGTTTTTTATTTTATTTTTTATTTTTTATTATTTTTTTAATAAATGAAAAAAGATGTGTATTGGGTATTTGTGTGTTTGGATGTGTGAAATGATAAAAACATCTTTACATTTTAATAGTCAATATTAGTCAAACTAACAGTGTTAGTGCATTTGGATTAACATTGTTACGGGTCATAGGACTTTGAAGTGGATTCGATACTTTTTAAAATTGGACTAAAAATGAAATACCCATCAAAAAACAAGGACCAAAAATATCGTTAACTCTAACTTTTACAAATTTACCAAGTAACATCATATGTTTCTCTATAACTATAACATAGAACGCTCAATCCTACTTCAAGAAGGTCTCCCAAATTTATACTAACCCATAATCATCAGTGTACATTAAATCATCATAAAACATATAGTTACACAAAAGCCCTAATTTGATTTCTATGAATCGTCATAAAAGAATCACAAATTTTCACTAAGAAAATCAATCAATCTTATTCCTTCATGTGAAAGGATTAGGTAAAAACAAACACATAAAAACCCTAGGGCACGTGTGAAAATGGAAGGATGATGAGTCACTGACTCATCCTTACTATTTAGCAGTGTTCTAAAAGGCGCCCCCAAAGCGTCGCAGAGGCGTGAGGTGTGACCTCGCGGCCACAAAATGAACCTTGGCGGCGGCTCTAGGCGTATCGTGGGAAAAGGCGAGAAAAGGTGCGTCTTTTGGTAAGGCGTGGCGCCACTTTTTGATTTATTTTTTTTTAAATCGATATTTGGTATTTGGGCCTGGTAATTATATAGTAAGTAGTAGTCTAAATGTCTAATATAGTACGGGTAATATGATCTAAATATATTATCTATAGCTCGTGAGTCCAACATGTTTCTTATTGCTGTGATTGTTTTGTGAAATACATATATTTGTGATGCAGGTGGTCTTTATTTAGTTTTGTATCCAAGCTTTTTTTTTCTTAATTGTATTTGTCTTACATCAATGTGTGATTTTATTTTGTATTCTCTTATGTGTTTTCTTTCCTTTCCTTGGTTCCTTATTTTTAATCATCTTGGCTATATAGCAATAGGATATGCATTTGTTTGTTGGAAATAAATTACCCTTAAAAAATAATATAAAATTATAAATACAAAAATCTATAAATATTTGTTTTCCGCCTTAAGAAACGCAAAAGCTCCTAAGGCTTGAGGCGTCGTCTTGCCGCTACGCCACGCCTCACGCTATTTAGAACACTGCTATTTAGTTTCAAAACAATTGTCCTTTCTCTTTTTTCTTTTTCCTTTTTTACATTTGACTTTAAGAAATTTGTTTGTGTTATATAATATTTGATGCAAAATGTAACAATTCGCATTTTCAGGTTACTATTTATCCTCGGGATTTCACTATTCATCGTATTTTGGGTCAGTATAGAAACTTGAAACTTTTTCCTAAAAATTACTATTCATTTTTACTATTCACTTTTTAAAAATAACTTTCACTATTCATTTCCAAAATTTTTATTTCATATTCTCGTAAGTTAAACTATTTTAATGATAATTCGAGAGTTTGGCACTCGTCGGATCATTTCTGCAAAAATCACGAAACCGTGTCCGAGATTTACTTTTAGGTTTAAACATCATTCCAGCATCCCGATATGTCCATAAAACACTATAAACAATAGAAATATGATTTTCTCTCATTTTACGACAATTCCAAAAGTTTTCAAATTTTACGTTTTCCAGTTCAGCGTTTTATGCGAATTACGCGTTTTAGACCCGTGTTTCCAGTTTTAACAGCATTTAAGCAACCCGATGGAACTTACCACTCATTTTATATTTTATTATGAACTATATTGATAATTTTTAACATATTTATAAGTTTCATATATTTAGGATACCCGATTTTAAGTTTCAGGACTTAACGACTTACCGTTAGCAATTACGGGACCAAAACTCACTCCGTAACTTATATAAGGCCAAGATTCATCCACCTAGCCCTCCCCCTTGTATATGAACGTATATAGAGGGATTTACCAAGGCCTTGATGGCTTGGTGAGAGCCATGGAACCACTATGCACTCATGTGTTACATTAAGAGCCATAGAAAGGATTATGGTCTAAAAACTTCCAAATATATATCATGTGCATCATTTTGAGCCAAGCCTTAGTATAACCTACCTCCTTTAGACCCTATAAATACCCTTCACCTCCTCCTTTCATCATTCACCACCATAAACAACACCAAACTCTCTCCATTTGATTTCCAACTTTAAGTTTCAAGCTCAAAGTTCACCACATCAAGTCCTTTGCAAATTTTCATCAACTCTTAGCAACCTTTGGTGATTCCTTAAGTCTAAAGCTACTTAAGTAACCAATAGATTAGTACAAGTCCTAAACACATTCACAAGAAGTAGGAGACTTCAAAGGAGTGGAGATTTCTCAAAGTCCTAGTTCCTAATTCTTGTCCTAGTTTTCCTTTTTATTAAGGCCAAAAGTTGTAAGAAACCGTAATACACTTTTTTGCTCAATATCATTTTCATGCTTATTATATTTCATTCATTCTATATATAGTCTTTGTGTTTGATGAGTGTGTAAATACTCATCATTTTTACCATTTCTGAGCTGCCAAAACATCCAAAAAAACACTCAATAATGAATCAAAATAGTGAAAATATCCCAGGAAAGTGTTTTACATATTTCAAATGCAAAAATACCAAAAACAGATGAAAAACGCACAAAGTTTGCATAATTGGCAGTTTCAGTCCCCCAACTTTTAAAAGTTGTCAAATCTAGTCCTTGGTCATTCTAAAAACTTGAAAAAGTCACCAAAGGTCCTTATAAATCAAAAAGTTACATAATTAGTCCTTTGGTGAAAAGTTTCACAAAAATATCAAGTTTAGTCCCTGAACTTTGAAAATTGTCAAAAATGGTCCCTGGGATATGAAAAACTTTGAGAAAAACAAATTTTGTCCTTGCACTAACCTTTTATGACAGGATTGGTCCTTGGTGGAAAGTTTGGTGAAAATTACACAAATGGTCCTTGAAGTTTGAAAGTTTGACGGTTTCAGTCCCTGGTGAAAATAAAATTGAAAAATCATCACAGGACCTTACACTATTCATAATGTGGCATAATATACCCTTGGAAATAATTTGGAAACATGCCAAAATCCAACCCTCAACTTTCGGTAATTGGCAAAAATAGTCCTTGTGTATTCATAAACCAAACAGATCCTTATTTATAAATACCCAAAAATCCAAAACCAACACCCCATTATCCAGCCCACTCCCATCCCTTATTTCTTAGGCCCAAGTCAACAAAAGCCCACCCAAACCCAAAGTTATAAACCGGGGTCAAAGTTTGACCCCCTTGGTCAAACCGGTCAAAACTCCCACCTTTCTCCTTCCCTCCCCCACAGCTCAACTTGCAGGTCACCTCACCCATCACCTCAACCCACCACCTTATCCCACCGCCCAAACCAATCACCCTCACTATATATACCTAACACCCATCCACATTTAATGCACCCCCCCCCCCTCTTGTCTGATTATCAGAACCATTTGCAGTAATCATTTTGGCGCCAAAATCCAATCAAGAGCTAGGATCACTCCACCTCACAATTGATGGTTGGGATTTAATCATAAGGTCAGAGGGAAGCTAGTGGACCATTTCTTATCTCACAAAAGAAGCAATCAAGGAAGGAACCCTAGTTTTTAGGAAATTAGTATAAATAAGCAACTGATGTAAGCCATGAAAGGCATCTCTCTTTTCATTTTTCTTTCTTGTAATTTTAGTAAAAATAGATTTAAAAATCTCAGTGTACTCTTTAGTTTTCAAGTTAATGTAAGCTTTGTTCAAACTTTATGAAATTCGAATTTTAGTTAAAAGTTTAAATTTCTTGTTATTAGTTCACAAGCAACTTGTTTAACCTCAGATTAAACCTTTAATCTTGTTGAAAGTTATTTTGAAACAAAAAGCAAAACTCAGAAAAAGAAAAAAAAAAGGGAAAAATATAAAGAAAAATAAAAAATAAATAAAAAGAAGCAGAAGAAGATGGAAGCAGAGAAAGCAAGGAATGAAATGGGGTATTAGTGAGTATGTGGAGACTCTATAGGTGGTTCTAATTCTTGTATTGCTTGGCTTGGATGGCATGAAGTAAGCAACACTTTTGATCTTTGATAATTTTTAGAATTGCAGCTTATTAACTGTTCATGAATGCTTATTTATGTTTATTAGACCTTATTAGGTTGTTGTAAATCTGTTTCTAGAGATTATTCAGTAAGTTGTTTTGAAAAACCTAAACTAGTCCATTGATAAGGAGTGTTTGGTTTAGATAAGTACTGAGGCTTCTAGTGGATATTTGGCCTTAATCTTTGTTTCACTAGCTCACATTAGGTTTAGTTAGGCCTTAGGTGTTGTAAAATTGGTACCCTGAACATAAGAAAGTCAAAACTCCACTTCATTGGCTATAACAGTTATCTGTTATGTTTCTAGGATCCAAGATCATTCAAATCAGCTCCTAAGTTGTTAGCATAACTAATTTTGGTTTCATTATAACCTATTATTACATCAGTAGTCAAATAATCAAGCCCTAAGTTCATTAAAGTCAATTTAGAAACCAAAAGTAAAAAGTCAAATTACACTCTCTCAGAAAATATCAAAAATTGTGGGATTTTTGTAGAATTTTGAAATGAGTTTGAGGCTTTGGGATTTTTAGAGTTTGTTATGTCCCAGCTCATCTTCAAGATCCACCACTTGCTTCATTTTTAGGAATTTTGTAGTGGGCCCCACAACCCTCCAAAGAGGGCTGCAGGGCAACCTACTGCTCTGTGCAGCAGATACCACAGCCACCACACCACTTTTGGTGGTGGTTTGTGGCCACCACAGTGGTCCCTACACTTAGGTTTTAGGTTTTCCCAACCCCCCTCCTACCATAGTCCCCCCTTTGACCTTTTGTTTGACCTTGAACCCTGTGGACCCCACTTAGATTTAGCTTTGAATTCTGTCCCATTTTTCAGTCAAGTTTAAGAAATCCAAATGCTTATTTGTGCTTATTAGCTTATCTTGTGCTCTTATTTGGCTTTTTCTTGCTTAAAATTGTTCAAATAACTTTAGTGAACCAAGTTTTATCAAAGTTGGACCCACACAAGCTCATTTGAGCTCATTTGCCCAAACAGTCAACAAAAGTCAACTGAATAAGCAAAGGGGGTGCAAAGTGCTTAATTTTTAGTTACAAAAAAGTTGTTTTCATTAAAAGTTTTTGTTTTTAGGTGTAAAACAATTTTGTAAAAGAAAATCCAAGAAAAAACCAATTTAAAATAAGTGATAGTTTCTATTTAATTCAACTTAATTTTAATTTTCATTTTTAGATTTTAATTAAGTACTTAGTGTTTTTTATATTTTCATTAATTACCTTATATAGTAAAGTAATTTTAGTAATTTTTTCAGATTTTTATTCTGTCATTTAGTATTAATTAGATTTAATTTTAATTTTCTTAATTATTAATTAATATTAAGTAATAAATCTCATATTTAGTTTTTATAAAGTAAAACTTAGTTTTTATATTTTTCCTAGCTCTAATATAGTATAATAGGCTTTTAGAAAATATATTTTTAATTTCTACTGTTAATTTTATATTTTTCTTATTTTAATTGTTTAAATCAGACTTAAGTTAATTAAAAGGTAAATAATTAGTGGATTAGTCTTAAAACATAATTTTTAGAGTTTTTATAATTTTTTAGGATTCCTGTGATGGTTAAGTAATTTTATTAAATTTCTTATAATTTTGTAAGTTAATTTAGTATTAATATTAATTAAAAGTAGTTTAATTAGTTTAATTAAGTTAAATAGTTTTCAATTTATAAAAAACCCATAAAAAGACAAAAATATTTATTTTTAATTTTTATACTTTCTTCAAGTTCTAATTTAAGTTTAGAAATTGTTTTTGCAACTTTTTAGTTTAATTTGTAATAGTTATAATTATTAGTTAATTTAAATTAGATTTTAATTTAGTTTTTAAATAGTTTTATTAAATAAATAATATTTAAATAGTATTTTAACCATTTTCATAATTTCATTTTCATTTTTAATTCTAAGTTTTAAAAAGTGTCAAAAGCACCCTCTGTAGTTTGTTAAATACCAAAATCCCACTTTTTCAGTCCGATTGCGTAAATCTGAATTGTGAATACGTGCATATAATTGTATATCTGATTTTTGTGAATATTATATCTGTGTACAAATATCAAAATAACAGTAGCAATATCAATTCACATCATCTGGCTACTGTCCTCAGTGCCACTTTCTCAAAAAAACGATTTCAAACGACACCATTTCAATCTCGCTGGGACTTTAACGACCCGGGAAAACACTATACTATCACCGGAGTATTGATTCTTGGCTGTCTTTGACTTGTTGACTTTGGTCAATAATATCTGACGGTTTAGACCCAATCAAAATTTGGCGCCGCTGCCGGGGAGGTTGTTGCGTGTTTTATAAAATCGTTTTAAGTTTAGTGGTTTTCAAAAACCCTCCCTGTACAAATTTCACACAAATTTGTAAAAAGTTTTTGTAAAAACATAATCATATAAAAAAAACGTTCATTAACACTTCTCCTGAAATGTTGAAAACACCAAAAAAATTAAAAACAATCAAAAACAAACTGTGAAGTTAAATTACTTTGTGTTCTTTAAGATTACAACCTGAAACAATTGGTTTAAGGTAAGTTCTGACATTAAATTGCGAACTGAAGAGGAAACCTATTTACTTCCTCCCGCCAGCCTGCGAGTAATCTTAAAGGGACGATTTCGGTTAACGAATCAGTTCCAAAAATATTTCCAAGTTTTCTGCACACACACCCATAAGCCTAAAGCAGTTTTTCAAATAAATTAATAAACCCATAATAAGTTCCCAAACTTAAGATTAAAACTTGCCTTTATATCACTGTGAGTGGTTTTGCCTCGATCTTGTTTTGAAAAATTGTTTTTAGTGCATGCGCACTCAGTCACAAACAAAACGTAAACATCAGAAAAACGTACACGAGCTACGTTCTGACACACAAGAACCAAAGACCGAAATGGCCGCTGGGCCACCACCACCACCTTTACCACCCCCTGACCCTCCCGTGGGTGAGCCAGCTCCTGATCTCCGAACGATGGAGGAGCTGTGCCAGCCTACCATGCACCACTCACTATTGAGGCTACGGACTTTGGCCTCAAGCACCACATGATCCAACAAGTCCAGAATTCCTGTCAATTTCACGGATTACCGGGTGACGATGCCAATAAGCATCTTGAAAAATATCTCACGGTCACCCAAAGCATGAAACAGCATGGTGTCACGGATGATGCCCTTCGGCTGTACCTCTTCCCCTATTCTCTCACTCATCATGCCACTGCATGGTTTGACCGACTTCCAAAGAATTCTATTCGAACCTTTGATGAAATGGTAACCAAGTTTTTAGCAAAATATTTTCCACCATCCATGGTTACCAAGTTACGAAATGATATCAGCAACTTCCGGCAACGTTCCGATGAGTCTCTTTTTGAGGCTTGGGAGTGTTATAAGCTAGCCATTGATCGGTGCCCTAACCACAATATGTTGCAAGTTACCATCATAGATACCTTCTATAATGGTCTGACATTAAGGCACCGAGACATTCTCAATGCTGCTGCTTGTGGGACCTTTATGAAAAGGCGTCCCGAGGAGTGCTATGACTTAATCGAGAACATGACTGCCCACCATAACTTTTGGGATTCCTCTGCGGAGAGGGATGCGTCATGTAATTCCTTTACTCCCTCATCATCATCTCCTGAAATAATTGCTCTTACCAAAAAGATGGATGATATTTCTACGGCTATGTTGAGAATAAGCCAAACGATGCAAAATCAGGCTCAAAATCAACAAGTGAAAACCGTGGCCCGAAGTTGTGAAACTTGTGGGAACCCTCATCTGTATTCCGAGTGTCCAGCTACTGCTGGCTTTCCTCCAGAGAACGTATATGCTGCTCACGGTTCCTACAATACGGGGGGTAATTCTTACCAACCGCAAGGGGACCGTAATCTCTTAAGCTATCGTTCCAACAATTTTCTCGGACCTCCAGGTTTTAACCAAAATCAAAACCGTAACACGAATCAGAATTTTAACCAAGGTCAAAATGCAAATTTCCAAAACCCGAACCAAAATCAAGGCCAGTTTAATCAAAACAATTTTCAAAATGGCAATCAAAACCAAGGTTTTCAAGGAAATTTTCAAAGAAACCAGAATGAAGGAAATTACAATCAGGGTAATTTCAATCAGATAAACACTTTTCAGGGTAACAACAATCAAAATCAAGGGAATTTTCAAAACAACCGTGTTCAAAATCCTCCTGTTCAAAATCAAAACGTTGTTCAACCCTCGTCTTCCTCCAATGCTGAATTTAAACAATTCATGAAAGCACAAGAGGAAATGAATCGGTTATTGCTTAGCACGATCTCTGAGCTTCAGAAGTCTTTAAATGATCGACCCTCGGGCCCGGGTACA
This sequence comes from Artemisia argyi, assembly GCA_030686995.1. Taxonomy (NCBI): domain Eukaryota; kingdom Viridiplantae; phylum Streptophyta; class Magnoliopsida; order Asterales; family Asteraceae; genus Artemisia; species Artemisia argyi. The sequence goes on from CM060701.1 coordinate 36,926,705, forward strand.
TTACCAAGCAACACGATCGCTAAACCGAGGGGCGATGTCAAAGCGATCACCACCCGAAGTGGGGTATCTTACAATGGACCCTCGATTCCTTCTACCTCTTCTTCTCCTCCTAAGGTAGCGGAACGTGAACCTGAGGTTACTACGGACAAGGTACTTCCTACTAATAACGGAGGTATCAACAACGTCCACCCTCAAGTTGTCCCGGTCCCGGCTCGTAAGCCGAAAGTTGTATTTGATCCCCCTGTGAGTTCTGATGAAATCCCTAAGAATGATCCTAAGCCGTCAATTCCATATCCTTCACGTTTGAATGATCAAAAGAACCGCGAAAAAGCTAACCATCAGATGGAAAAAATTTATCAAATTTTCCAAGAATTACACTTTGATATTAGCTTCGCGGACGCTCTTCTTCTCATGCCTAAATTTGCTTCAACAATCAAAAATCTGATAAGCAACAAAGAAAAACTTTGTGAGATGGCAAAAACTCCTCTTAATGAGCATTGCTCAGCAGTGCTCTTGAAAATGCTTCCCGAGAAGCTTGGAGATCCCGGGAAATTTCTCATTCCTTGTATTTTCCCGGGGATGGTTAAATACTTTGCCTTGGCCGATCTTGGCGCAAGCATTAACCTGATGCCTTACACAGTCTGGAAAAGACTCTCACTTCCTGCTCTCACTCCAACCTGCATGACACTCGAGCTTGCAGACCGTACTATATCCCGTCCTCTCGGCATTGCCGAAGATATCTTCGTGAAAGTAGGAAAGTTCCATTTTCCGGCAGATTTCGTGATTGTTGATTTCGATGCTGACCCACGAGTCCCTCTCATTCTCGGGAGGGGATTCTTAAGAATGGGTCGTGCTTTAATCGATGTATTCGAAGAAGAAATCACTCTACGTGTTGGTGGCGAGGCCATCACATTCAATCTTGATCAGACTTCAAGATACTCCTCCAACTATGACGCAGAAACGGTTAACCGAATTGACATCATCGATGTTGTGTCTGAGGAGTATTCTCAAGAAGTCCTTGGTTTCTCATCCAGTGGCAGTCTTTCTACTGACCCTATCATTTCCGACCCTTCCCCTTCCCTCACTCCGTTTGAGGGAAGTGACTTCCTTCTGGAAGAGGTCGAGGCATTTCTTGCTCAAGATAGCTCAATCCCAAGTGGGGTTAATGAAAACTATCTTGACCCGGAGGAGGACATTCTTCTCCTTGAAAGATTGTTAAATGACGATCCTTCACTCTCTCCGTCTCCAAAAATACTTCATAAAGCGGAAGTCAAAAATGTTGAAATAACTGAAGACTTTCCCGAGGTTGAGCTCAAGGACTTGCCTCCTCATCTAGAATATGCATTTCTGGAGGGTGATGATAAATTACCCGTCATTATTGCTAAGGACTTAAAAGTTGAGGAAAAGGCAGCACTCCTAAAGGTTCTAAAGTCACATAAACAAGAAATTGCTTGGAAACTCTCCGACATTAAGGGCATAAGCCCGAACTTTTGTACTCATAAAATTTTAATGGAGGATGACTTTAAGCCAGCAGTGCAACAACAGAGAAGGGTAAATCCAAAAATCCACGAAGTTATCAAACAAGAAGTTCTTAAACTTCTTGATGCGGGATTGATTTACCCTATTTCTGACAGTCCTTGGGTTAGCCCAGTTCATTGTGTCCCTAAAAAGGGTGGCATTACCGTTGTCACCAACGAGGATAACGAGTTGATTCCAACTCGTTTGGTCACGGGTTGGCGAGTATGTATTGACTATCGAAAGTTAAATGAAGCCACCCGTAAAGACCATTTTCCTCTCCCTTTTATGGACCAGATGCTTGAAACACTTGCGGGGAATGAATACTACTGCTTCCTCGATGGTTTTTCGGGTTACTGATGCGTGGGAATCGCAACAGGCTTTACCTCTCGAGGGATCTTGAGAAGCTTACAACCCCCACCAGGCAGTGTACCTGATCGTTGTAGTATAGTATAGTGACAAGTACCGGGGGATTGATCGTTCAGCTTAGGAATAGTGTCGCTAGGATTAGAAAGCCTAATTACTAGTTCAAAAGGTAAGGGATGATTATTTTTGTATTTTTATATTTTTTAGAAAGCAAGTAAAAATCTCGGGTTTTGGAAGAGTGGGCGGAATTAGTTGCTAATCAACTAACCCAAAACTAAGATGCAATCAAAATAAAATACTAAAAATGAAATTAAACTAATTTATACAAAAGTTGTGAGCAGTAATTGGAGAAAATGTGTTTACTTAGATTTCACTACTCCCTAGATATCTTTAAAACGTTAATTACTTGTTATAATTGCATGGATGACGGATTGTATTCCTTAATACCATTCATGGGGTGGCATACATAACTCCCCAATTCTATGAGCTCTTATCTCCTCCTACACCATGCCCAGCACAACTATAGGGATTGTAAACAGTGGCTCATGCATTAAATACAACCAATAAAGACCTAGTACGCCTCGGTTCATGTTTCTTAAGACGTTCAAGCATGTTACCATTTGGAGATCTGCCAGTTTTCTTAAGCCTAACATATAAATCATTCATCCAAGACAAGAATAAACAAGTAATCAACACATAATCAATATCTAGGTTTCATTATATCTAAGCAAACACAAAGGAGATCTAGCCTAGCATGATAGAATTGAGACAAGAACAAGATATAGACAACCAACACATAGACATATTGATTGAATTAGAAGAACACTTATCTCAATTACAATGCAAGGTATCAAGGGTTTGGAACCCTTGAAAAACCTGTAAAAGTTGCACCAAATTCGTCTTTAGGGTTTCTCCAAAACTTCCCTTTTAAATGTGAAAAACTAGAAAACTATATATAGGAAAATAGGGGTGACGGCGTCAAGACAAACAATGTGACGCCGTCACCTCGCCGCCAAATACTTCCTCGGACGGCCTTGATCTACTTCTGACGCCGTCAAGGCCTAGGCCGTCACACAAATTACTCTTGACGCCCTGTGTGTGACGTCGTCATCAACTACGGATTTTTATTCTTGGGGTTTTGACGCCGTCAGGACAACTCTTGACGCCTTCATGAACTACGGATTTTAATTCTTGAGGTTTGACGCCGTCAGGACATTACTCTTGACGCCGTCACCTACTGTTCCCAGCATGGAAAATTGAGACTTTGCCGTTTTCTTCACTTTTATGCTCCAAAAACGTCCAAAATGGCTTCTTTTCCAGAATTCACTCTCCAAGTACCTAAAATCACAAAAGGAACGATTTAGGGCAATATTTGATCAAATAAATTCGGATTCGGGCTTAAATGACCCCCTAAAAACGGACCATTTTTCGCCTCATCAGTTACTTCCAAATCCCCATTGATCCCCAGGATCAAGAGAAGACTACCTTCACATGCCCCTACGGAACTTTTGCTTACAGACGTATGCCTTTCGGCTTATGTAATGCTCGAGGCACGTTCCAGAGGTGCATGATGTCTATATTTTCTGACATGATCGGGAAAATGCTGAGGCGAAAAATGGTCCGTTTTTAGGGGGTCATTTAAGCCCGAATCCGAATTTATTTGATCAAATATTGCCCTAAATCGTTCTTTTTGTGATTTTAGGTACTTGGAGAGTGAATTCTGGAAAAGAAGCCATTTTGGATGTTTTTGGAGCATAAAAGTGAAGAAAACGGCAAAGTCTCAATTTTCCATGCTGGAACAGTACATGAAGGCGTCAAGAGTAAACTCATGACGGCGTCAAACCCCAAGAATTAAAATCCGTAGCTCATGACGGCGTCACACAGGGCGTCAGAAGTAGATCAAGGCCGTCCGAGGAAGTATTTGGCGGCGAGATGACGGCGTCACACCTTTGTTCTTGACGCCGTCACCCCTATTTTCCTATATATAGTTTTCTAGTTTTTCACATTAAAAGAGAGAAGTTTTGGAGAAACCCTAAAGACGATTTTGGTGCAACTTTTACAGGTTTTTCAAGGGTTCCAAACCCTTGATACCTTGTATTGTAATTGAGATAAGTGTTCTTCTAATTCAATCAATATGTCTATGTGTTGGTTGTCTATATCTTGTTCTTGTCTCAATTCCATTATGCTAGGCTGGATCTCTTTTGTGTTTGCTTAGATCTAATGAAACCTAGATATTGATTATGTGTTGATTACTTGTTTATTCTTGTCTTGGATGAATGATTTTATATGTTAGGCTTAAGAAAACTGGCAGATCTCCAAATGGTAACATGCTTGAACGTCTTAAGAAACATGAACCGAGGCATACTAGGTCTTTATTGGTTGTATTTAATGCATGAGCCACTGTTTACAATCCCTATAGTTGTGCTGGGCATGGTGTAGGAGGAGATAAGAGCTCATAGAATTGGGGAGTTATGTATGCCACCCCATGAATGGTATTAAGGAATACAATCCGTCATCCATGCAATTATAAAAAGTAATTAACGTGTAAAAGATATCTAGGGAGTAGTGAAATCTAAGTAAACACATTTTCTCCAATTACTGCTCACAACCTTAGTATAATTAGTTTATTTTCATTTTTAATATTTTATTTTGATTGCATCTTAGTATTGGGTTAGTTGAATAGCAACTAATTCCGCCCTAATCCTTCAAAACCCGAGATTTTAATTGCTTTCTAAAAAATATAAAAATACAAAAATAATCATCCCTCACCTTTAGAACTAGTAATTTAGGCTTTCTAATCCTAGCGACACTATTCCTAAGCTGAACGATCAATCCCCCGGTACTTGTCACTATACTATACTACAACGATCAGGTACACTGCCTGGTGGGGGTTGTAAGCTTCTCGAGATCCCTCGAGAGGTAAAGCCTGTTGCGATTCCCACGCATCAAGTTTTTGGCGCCGTTGCCGGGGAAATAGTTATTGTCTAGGTTAGGATTTCTTTTTATTAGGTCTACTTGCTAGATTCCTTTCTAGTAAGATTTTATTTTTTATTTTCTAGGTTTTCTTTAGTCTATCTTTTTCTTTGTGTATTTGTTCGTAATTTTCATTGACTCTTCCGTTCACCATTATGGAGTACACGAATCCACCATACCACCAACCACAAAGGCCATTCTACCCTATTGACATCTCGAATTTCAAACAATATCGAGATGAAACCATATATGATGCATGGACTCGTTTTAAAATTTTACTTCGAAAATTCCCTCATCATAGTTTCTCTTTAGCATCCCTAACCCAAACCTTTTACTATCGTGTCAACCGATGTGACCAAATGTGCATTGATGATTTTGCCAATGGGGGCCCTAGGGAATTAAATGCTGAAGAAGCATGGGATACCATAGAAGACTGTGCCCAATATTGTTATAGAGTAGACAACCCAACAAACAACATCACAAATCAATCGAAAACAAGTTTGAAGGAGCAAACAGGAAGTTTGTCTGGGGATGATTACTCAGGGATACCTGTGTGGATGTCACCTAAAGCCATAGTACAAAACAAACACATAGGTAATCTAGGTACAATGGAGGACAGTTTACCAGGGTGAAAAATCCCTTTTACCCAAAATAGGTACAATGGAGGATGAGGTGGATAATCCAAGCCCACAAAGTACCCCACAAGTCCTACCATCATTTGAGGCACATACACCGCCCGTGACTTACCCGGAAGAAGTAGAAGAGACTATAGGAACTCCAATAGAGGTAAAACCTTTGAACCAAACACAACTAGAGGATATAGGTTTGAATACTTATAATGATAACCTTACTCTTAGTTCTAGGGAAGTTCCTAGTTTTGATGAACCGGAGCCTCAACCAAAACCGTTACCTAATCTTCCATCCTTGGATGAAAATTTAGGAATTGAAATAGGTCCCGATCCACCCATCAAACCATATAGTCCGGGTAGTTTTAGGATAAAGGTAGTGGACTCTAAGCCTTGTAGAGAGGAAGCAAATATAGGAGTGGAAAATGACCTTACATACTTACATCACCCATTCATGATTGATCATAAGAAACATTATGGGTTTAAACCGAGTCTATTGGGTCAAGATGGATTCCCAACTAGGAATCTCTCGAAGTGGATAGAAAATGATCCCTTTCTAGGAGAAAATCTTAATTCACCCATTAACCCGATTGAATTAGGTAAGGTTATGATGATAGGAGCACACCCCTTTGAGCATATAATTCATCCACCACTCTTACCTCATATGGCATATTTTCACCCTAAGGGTGTGTATCGCTACTTCCACCCACACCTAATCCTAAGTGTAGGGAAAACTTCCCTTTTATCCGTTGAATAAGGGTAGAGTCAGGCTCGTGACTCGAACAAAAACAAGCGCTTCTTGGGAGGCAACCCATGTTTTGTGTGATTTTATTTGTTTGCTTGTTATTTGCTTCCGTATGCATGTTTAATTTTTATTGTTGGTTAATCATGTTTCTCAATTAAAATGTGGAAATACTTTACTTTGTTGTTTAGCCTAGTCTTAACTCCACCTAGAAGTATTTTTGCAAAAGATAAGTGTAAGGGGAAACCCCAAATATGTTTTTAAGAAACAAACCGATCATGATTCTCCACAATATTAAATGAACATGTATATTCGTATTTGTTAGAGTCAAATGCTTGTATTGAGTCATAATGAAGTTTTGCAGGATTTTCCAGGAAGTAGGACCAAGTTTTTCCAGAAATTTTCCGGAAACTTAACATAAGAATTTCTGCAGGTCCATTCTGACGGCGTCATGAGTTTACTTTTGACAGCGTCAGGAGTTACAATCTGGAAATTTCACCGGTTTTGTTTTTCTAACGGAGTCTTATGGTTTTTGTGAATTATTAAGTTTTATAATCTCCAGGAGATCTGCAAACTTCATTCCACAAGCATTATATCTTACTTTGTTTTCTAGGATTTAGTAACTTATATAGGATGCCGCCGATTTTACGCGAGGTTGTCTTGTCTATTTTTGTCAGGTTTTACAGGTTATGTATGACAAGAAGATGATTTATATTCTGGAAGGGAAGCTTTGATTGTTCATTTTCTTGGAGGAAGATTTAACCTGGCCACCTATAATCCATACCGAGCGAATCAGGGGAGTATTTGATTTCATTCTCTTTACTTTTTCACTTTTACATTCTTTACTTGAACATTGGGGACAATGTTCATCTTAAGTGTAAGGGGAGGGTAAAAAGATGATACCTTACATATGCACTTTCACTTGAGTTTGTTTTTTTTTTTAATGGTAGATGTGTAATAAAACTATGAGAAATACTTGTTAGTGTAATTTTAGCGCCAAATTTAAAATTTTTTACAACATTTAGGAGTGAAACTTTAGCCATAGCAAGCGTCTCATGGATAGGAGATTGTATGACTAGCACATAACCGTATATTCAGAAAAATTTTCCACCCAAAAATGTGAGGTTCGCCTTTAGATTTGATAGGAAAAGCATTTACAATTAGTGCTTATGAGTGTACCGGTAGCATTTAGATTCTAGAACTTGCGTTAGTGATGCAACCCGAGATCGCTAGTGAGACTACATTCGTGTGGTAGGATTTACTACATGATAAGAGGCATTAGGATCACCCTTGTGTTAAACCCGTATCATAATTACTTGACCATTTAAGTCATATTACTTGGCTAGTTAAGTCAACTAATTTTTTCCACACCCTTTGCGTTGTACTCATTTTCAGTACACGATACCCCTAGTACACCCCTCCGAGCCTATCTTTTCATTTCTAACTTTAAGCATCTTACTTAAAGGAAGAATTTGTTACACCCCACTTAAATGTACACCCAAATCGCCTTAGCCTTCCGTGTATGCGCTCATTTTTAGTGCAGTATTGTTATTTGTTAAACCCTAAGTTAACTTTCTAATTGATTACATGGTTGCTAAGTCGAGTCATATCCTTGTACATATTGTTTTGGGACGATTGGGACTCATGGGTAAGTACTTATTTTATGAAGTAATGGGAAAGAACATCATTTATTACCCCCATATGTACGATAATCTTAAAAGTGTTCCAAGTGTTTTGATTTTCTTAATTCGAGTCATTAGATTAGTTTAATGTAAAGTATGTAAAGATTCAAGTGTAAGGGGAATTCTCATCCCCTATGATGTATTATTTTGGATGATAGGGTAAGAGTGTATGCAAAAAAAAAAAAAAAAAAAAAAAAATCGAAAAAATCAAGAAAAAGAAAAAAAAATATATATAGAAAAAGAAAAAGAAAAAGAAAAAAAAAACATACGGACTACCATCCCTTTTTATTCCATGTTCATTTTATGTTTTAGATATTTTTCATTTATTAGCTTAAGTCGAGTCTAGTCTTGGCTTAGCAACGCCATATTGTACATGTAATTAACTAAGATTGTTAACTCGCCACCAATAAAACTTCCTTTATCCAACAAAACCGTGTAATTCATATCCCTATACCTAACGTTACAACCCTTTAAAAGACCTCTTTGATAGTTTATCCTAGGTGCTTACGCCATGTGGTGGAGGTTTGATCCTTTCCCAAGCCTATGGTAATCTATTTTGCTATGACAGATAGTGAGAGATATCTTCCATTTCCATATTGTAATTTACACTTTATTACACCCGAGAGATGTGAGTATCTAAACACTATTTGTGATGTGCTTGTGTATGACCTCCGTGCTTGTCTATTGGTCTTTAGTGGAACGATTATTTGTTGTAATTACTTTTATATTAGTGTTAAATGACCCCTAACTTGTCTTTTGAGTAGAATAAAAGCGCATTTGCTTGAAGACAAGCAAATCTCAAGTGTAAGGGTATATGATGAGGCGAAAAATGGTCCGTTTTTAGGGGGTCATTTAAGCCCGAATCCGAATTTATTTGATCAAATATTGCCCTAAATCGTTCTTTTTGTGATTTTAGGTACTTGGAGAGTGAATTCTGGAAAAGAAGCCATTTTGGATGTTTTTGGAGCATAAAAGTGAAGAAAACGGCAAAGTCTCAATTTTCCATGCTGGAACAGTACATGAAGGCGTCAAGAGTAAACTCATGACGGCGTCAAACCCCAAGAATTAAAATCCGTAGCTCATGACGGCGTCACACAGGGCGTCAGAAGTAGATCAAGGCCATCCGAGGAAGTATTTGGCGGCGAGATGACGGCGTCACACCTTTGTTCTTGACGCCGTCACCCTTATTTTCCTATATATAGTTTTCTAGTTTTTCACATTAAAAGAGAGAAGTTTTGGAGAAACCCTAAAGACGATTTTGGTGCAACTTTTACAGGTTTTTCAAGGGTTCCAAACCCTTGATACCTTGTATTGTAATTGAGATAAGTGTTCTTCTAATTCAATCAATATGTCTATGTGTTGGTTGTCTATATCTTGTTCTTGTCTCAATTCCATTATGCTAGGCTAGATCTCTTTTGTGTTTGCTTAGATCTAATGAAACCTAGATATTGATTATGTGTTGATTACTTGTTTATTCTTGTCTTGGATGAATGATTTTATATGTTAGGCTTAAGAAAACTGGCAGATCTCCAAATGGTAACATGCTTGAACGTCTTAAGAAACATGAACCGAGGCGTACTAGGTCTTTATTGGTTGTATTTAATGCATGAGCCACTGTTTACAATCCCTATAGTTGTGCTGGGCATGGTGTAGGAGGAGATAAGAGCTCATAGAATTGGGGAGTTATGTATGCCACCCCATGAATGGTATTAAGGAATACAATCCGTCATCCATGCAATTATAAAAAGTAATTAACGTGTAAAAGATATCTAGGGAGTAGTGAAATCTAAGTAAACACATTTTCTCCAATTACTGCTCACAACCTTAGTATAATTAGTTTATTTTCATTTTTAATATTTTATTTTGATTGCATCTTAGTATTGGGTTAGTTGAATAGCAACTAATTCCGCCCTAATCCTTCAAAACCCGAGATTTTAATTGCTTTCTAAAAAATATAAAAATACAAAAATAATCATCCCTCACCTTTAGAACTAGTAATTTAGGCTTTCTAATCCTAGCGACACTATTCCTAAGCTGAACGATCAATCCCCCGGTACTTGTCACTATACTATACTACAACGATCAGGTACACTGCCTGGTGGGGGTTGTAAGCTTCTCGAGATCCCTCGAGAGGTAAAGCCTGTTGCGATTCCCACGCATCAAGTTTTTGGCGCCGTTGCCGGGGAAATAGTTATTGTCTAGGTTAGGATTTCTTTTTATTAGGTCTACTTGCTAGATTCCTTTCTAGTAAGATTTTATTTTTTATTTTCTAGGTTTTCTTTAGTCTATCTTTTTCTTTGTGTATTTGTTCGTAATTTCCATTGACTCTTCCGTTCACCATTATGGAGTACAAGGTGTTAGGAGCTTTTTGGGTCATGCCGGCTTCTACCGTAGGTTTTTCCAAGATTTTTCTAAGATTGCTCGGCCTATGACCCATCTCCTCGAGAAGGATGCTCCTTTCATCTTCTCTCCTGAGTGCATCGAAGCTTTTGAAACATTAAAGAAAAAGCTTACCGAGGCACCGATTCTTGTTGCCCCTGATTGGGACCTACCTTTTGAGCTTATGTGCGATGCTAGTGATTTTTCCATAGGTGCGGTCTTGGGGCAACGTAAAGCAAAATACTTTCAGCCTATACACTACGCAAGTAAGACTATGACCGAGGCTCAAGGTCATTACACCACCACTGAAAAAGAACTCCTAGCTGTGGTGTATGCCTTTGAGAAATTCCGGTCATACTTGATCCTGACCAAATGCGTGGTGTATACGGATCACTCGGCTTTGAAGTACCTATTTACAAAGCAAGATGCAAAGCCGAGGCTTCTCCGTTGGGTTCTCCTCCTTCAGGAATTTGATATTATTATTCGTGAGAAAAAAGGAGCCGAGAAGCTTGCTGCTGATCATCTCTCACGATTAGAAAACCCACATCAAGATATGTCCGAGAAACAAGAAATAAATGAATCATTCCCTCTCGAGACACTCAGTGCGGTTACTTTTCGTGGTGACTCTACTACCCCATGGTTTGCCGACTTTGCAAATTACCGTGCGGGTAATTTCATCGTGAATGGGATGACGTCCCAACAGAAAAACAAATTTTTTAAAGACGTCAAACATTATTTCTGGGACGACCCCTTCCTCTTCAAAATCTGTGCCGATCAAGTCATCAGGCGATGTGTATACGGACAGGAAGCCGCTGATATTCTCAAGGTTTACCATGCTGGACCCACCGGGGGCCACCATAGTCCTAACTACACCGCTAAAAAGGTGTTTGATTCCGGTTTCTATTGGCCCACGATCTATAAGGATGCCCACGAGTTAGTCAAAACCTGTGATGCTTGTCAGCGTCACGGGAATATTTCACAAAAGAACGAAATGCCACAAAATGCTATTCAAGTTTGTGAAATCTTTGACGTCTGGGGCATTGATTTTATGGGGCCATTCCCATCTTCTCGTGGAAACAAATACATACTCGTGGCTGTTGACTACTTGTCAAAATGGGTTGAGGCTAAGGCCTTACCCACTAATGATGCCCGAGTAGTTGTGAAATTCTTGAAATCCCTTTTTGCTCGTTTTGGAACCCCACGTGCCATCATTAGTGATCGCGGTACTCACTTTTGCAATGATCAGTTTGCAAAAGGCATGCTTAAGTACGGTGTTACTCATCGTCTTTCCACCGCATATCACCCTCAAACAAGTGGGCAGGTGGAGGTTTCAAACCGTGGTATAAAACGGATTCTTGAGAGGACAGTAGGTGAAAACCGTACTTCTTGGTCGGATAAACTAGATGATGCACTCTGGGCCTTCCGTACAACTTACAAAACACCCATCGGGTGTACTCCATACAAGCTTGTATACGGAAAGGCGTGTCATTTACCGATCGAGCTCGAGCACAAAGCCTACTGGGCCTTGAAGCATGCTAACTACGACCTTCATAAAGCGGGTGATCACCGTAAGGTTCAACTCAATGAATTAAACGAACTTCGTGATCAAGCCTACGAGAACTCTTTGATCTACAAAGAAAAGACAAAGAAGATTCACGACTCTAAGATTAAGAACCGAGTTTTCAACGTCGGTGACAGAGTCCTTCTTTTCAACTCAAGATTAAAGATCTTCTCGGGGAAATTAAAAACCCGATGGACTGGACCATTCACTATTGCCAAAGTATATCCATACAGGACTGTTGAGTTATCTCAACCCGAAGGTCCCAACTTCAAAGTGAATGGTCATAGATTGAAACATTATTTTGGAGAGGACATACCAACTATGGTTGTCCCGGATCTCCAAACTTTCCCCATGGACCAATGAATTCGGTGATCGAGTCAAGCTAGTGACTCGGTAAACAAAAATTAGCAACATATATGGGTTTTCACCCGTATTTCTGACTTCTTTCTACTTTCTACCACCCTAGTGTGGGGGAGTGGCCGTCCCCCACCAATTGAAAAGTAAATATGTATACAAGTTTCTTCAAAAAAAATATATATATATATTGTATGTACAGATAAATAAAGTGAAAAATAAAATCCATATTTCCACAGTTAGCATTGAATATTAGCTTTTTCCGTTCAGAGGTTCGGCATAATAGCCGGGACTTTGAATATTGAGGACAATATTCAGTTCTAGTGGGGGGGGGGGGGGGGAATTCTTACGAATTTTATCACAAAACTTTCTAAGTACCCCCATTTTTAGGCCTAAATTTTTCAAAAATTTTTCACTTTATTTCAAAATTTTTGTGGTAATCAGTCCGCCAAAGTCTAAATGACAAATGGATTGGCTAGTCCAGGAGCAAACGACTCTTGGTAAAGACATCTCAAACCCGTTGATGGCTGGCAATTTGCCAAAAATTGTATGGTTCCTCAGCTCCTCCGCATCCTCATAAGCAAATGAGTTGACTAGCCCACAAGATTATGGCTTGTGGTAAAGGCCGTGGAAAATCCATAATTGGTAATCAGCTCACCAAGATGTTGACTTAGTCCATCAAGATGCTGGCTAGTCCAGAAGCAAACGGCTTTTGGTAAAGACTAATCAAATCCGTTGACAGCTGGTGGTTTGCTCAAAATCACACGGTTATCAGGTGTGCCACAGTTCTTACACCTGGCTACTCCAGAAGTGATGGCTTTTGGTAAAGAGAATCTCAAATCCATCAGGTTTTTCTCAAAAGATTGCTAGGGACTAGCAATGTTTTAGTGTGGGGGATTGATGAGTGTGTAAATACTCATCATTTTTACCATTTCTGAGCTGCCAAAACATCCAAAAAACACTCAATAATGAATCAAAATAGTGAAAATATCCCAGGAAAGTGTTTTACATATTTCAAATGCAAAAATACCAAAAACAGATGAAAAACGCACAAAGTTTGCATAATTGGCAGTTTCAGTCCCCCAACTTTCAAAAGTTGTCAAATCTAGTCCCTGGTCATTCTAAAAACTTGAAAAAGTCACCAAAGGTCCTTATAAATCAAAAAGTTACATAATTAGTCCTTTGGTGAAAAGTTTCACAAAAATGTCAAGTTTAGTCCCTGAACTTTGAAAATTGTCAAAAATGGTCCCTGGGATATGAAAAACTTTGAGAAAAACAAATTTTGTCCTTGCACTAACCTTTTATGACAGGATTGGTCCTTGGTGGAAAGTTTGGTGAAAATTACACAAATGGTCCTTGAAGTTTGAAAGTTTGACGGTTTCAGTCCCTGGTGAAAATAAAATTGAAAAATCATCACAGGACCTTACACTATTCATAATGTGGCATAATATACCCTTGGAAATAATTTGGAAACATGCCAAAATCCAACCCTCAACTTTCGGTAATTGGCAAAAATAGTCCTTGTGTATTCATAAACCAAACGGATCCTTATTTATAAATACCCAAAAATCCAAAACCAACACCCCATTATCCAGCCCACTCCCATCCTTTATTTCTTAGGCCCAAGTCAACAAAAGCCCACCCAAACCCAAAGTTATAAACCGGGGTCAAAGTTTGACCCCCTTGGTCAAACCGGTCAAAACTCCCACCTTTCTCCTTCCCTCCCCCACAGCTCAACTTGCAGGTCACCTCACCCATCACCTCAACCCACCACCTTATCCCACCGCCCAAACCAATCACCCTCACTATATATACCTAACACCCATCCACATTTAATGCACCCCCCCCCCTCTTGTCTGATTATCAGAACCATTTGCAGTAATCATTTTGGCGCCAAAATCCAATCAAGAGCTAGGATCACTCCACCTCACAATTGATGGTTAGGATTTAATCAGAAGGTCAGAGGGAAGCTAGTGGACCATTTCTTATCTCACAAAAGAAGCAATCAAGGAAGGAACCCTAGTTTTTAGGAAATTAGTATAAATAAGCAACTGATGTAAGCCATGAAAGGCATCTCTCTTTTCATTTTTCTTTCTTGTAATTTTAGTAAAAATAGATTTAAAAATCTCAGTGTACTCTTTAGTTTTCAAGTTAATGTAAGCTTTGTTCAAACTTTATGAAATTCGAATTTTAGTTAAAAGTTTAAATTTCTTGTTATTAGTTCACAAGCAACTTGTTTAACCTCAGATTAAACCTTTAATCTTGTTGAAAGTTATTTTGAAACAAAAAGCAAAACTCAGAAAAAGAAAAAAAAAAGGGAAAAATATAAAGAAAAATAAAAAAAAAAAATAAAAAGAAGCAGAAGAAGATGGAAGCAGAGAAAGCAAGGAATGAAATGGGGTATTAGTGAGTCTGTGGAGACTCTATAGGTGGTTCTAATTCTTGTATTGCTTGGCTTGGATGGCATGAAGTAAGCAACACTTTTGATCTTTGATAATTTTTAGAATTGCAGCTTATTAACTGTTCATGAATGCTTATTTATGTTTATTAGACCTTATTAGGTTGCTGTAAATCTGTTTCTAGAGATTATTCAGTAAGTTGTTTTGAAAAACCTAAACTAGTCCATTAATAAGGAGTGTTTGGTTTAGATAAGTACTGAGGCTTCTAGTGGATATTTGGCCTTAATCTTTGTTTCACTAGCTCACATTAGGTTTAGTTAGGCCTTAGGTGTTGTAAAATTGGTACCCTGAACATAAGAAAGTCAAAACTCCACTTCATTGGCTATAACAGTTATCTGTTATGTTTCTAGGATCAAGATCATTCAAATCAGCTCCTAAGTTGTTAGCATAACTAATTTTGGTTTCATTATAACCTATTATTACATCAGTAGTCAAATAATCAAGCCCTAAGTTCATTAAAGTCAATTTAGAAACAAAAAGTAAAAAGTCAAATTACACTCTCTCAGAAAATATCAAAAATTGTGGGATTTTTGTAGAATTTTGAAATGAGTTTGAGGCTTTGGGATTTTTAGAGTTTGTTGTATCCCAGCTCATCTTCAAGATCCACCACTTGCTTCATTTTTAGGAATTTTGTAGTGGGCCCCACAACCCTCCAAAGAGGGCTGCAGGGCAACCTACTGCTCTGTGCAGCAGATACCACAGCCACCACACCACTTTTGGTGGTGGTTTGTGGCCACCACAGTGGTCCCTACACTTAGGTTTTAGGTTTTCCCAACCCCCCTCCTACCATAGTCCCCCCTTTGACCTTTTGTTTGACCTTGAACCCTGTGGACCCCACTTAGATTTAGCTTTGAATTCTGTCCCATTTTTCAGTCAAGTTTAAGAAATCCAAATGCTTATTTGTGCTTATTAGCTTATCTTGTGCTCTTATTTGGCTTTTTCTTGCTTAAAATTGTTCAAATAACTTTAGTGAACCAAGTTTTATCAAAGTTGGACCCACACAAGCTCATTTGAGCTCATTTGCCCAAACAGTCAACAAAAGTCAACTGAATAAGCAAAGGGGGTGCAAAGTGCTTAATTTTTAGTTACAAAAAAGTTATTTTCATTAAAAGTTTTTGTTTTTAGGTGTAAAACAAGTTTGTAAAAGAAAATCCAAGAAAAAACCAATTTAAAATAAGTGATAGTTTCTATTTAATTCAACTTAATTTTAATTTTCATTTTTAGATTTTAATTAAGTACTTAGTGTTTTTTATATTTTTATTAATTACCTTATATAGTAAAGTAATTTTAGTAATTTTTTCAGATTTTTATTCTGTCATTTAGTATTAATTAGATTTAATTTTAATTTTCTTAATTATTAATTAATATTAAGTAATAAATCTCATATTTAGTTTTTATATAGTAAAACTTAGTTTTTATATTTTTCCTAGCTCTAATATAGTATAATAGACTTTTATAAAATATTTTTTTAATTTCTACTGTTCATTTTACATTTGTCTTATTTTAATTGTTTAAATTAGACTTAAGTTAATTAAAAGGTAAATAATTAGTGGATTAGTCTTAAAACATAATTTTTAGAGTTTTTATAATTTTTTAGGATTCCTGTGATGGTTAAGTAATTTTATAAATTTTCTTATAATTTTCTAAGTTAATTTAGTATTAATATTAATTAAAAGTAATTTAATTAGTTTAATTAAGTTAAATAGTTTTCAATTTATAAAAAACCCATAAAAAGACAAAAATATTTATTTTTAATTTTTATACTTTCTTCAAGTTCTAATTTAAGTTTAGAAATTGTTTTTGCAACTTTTTAGTTTAATTTGTAATAGTTATAATTATTAGTTAATTTAAATTAGATTTTAATTTAGTTTTTAAATAGTTTTATTAAATAAATAATATTTAAATAGTATTTTAATCATTTTCATAATTTCATTTTCATTTTTAATTCTAAGTTTTAAAAAGTGTCAAAGCACCCCCTGTAGTTTGTTAAATACCAAAATCCCACTTTTTTAGTCCGATTGCGTAAATCTGAATTGTGAATACGTGCATATAATTGTATATCTGATTTTTGTGAATATTATATTTGTGTACAAATATCAAAATAACAGCAGCAATATCAATTCCACATCATCTGGCTACTGTCCTCAGTGCCACTTTCTAAAAAAAACGATTTCAAACGACACCATTTCAATCTCGCTGGGACTTTAACGACCCGGGAAAACACTATACTATCACCGGAGTATTGATTCTAGGTTGTCTTTGACTTGTTGACTTTGGTCAATAATATCTGACGGTTTAGACCCAATCAGTGTTATGTTTATGATGTATAAAAACCATTAAAACAAGTTAAAGGAACCATATGTAGCTAAATAGACATAAACAAGAAAACTAGTGACATATATTGTGAAATTCGACCAAAATAGTATGACCACGTGATGAGGCGAAAAATGAACCATTTTTAGGGGGTCATTTAAGCCCGGAATTGAATTTATTTGATCAAATATTGCCCTAAATCGTTCCTTTTGTGATTTTAGGTACTTTGGGAGTGAATTCTGCAAAAGGAAGCATTTTGGACGTTTTTGGAGCATAAAAGTGAAGAAAATGGCAAAGACTTAATTTTCCATGCTGTGAACAGTACCTGATGGCGTCAAGAAGGAAAATGTGACGGCGTCAAGAGTAAAATCCATGACGACCCAGAGAAAACCTGAAGGCGTCAGAAGAAGGGCGTCAAGAGTTATTTTGGTGACGGCCTGAAGATGGATTACACGTGACGGGGTCAAACCCAGATCTAGGCAGTTCGAGAACTTTATTGGCGGCTAGATGACGGCGTCAGACATTTACTCTTGACGTCGTCACCTCACAAAATCTATATATACTTTTCTATTTTTCATTCATTAAGAGAGGAACTTGTGTGGAGAATACTAGGGTCAAACCTAATAAACCCTAGGTCGTTTGTAACAGTATTTTCAAGGGTTTTCACCCCTTGAAACCTTTCATGTTCAATTAAGATAAGTCTTCTTTCACTTCATTCAATATGTCTATGTGTTGTTTGAATATATCTTATGTTTGTCTTGATTTTAACAAGCTAGGCTAGATCTTTCATGTGTTTGCTTAGATGTAATGAAACCTAGATGTTAATTATAGGTTGATTGCTTGTTTATAGTTGTAATGGATGAATGATTTCAATGTTAGGCTTAAGAAAACTGGCAGATCTCCATTGTGTAACTTTCTTGAACGTCTTAAGAAACATGAACCGATGTGTACTAGGTTTTTATGGTTGTATTTAATGCATGAGCAAATTCTAGTGATCCCATGTTAGGAGCTTCTTAGCCGGCTCGACATAGGAGTGAAGTAGGAGCTTATAGGATTGGGGAAGTAAGTACGCTACCCAATGAATGGTATTAAGGAATAAAATCCGTCATCCACGCAACTGTAACAAGTAATTTAACCTGTAAAAGATATCTAGGGAGTAGTGAAATCTAAGTAAACAAAATTCTCCCATATATTGCTCACACCACTATCTTAATTTAGTTTATTTTCATTTTTATTATTTTATTTTGATTGCATCTTATTAATTGGGTTAGTTGACTAGCAACTAATTCCGCCCACTCTTCCAACAACCGAGATTTTTATTTGCTTTTCTAAAAACATAAAAATACGAAAAGAATCATCCCTCACCTCTAAACCTAGTTCTTAGGTTTTCTAATCCTAGCGATACTATTCCTAAGTTGAACGATCAATCCCCCGGTACTTGTCACTATACTATACTACAACGATCAGGTACACTGCCTGGTGGGGGTTGTAAGCTTCTTGAGATCCCTCGAGAGGTAAAGCCTGGTGCAATTCCCACGCATCAAGTTTGGCGCCGCTGCCGGGGAATAGTTATTGTCTAGGTTAGAATTTCTTTTCATTAGGTCTACTTGCTAGATTCCTTTCTAGTAAGATTTTATTTTTATTTTTAGGTTTTCTTTAGTCTATCTTATTTCTTCGTGCTTTTGTTCGTAGTCTTTACCATCCGACATCATGGAAGGTGGTAACATCTTTGAACCCATCAACCTACCACAACAAGGCCACCCACAAAACCCACCACTAGCTAACCAACCTCTTAGGCCCCGAACCCTAGGAGAGTACTCCCGACCTAGCCACCAAGGCTACCGAAACACCATTGAGCTCACCCAAGGAGCCAATGTGTCTCCCTTGTGATCCGACACCATCCGGTTGGTGCAAAGCGGATGTGCATTCCATGGACTTCGTTATGAAGATCCAAATCAACATATCAAGGACTTCCTTAAAATCGTAGATTCTATAGACCTTGATGCTACAACTAGAGAGTCAACCCGATTACGCCTATTCCAATTCTCTCTACGTGATCAAGCTAGTCAATGGCTTGAACGTTTACCCGCGGGATCCATCACCTCATGGGATGATCTCATCACTCGTTTCCTTGCTCAATTTTTCCCACCGGGGAGAACTACCAAGCTTAGAAATGATATCTTGATGTTCCAACAACGTCAAGGTGAAACTCTATATGAAGCATGGACTCGTTTCAAGGACTTACTCCAAAAATTCCCTCATCATGGCATAGACCTTTGGCTCCAAGTCCAAATCTTCTATGACCATATCGATCTCTCCACAAGGCGAACCATTGACCAATCTGCCGGTGGCAAGCTACATGATCTAAGTGCGGAAGAATCATGGGAACTCATAGAAGATCTTGCTCTCTATGACAACGAAAGTTGGAATGAACCCCGTGATTTGAACAAAACGGTCAAGGCAATTTCTTTGCCTTCGAATAATTCTAGCACTCCCGACCGTAGGATCATGGAACTTGAGGACCAAGTCAAGTTTCTTATGCAATCTTACGAAGATCCTAAGCCTTCAAGCCAAGTGAGCAAAATCGCTTCTTCATATAAATTGTGTAATGGCCCTCACGAAACTCATAACTGCATGGAGCTTCCAAAACACGCTTATAACGAATTCACATCGTCACACGTTGGTCGAGGTCCTTGAAACTTTGACGAGGCCTATGAGGCATGGAAGGATAAACCTAATTTCATAGGGTACCAAACGCGGAGCGTATCCTTCAATGACTCCTCCCCACTCGAATGGTCCGAGCATTTTCCATCACAGAGCACTCCTAGGCAAATCTGTGAAGATGCCTTGAGGAAGTTCATTCTATCTCAAGAATTACAGCTCTCTACTCTCGAGGCTAAGTTTAGACAACAACAAGCCGATATGAATAACAAGATTTGTAATTTGTTATCTGCTATTAAAAAGCACGCTGTTAATAAACCGATTCAAGCTGAAGAGGTCAAATCTGTTACCGTCATGAATTAGCCAACTTCTCCTGTAAAAATAAAAAGTCCTAGTAAGCTATTTAAACATCTATCACCAAAAGTGAAAGATCCTGTTAACCCCCTAGGACCAATCCATTTTGTAAATACCATCACCACAATATCCACGCCCACACCTAACCAGAGCCAACAATCAGCTGAATATATGGGTCATAAAGCTAAGGATGAAACCTCAAGGTTAGACCACATATTGACCAAGAGCCCTACCAACTCATTCGGGGATTCCGTCACTCAAGAGTCTAGCAATTTGGATGATGTAAAAGAGAGGTTGGAAGAGCATGCGAGAAATCCAACAATCTCGGGTAAATCTATTATAGAGGAACCCAAGAAAGACTTGGTGGGAGTGGCTAATAGGAGTAATGATAGGACTTAGGGAAGCAACCCTAAAGTTTTCAAGATTTCCCGCACTCTTAGGAAAAGGCTCTTTACCAATACTCATATAGACCCTAGCCTCCCTGTCAACATAATCCCCCTTTCCCTTTACCATGAAGCCTTCCCTGAACGCACGGTGCATGATAAAGTCGACAACGACGGGGTAATAAAAGATTTATTAGTTATGATTGGGGAATTCGTCTATAACACCGACCTCACCGTGGTCGATAACATAGACCCTATCACTAATCTAACATCAACCAACCTTGTTCTCGGGAAACCATTTGTCAATGATTCAGGGGTAATCCTTGATGAGAAGGATGGTAGTGCATTATTCACCAACAGCATCAAGAAGGTAATCTTTTGTTGGGGTAATGAGGATGTGTACGAGTACCATCCATCTCTAGAAGGGAATCTATACGGATCAAGGGATGGAGGATTGGGGAGAATAAGGCGACGTGATCCGAACAATCTCAAAATCCCCTGCATGACCTGTCATAAGTATTTCGATAATGTCTACATTAACGTATTCCTGCCTAAGAATTTTATGTCCCTATTCCTTTATAACAATATCTGCAGATGGGGAATGATTTATAAGGGAGAGAATGTGGTTGGTAGAGATCATGAAATCCAGGTATTCGTAGGAAATATGACATTCACTATGGAATTTACGATCGTGGACAACATCAAAGACTATGTCGACCCAAGGTTGTCACAAGTTGTTCTCGGAGCACCCTTTTTTGAAATCACTAATTTAATATTTGATGACCGGAACTGAATCATGACCTTCGCTGATGAAATTAGGAGGGTTTCATACCAAACACCATACAAGAGAAAAGATCTCAAGGAAATCGATTGTGACGGGCTTGATAGGCTAAGTTCCCAACTTATTTTGTGTGATGAAGATGTTCAGAGAGGATGTAAGAACACTTCTGATTTATCATGTGGATTCTTTAAGGATGTTAGTAAACTTGGGTCTAAGTATCGAAAATATGTCTTTGAGTTCGAAGACCCAAAATACCTGCACTATGAAAGCGATACCAATGTAGGAGATGACCTAGAGAGTGAAACCAACGATGAGGTCACGTAGTAACCTATGACCTTGAGTCTAGCTACAAGACTCGTAAATAAAGAAAAGCGCTTCTTTGGAGGCAACCCATGTTTTGTGTGATTTTTATTTTTGTTTGATTGTTATTTGCTTCCGTGTGCATGCTTTATTTTTATTGTTGGTAGATCATGTTTCAAAACTAAAATGGTGAAAATACTTTATTTTGTTGTTTGGCCTAGTCTTAACTTCATCCAAAGGTATTTCGCAAAAGATAAGTGTAAGGGGAAACCCCAAATATGTTTTTAAGAAACAAACTCGGTCATGATTCTCCACAATATTAAATGAACATGTATATTCGTATTTGTTAGAGTCAAATGCTTGTATCGAGTCATAATGATATTTTGCAGGATTTTCCAGGAAGTAGGACGAAGTTTTTCCAGAAATTTTCCGGAAACTTAACATAATGATTTCTGCAGGTCACTTCTAACGGCGTCAGGAAGAAATTCCTGACGGCGTCACGTGTAAAATTCTGGAAATTTTACCAGTTTTGTCTTTCTAACGGAGTCTTAAAGTTTTTGTTGAATCTTTAGTTTTATAATCTCCAGGAAATCTGCAAACATCATTCCACAAGCATTATATCTTATTTTGTTTTCTAGGATTTATTAGCATATATAGATTGCCGCCGATTTTACGCGAGGTTGCCTTGTCTGTTTTCTCAGGTTTAACAGATTATATATGACAAGAAGATGATTTATATTCCGGAAGGGAAGCTTTGATTGTTCATTTTCTTGGAGGAAGATCTAACCTGGCTACCTTATTATCCTTACCGAGCGAATCAGGGGAGTATTTGATTTCATTCTTTTTACTTATTTCACTTTTACATTCTTTACTTGAACATTGGAGACAATGTTCATCCTAAGTGTAAGGGGAGGGTAAATGATGATACCTTACAGATACACTTTCGCTTGAGTTTGTTTGTTTGATAGTAGATGTGTAATAAAACTATAAGAAATACTTGTTAGTGTAATTTTAGGGCCAAATTTAAATTTTTTTACAACACTTAGGAGTGAAACTTTAGCCATAGCAAGCGTCTCATGGATAGGAGATTGTATGACTAGCACAAAACCGTACCATTCAGAAAAATTTTCCACCCAAATATGTGAGGTTCGCCTTTAGATTTAATAGGAAAGCATTTACTATTAGTGCTTATGAGTGTACCAGTAGCATTTAGATTCTAGAACTTACGTTAGTGATGCATCCCGAGACAGCTAGTGAGACTACATTCGTGTAGTAGGATTTACTACATGATAAGAGGCATTAGGATCACCCTTGTGTTAAACCCGTATCATAATTACTTGACCATTTAAGTCATATTACTTGGCTAGTTAAGTCAATTAATTTTTCTCACACTCTTAGCGTTGTACTCATTTTTAGTACACGAAACCCCTAGTACACCCCTCCAAGCCTATCCTTTCGTTTCTAACTTTAAGCATCTTACTTAAAGGAAGAATTTGTTACACCCCACTTAAATGTACAACCAAATCGCCTTAGCCTTCCGTGTATGCACTCATCTTTAGTGCATTATTGTCATTTGTTTAAACCCTTAGTTAATTATTTAATTGATTACATGGTTGCTAAGTCGAGTCATATCCTTGTACATATTGTTTTGGGACGATTGGGACTCATGGGTAAATTACTTATATTATGGAGTAATGGGGAAGAACATCATTTATTACCCCCGTATGTGCATTTATCTTAAAAGTAATTCAAGTGTTTTGATTTTTTTGATTCGAGTCATTAGATTAGTTTATTGTAAAGTATGTAAAAATGCAAGTGTAATGGGAATGTTCATTCCCTATGATGTATTATTTTGGATGGTAGGGTAAGAGTGTATGCAAAAAAAAAAAAAAAAAAAAATAAAAAATAAAAAAAAAAAATACGGACTACCATCCCGTTTCATTCTATGTTCATTTTATGTTTTTGTTATTTTTCATTTATTAGCTTAAGTCGAGTCTAGTCTTGGCTTAGCAACGCCACATTGTACATGTAATTAACCAAGATGATTAACTCGCCACCAGTAAAGACTGCCTATATCCAACAAAACCGTGTATTCCATATCCCTACACCTAACGTTACAACCCTTTAAAAGACCTCTTTGATAGTTTATCCTAGGTGCTTACGCCATGTGGTGGAGGTTTGATCCTTTCCCAAGCCTATGGTAATCTATTTTGCTATGACAGATAGTGAGAGCTGTTTTCCATTTCCATATTGTGATATTACTTTGTTACACCCGAGAGCTGTGAGTATCTAAACACTATTTGTGAGGTGCTAGTGTATGACCTCCGTGCTTGTCTTTGGTCTTTAGTGGAACGATTATTTGTTGTAATTACTTTTATATTAGTGTTAAATGACCCCTAACTTGTATTTTGATTAAAATAAAAGCGCATTTGCTTGAGGACAAGCAAATCTCAAGTGTAAGGGTATATGATGAGGCGAAAAATAAACCGTTTTTAGGGGGTCATTTAAGCTCGGAATTGAATTTATTTGATCAAATATTGCCCTAAATTGTTCCTTTTGTGATTTTAGGTACTTTGGGAGTGAATTCTGCAAAAGAAAGCATTTTGGACGTTTTTGGAGCATAAAAGTGAAGAAAACGGCAAAGACTTAATTTTCCATGCTGGGAACAGTATCTGACGGCGTCAATAAGGAAAATGTGACGGCGTCAGGAGTAAAATCCATGACGACCCAGAGAAAACCTGAAGGTGTCAAAAGAAGGGCATCAAGAGTTATTTTGGTGACGGCCTGAAGATGGATTACACGTGACGGCGTCAAACCCAGATCTAGGCAGTCCGAGAACTTTATTGGCGGCGAGATGACGGCGTCAGACATTTACTCTTGACGCCGTCACCTCACAAAATCTATATATACATTTCTATTTTTCAATAATTAAGAGAGGAACTTGTGTGGAGAATACTAGGGTCGAACCTAATAAACCCTAAGTCGTTTGTAACAGTATTTTCAAGGGTTTTCACCCCTTGAAACCTTTCATGTTCAATTAAGATAAGTCTTCTTTCAATTCATTCAATATGTCTATGTGTTGTTTGAATATATCTTATGCTTGTCTTGATTTTAACATGCTAGGCTAGATCTTTTATGTGTTTGCTTAGATGTAATGAAACCTAGATATTAATTATAGGTTGATTGCTTGTTTATAGTTATAATGGATGAAAGATTTCAATGTTAGGCTTAAGAAAACTGGCAGATCTCCATTGTGTAACTTGCTTGAACGTCTTAAGAAACATGAACCGATGTGTACTAAGTTTTTATGGTTGTATTTAATGCATGAGCAAATTCTAGTGATCCCCTGTTAGGAGCTTCTTAGCCAGCTCGACATAGGAGTGAAGTAGGAGCTTATAGGATTGGGGAAGTAAGTACGCCACCCCATGAATGGTATTAAGGAATACAATCCGTCATCCACGCAACTGTAACAAGTAATTAACCTGTAAAAGATATCTAGGGAGTAGTGAAATCTAAGTAAACACAATTCTCCCATATATTGCTCACACCACTATCTTAATTTAGTTTATTTTCATTTTTATTATTTTATTTTGATTGCATCTTAGTAATTGGGTTAGTTGACTAGCAACTAATTCCGCCCACTCTTCCAACAACCGAAGATTTTTATTTGCTTTTCTAAAAACATAAAAATACAAAAAGAATCATCCCTCACCTCTAGATCTAGTTCTTAGGTTTTCTAATCCTAGCGACACTATTCCTAAGTTGAACGATCAATCCCCTGGTACTTGTCACTATACTATACAACAACGATCAGGTACACTGCCTGGTGGGGGTTGTAAGTTTCCCGAGATCCCTCGAGAGGTAAAGCCTGGTGCAATTCCACGCATCACCATGATATTGGACACTTACCTACTGTTAAAGAGGACTTAACAAGGAAAACATAGCAATTTGAATCACCTAAAATGAGTATACGAGTCAAAAGTTATGGCCAAAAGAAGTTAGCGAACCTAAAAACCCGAAACTGCCTAAAAGCATTCTGATCAAAATTTGGATTTTTTTCGAGGCCTTCTGGTCCGTTTCATCAAAAAGTTAAAACACGAAAGTTGTCCAGAACGACGTTTTCGTTCAGGCTCAAAGAAGCTTGAACCCTGAAAACGTATAACGAGTGATATTTTTCTTCAAATTCTTAACAGCCATTTTTTTTATACCAAAGTACCATGTATTGGTTATGGCTAAGTAAAACCAAGAGGTCTAATGACCTTAAAGCGGAGACCACATCCATGGCTAAGGCCAAGGATGAGTCTCAAGACCATGGTAGCCATGACCAAAACCACGGCAAAGCTACGGCTAAAGACCATATAACTTTCTAAGTCAAAAACATGAACTAAAGTATTAGTTTTAACATAATCATCCAATTTGGATCTACTCCATCAAATGACCATTAGACTTTGCAAGTAATATCATATCCACTCTTGGCTTAAGAAACTCATTGAAATAACAATCTTCATTTAAAATAAACTTTCCTAAGTTTATTCAAATTATTCGGACACGTAACTTTTAAAGATCGAAAACTTATATTTTCTATCAAATACTACAACACTAGGGAGCTTCATGTGAGGGGTTCCATTTGGGTAGACGGATCAACGAGTTGCTGTATTTACGAGTTAAAGTGTCCTAGCTCCTCGAATGTTTACTGTGTGGCCTCTGAATTATGTCGGCCCGAACGGTAGTAAGCGATATACAAACTATACATGTTTCATAAACTATTTTTATTTAAAGACTTACACTATATACTAAGTACTACATCACGGACTAAATGCAAGACATATATAGGCAATTCTTCATATTCTTTGATATTACTCCAAACCTAAGTCGCAACATTCTATTATAGGTTGCTCATAGAGACCTTCGTGATTCGACCATCATTTTCACTACTTACTACATAACTCACGGTGAGTTCATAGCCCTAATTTCCATTACTTAATTGTTTTACAAACCCTTGGGGGGAATACATGCTATTATTTTTCAACCGAACCCAATGCTTTTCAACTGTATGCTTGCCTGATTGTTTTATTACCACTAAGTACCATCCTTGCTAATCAATATCCCTTATCATGAACCATTTAATCACTAGTAATAGTGAGCGCGAGTATTGTAAATAGGCCTATTGGGATTGATGAATCCCATTTGTATTGACTAAGTTCAAACAAATGCACTATATTTGATACTTAGGTATCACAGCAAAGTACCTACCGGGATAACTCCATCGATTAATATTGGTACCCGTTAACGTTTTGGTGTCATGAGCTTAGTATAATAATATCTGTTTTGTTTTCCAACCATTGGTGTGAGTCTAATTAACTCACACTACCAACATATTGTGTTCACTATTTAATAAACTCTATATATTTCACTCAACCTTTGTGTTGACAGTTTTCAAGTCCATAATGATCAAGACTAGGACAGAGGTGCACGGATATTCAAGAGGGCTATAAATTTTATTATCATTCGAAAACTCAGTTAATGTAAATTGTAAACATGGAACCATCTGGGACCTCATTTTGTAATCTCTGATATTTATATAATTTGAATGATAAATCTTTTAAAACGACTCAATTAGAGATCGTTTTCTATTATTATGACTGTTGTGCCGTCGAGTAACACCAAGTTTAAATTCCGCTGCATCATTGAATTGGGGGTGTTACAGATTGGTACCAGAGCCATGGTTATAGAGAAACGGGTCTAATTGAGACCTAAACTATAACCACACGTACAAGCAAAAATATTTTATAGCCTTCCGCTCTCTGTGCCTTCCATACTCTAGACGATTATGGACTTATTAAGCATTTTATATTACACAAACATGTTAGCATATGGATATATGTACCCTTAGCAGAATTGAGCATTTCCCCGTAAGCATGTTATGCTACATGAACATATTAGTATATTGATATATATACGCTTGTCATATTTTGAGCACTCTCCATAAACGTTAGAATTGTTTTAACATTGTAATTCTTCTCATAGAAATCATGTGTGCACCCACTTCTCCCGATTATGTTCCCATTCTACCTAATAATTTCCAAGTCTTACCACCCTTACCCGAGTTTGGATTCGACTTCGTAAATGCCTTCGCTTCTGATGACGAAGAAGAACCTTTCAAAGATTTAATCAACGAAGAAGAGGAGGAACCAATGCCAACTAATTTTGCGCCAAATACTTCTAATTATTTTGAACAAAATTTGGTTGAGTCAGACTCTGAGGAGGATGATGAATACGAATATGTACTAGCACCATTATCACCACCACTATCACTTCCCTTTTATATCCCTACATGTGATGAATTGGATCACTCATTATGGATCGTATCACGACCACCATTGATCCAACAAGAAAGTCAGCATGGACATTATAGCCTCTCAAACTTCATCGACTCGTACCTCCATGATACACTAAACCAAGAAGTTGCCAATCAATTAGAGCTGCTAGAACCTTCTAACCCGCAATAGACTAGTGTGATGATACTGGTTATCTTTTGTACTACTATACTGAATAGACTCAGTTAGTAAACTCTGTAGAATCCATGTAATAGATAGCAGTAGTTGTAAAACATTGTAATTACTAAAATGAAAGTATCAGTTAGTAGATTTTGAAGAAACTTGTAATAAGTTTCAATCTTGTAATCAATCAACGTTTTATGAATAAAACTCTTGCTTTATGCTATCATGTGTTATGATTCAAACCTTCAACGTAATTATTCTATCATTTCCCATAAAAAAATCATGCTTATTTTACAACTCTCTACTCACGACGTATCTTTTATATAATAGAATCATTGCGCCAACGAAGAAAACACAACACCATTATCAAAAACCCCCTTATCATATCTCCCATGTCTTCTTTACCCAACTTCTTCTCAAACCACTAAAACTCATCAAACCAAAATGAAGAACACAAGCCTCGTTTATCTTTTCACCATCATTAACTTCACAACCGTTGCAACCACAAGCTCATTAACAGATCTTGATGCACTTTTAAAGCTCAAATCATCCTTAGTTACACCACAAGCACCCTCATCAGCTTTACAAGATTGAATACCATCTAAAACTTTTAAGAAACACAATACTACGTGACTAAACCGAGCATCACATTATCGGTCCCAAATTATACATAGCCTGATCACCTATGTCTAATTTAATAGGGATCATGTTATGCTGGGAGCAGTCACCTGTATGTTTTATTAAAAACAAACTTTTCACCTATAATCTTAAAACAAATTTCGTGTGAGTATAGACAATTCATAAGTATTCATACGATATAGTACGACAATTAATCACTCTTACTCCACCTTTCCCACATAAAAGTAAACCTCATCCTACGCTATACTCTGAAACAACGAATCAAAGTACATCACTAGCTACCTTAGAAACCATTCGCCATAAGAAACCCTATCTTTTCACCGACGTCGCTTCAACCCCTGACATAAACTGAACTTCGGGACGAAGTTCCCTTAAGGGGTAGAGACTGTAGCAAATCGCATTTTCAGGTTACTATTCATCCTCGGGATTTCACTATTTATTTTTACTATTCATCATATTTTGGGTCAGTATACAAACTTGGAACTTTTTCCTAAAAATTACTATTCATTTTTACTATTCACTTTCACTATTCATTTCAAAATTTTTATTTTATATTCTCGTAAGTTAAACTATTTTAATGATAATTCGAGAGTTTGACACTCGTCGGATCATTTCTGCAAAAATCACGAAATCGTGTCCGAGATTTACTTTTAGGTTAAAACGTCATTCCAGCATCCCGATATGTCCATAAAACACTACAAACAATAGAAATATGATTTTCTCTCATTTTACGACAATTCCAAAAGTTTTGGAATTTTACGTTTTCCAATTCAGCGTTTTACGCGAATTACGCATTTTAGACCCGCCTTTGCAGTTTTAACATCATTCAAGCAACCCGATGGAACTTACCACTCATTTTATATTTTATTATGAAGTATATTGATAAGTTTTTACATATTTATAAGTTTCATATTTTTAGGATACCCGATTTTAAGTTTCAGGACTTAACGACTTACCATTAGCAATTACGGGACCAAAACTCACTCCGTAACTTATATAAGGCAAAGATTCATCCACCTAGCCCTCCCCCTTGTATATGAACGTGTATAGAGGGATTCACCAAGGCCTTGATGGCTTGGTGAGAGCCATGGAACCATTATGCACTCATGTGTTACATTAAGAGCCATAGAAAGGCTTATGGTCTAAAAACTTCCAAGTATATATCATGTGTATCATTTTGAGCCAAGCCTTAGTATAATCTACCTCCTTTTGACCCTATAAATACCCTTCCCCTCCTCCTTTCATCATTCACCACCATAAACAACACCAAACTCTCTCCATTTGATTTCCAACTTCAAGTATTACTTCAAGTTCAAGCTCAAAGTTCACCACATCAAGTCCTTTGCAAATTTTCATCAACTCTTAACAACCTTTGGTGATTCCTTAAGTTTAAAGCTACTTAAGTAACCAATAGATTAGTACAAGTCCTAAACACATTCACAAGAAGTAGGAGACTTCAAAGGAGTGGAGATTTCTCAAAGTCCTAGTTCCTAGTTCTTGTCCTAGTTTCCCTTTTCATTAAGGCCAAAAGT
Organism: Artemisia argyi; assembly: GCA_030686995.1. Taxonomy (NCBI): domain Eukaryota; kingdom Viridiplantae; phylum Streptophyta; class Magnoliopsida; order Asterales; family Asteraceae; genus Artemisia; species Artemisia argyi. The sequence continues at coordinate 36,956,825 of CM060701.1, forward strand.
TGTAAGAAACCCTAGTACACTTTCTTGCTCAATATCATTTTCATGCTTATTATGTTTCATTCATTCTATGTATGGTCTTTGTATTATGTTCATGATGTATAAAAACCATTAAAACAAGTTAAAGGAACCATATGTAGCTAAATAGACATAAACAAGAAAACTAGTGACATATATTGTGAAATTCGACCAAAATAGTATAACCATGATATTGGACACTTACCTACTGTTAAAGAGGACTTAACAAGGAAAACATATCAATTTGAATCACCTAAAATGAGTATACGAGTCAAAAGTTATGGCCAAAAGAAGTTAGGGAACCTAAAAACCCAAAACTGCCTAATAGCATTCTGATCAAAATTTTTAGATTTCTTTTCGAGGCCTTCTGGTCCGTTTCATCAAAAAGTTAAAACACGAAAGTTGTCCGGAACGACATTTTCGTTCAGGTATGAAGAAGCTCGAACCCTGAAAACGCATAACGAGTGATATTTTTCTTCAAATTCTTAACAGCCCTTTTTTTATACCAAAGTACCATGTATTGGTTATGGCTAAGTAAAACCAAGAGGTCTAATGACCTTAAAGCCGAGACCCAAGCCATGGCTAAGGCAAAGGATGAGTCTCAAGACCGTGGTAGCCATGACCAAAGCCACGACAAAGCTACGGCTAAAGACCATATAACTTTCTAAGTCGAAAACATGAACTAAAGTATTAGTTGTAACATAATCATCCAATTTGGATGTACTACATCAAATGACCATTAGACTTTGCAAATAATATCATATCCACTCTTGGCTTAAGAAACTCATTGAAATAACAATCTTTATTTAAAATAAACTTTCCTAAGTTTATTCAAATTATTCGAACATGTGACTTTTAAAGATCAAAAACTTATATTTTCTATCAAATACTACAATACTAGGAAGCTTCATGTGAGGGGTTCCATTTGGGTAGACGGATCGACGAGTTGCTGGATTTACGAATTAAAGTTTCCTAGCTCCTCGAACGTTTATTGCGTGGCCTCTGAATTATGTCGGCCCGAACGGTAGTAAGCGATTTACAAACTATACATGTTTCATAAACCATTTTTATTCAAAGACTTACACTATATACTAAGTACTACATCATGGACTAAATGCAAGACATATATAGACAATTCTTCATATTCTTTGATATTACTCAAAACCTAAGTCGCAACATTCTATTATAGGTTGCTCATAGAGACCTTCGCGATTCGACCATCATTTTCACTACTTACTACATAACTCACGGTGAGTTCCTAGCCCTACTTTCCATTACTTAATTGTTTTACAAACCCTTGGGGGAGATACATGTTATTATTTTTCAACCGAACACAATGCTTTTCAACTGTATGCTTGCCTGATTGTTTTATTACCACTAAGTACCATCCTTGTTAATCCAATATCCCTTATCATGAACCATTTAATCACTAGTAATAGTGAGCGCGGGTATTGTGAATAGGCCTTTTGGGATTGACGAATCCCATTTGTATTGACTAAGTTCAAACAAATGCGCTATATTTGAGATTTAGGTATGACAGCAAAGTACCTACCGGGATAACTCCGCCGATTGATATTAGTACCCGTTAACGTTTTAGTGTCATGAGCTTAGTATAATAATATCTTTTTGTTTTCCAACCCTTGGTGTGAGTCTAATTAACTCACACTACCAACATATTGTGTTCACTATTTAATAAACTCTATATATTTCACTCAACCTTTGTGTTGACAGTCTAAGCATGTATTTCAGGTCCATAATGATCAAGGCTAGGACGGAGGAGCACGGATATTCAAGAGGGATATAAATTTTATTATCATTCGAAAACTCAGTTAATGTAAATTGTAAACATGGAACCATCTGGGACCTCATTTTATAATATCTGATATTTATATAATTTGAATGATAAATCTTTTAAAACGACTCAATTAGAGATCGTTTTCTATTATTATGATTGTTGTGCTGTCGAGTAACACACAGTTTGAATTCCGTTTCATCATTGAATTGGAGGTGTTACACAAAATATATGAATGGATTAGGTTTTAAATATATTTTTATTGATATAATTTTCATCAAGTACTATATAACACAGACAAAATTACTTAAAGTCAAAGTTGTAAAAAAAATTAAAAAGTCAAAACAATATAATTATTTTAAAACACAGCGAGTAACATGAAACTATAAAAGGGTACTATGCTCTTTTCTAAAACGATCATAAGTTGATAGCAGTGAGAAAAGTTCTTTTGCAAACTAGTTTTTGCTATAAATTGAGGGACAAATCTCAATCATTCATTTAACTTGATCTAAAGGTGGGGATTAACTTAAGATTTAATATATAACCTAAGTCCATGTTTTTTCCTTGTCTTTCTTATTTACTTTTTTTTTTTTTTTCTTTTTTACCTACTGACGTCTTTTTTTTTTTTTTTTTTTTTTTTTTTTTTTTCATCTTTTTTTCCTTTTGAATTCATTTTCTTCTCTTCTTTTACTATTCACGCTCTTTTTTTATTTTTTTTTTCTTTTTCACATTTTTTTCTTTTTTTTTATAAACGGTTTTTTAATTCACTTTTTTTTTTAAATTCACGTGTATTTTTTTAAATTTACGTCTATTTTTTTAAATTCACGTTTTTTTTCACTTTCTTACATTTTCGTCCGTTTCATTCGTTTTCGTCTGCTTTTGTCCATTTTCATACGTTTTCGTCTGTTTATTAGGTTTTCGTTCATTTTTAGACGTTTTCATCTGTTTTAAGATGTTTTCATCCAATTTTATACGCTTTCGTCTTTTTCGTCCATTTTTATAAGTTTTCGTCCGTTTTCCGACGTTTTTGTCCATTTTCGTCCTTTTTCAGACGTTTTTGTTTGTTTTCATCCGTTTTATACATTTTTGTCTGTTTTCTGACGTTTTTGTCCGTTTTCATACGTTTTCGGCAGTTTAATATATTCTTTTGTACATTTTTTAAGTTTTCGTATGTTTTCAGACGTTTTCGTCCATTTCTATACAATTTTGTCAATTTTCAGACTCTTTCCTCCGTTTTCAGCAGTTTTTATATGTTTTCAGACATTTTTGTTCTTTTCCGTATGTTTTTGTCTATTTTCATACGTATTCTTCCCTTTTTTTTACATTTTCGTATGTTTTCAAACGTTTTCGTACGTTTTCGTCGTTTTAAGACGTTTTCATACGTTTTTATACATTTTTGTCTGTTTTCAAACGTTTTCATACGTTTTTGGCAGTTTTTATATGTTTTCAGACGTTTTTGTTCCTTTTCTTACGTTTTTGTCTGTTTTCATACGTATTCCTCCGTTTTTTACGTTTTCGTCTGTTTTAAGACGTTTTCGTCCGTTTTTATACGTTTTCGTTTGATTTTATACATTTTCGTCTGTTTTGTCCGTTTTTATACGTTAATATACGTTTTTGCCCGTTTTCATATATTTCCTTTTGTTTTTATACATTTTTGTTTGTTTTTAGACGTTTTCGTCCGTTTTCATAAGTTTTCAGCAATTTTTACACGTTTTCATACGTTTCATAACGTTTTTACACATTTTGATACGTATTCATTTGTTTTCTTCCGTTTTCATATGTTTCTAAATATCATAATTGATATCCTTAATATAACAAGTGATATTTAGAATATCAGGGAATATCACTTGTGATATTAAGAATATCAATTGTGGTATTCAGAAACTTATGAAAACGGATGAAAACCTATGAAAAACGAACGAAAACGGACAAAAACGTAAGAAAAAAAAAACGTGAATTAAAAAAGCGTGAAATCACTTGTGATTTTCTGAATATCACTTGTGATTTTCATGTTACAGAACAATTGTTAAAAATCACTTGTGATATTCAGAGTGATATTCAGAATATCACTTTGATATTCAGAATATCACTTGCGATATTCTGAATATCACTTGCGATTTTCATGTAACAGAACATTTGTTGAAAGAATATCACTTGCGATATTCAGATATCACTTGCAATATTTTGAATATCACTTGCGATATTCTGAATATCACTTGCGATTTTCATGTTACAGAATGTTAGAAATCACTTATGATATTCAGAATATCACTCGCGATATTCTGAATATCACTCGCGATATTCTGAATATCACAAGTGATATTCTGATAATCACAGTATATTACTTGTGATATTCAGAAAGGTATGAAAACGTCTGAAAACATTTAAAAATGAACGAAAATAAATGAAAACGGACGAAAATGTATGAAAAAAGACGAAAACGTAAGAAAACAGACAAAAACGTATAAAAATGAACGAAAACGTACAAAAATGGACGAAAACGTATGAAAACATTTGAAAACGGACGAAAATGTATAAAAATGGACGAAAACGTAAGAAAACGGACGAATATATATGAAAACGGACGAAAATGTATGAAAACGGGCGAAAACGTATGAAAAAATTCGAAAACAGATGAAAACGTAAGAAAACGGACGAAAACGTATGAAAACGGACGAAAACATATGAAAATGGACGAAAATGTAAGAAAACGGACGAATATATATATGAAAACGTATGAAAACGGGGGAAAACGTAAGAAAACGGACAAAAACATATAAAAACGGATGAAAACATATTAAAATGGACGAAACATATGAAAACGTAAGAAAACAGACGAAAACGTATGAAAATGAGCGAAAACGTAAGAAAACTGACGAAAACGTAAAAACTCGACGAATATGTATGAAAAACGAAAAATAACGTTTAAAAAAATCTTAAATTAATGGAAAATAAACGTGAAGTTAAAAAGAAAATAATAAAAAAAAAAAAAAAAAAAAAAAAAAGGAAAAAAATGAATAAATAAAATAGGCAAAAAGGACAAGAAAAAAAAAATATGGACTTAAGTTGTCTTATTAAATCTTAGGTTAATCCTCACTATTAGATCAAATTAGATAGATGGTGAGGATTTGTTCCTCAGTTTACAACAAAAACTTAGTTTCTAAAATAACTCACCTCTGATAGCAGTAGTCTATTTAACTAATCTTTTCACGTTTAGTCCTAACTATTAACACACTATGCCTTATATTTATAGTGTGTTGCCATTAATCTTGCTTAACTAATTAAACAATCCTTACATATTTTTGGTAATTTTTTGGTTATTACGGTCACCCTCGTATCACGTGTACCTTGTAGTATATATTAATGCACATACTTATAAATGTGCATTTACTTTTAAATATAGTATTGACACATAATCCGGAACATAATTAGGATAATATATTGGCAAGAATGTTAGAACATAAAAAAGCTATCATATCTCATTTAATTTGGGTCAGCTTTTTTTTCGGTTTTCATACCTTGGAACTTTATGTTCATAATGATGTCATGCTTGTCTTTGGTACTCCGGAGAAGCCAATCTTAGTCAAACATATATTTGCTCAATGGATACTGCTCGTGGTAAAACTTCATATGGGTTTGATATACTTTTATCTTCAACGAATGGCCCGACATTCAATCGGTCGAAGCATATGATTGTCGGGTTGGTTAAATGCTATTAATGAGAATAGTAATTCACTATTTTTAACAATAGGTTTGGAGATTTTTTGGTTCATCATGCTATTGCTCTGGGTTTACATACAACTACGTTGACCTTAGTAAAAGGTGCGTTAAATGCACGTGGTTCCAAGTTGCCAAATAAAAAGGATTTCGGTTCCGTGCGATGGCCCATGATGAGGCGGTACATGTGATATTTCGGCTTGGGATGTATTTTATTTGGCAGTTTTTTGGATGTTAAATACCATTGGACGGGTTACTTTTTATTGGCATTGGAAGCACATTACATTATAGCAGGATAATGTTTCGCAGTTTAATGAATTTTCCACTTATTTGATGTGTTGGTTAAGAGATAATAAATATATGTACGGTAGAATTGAAATAAGAAAGAAAATATGCTGAGAAACGTAAAATGATCAAGAGATTAAAAAGTTGTCAAAAATGTCTAAGTTAGTAACGTTGGGGGGGGGGGGGGGGGGGGGGGGGGGGGGGATTTGACAATTTTTTTCTTTTAAAAAATGTATAGTTTTGATGAAAAAAATATCGTAAAAAAATCCTTTTACGCATTAAAATTTTGTAAGTCCACATTTTATGCAAAAAAGATTTATTTTCGCATCCAGCCTCTTTTTAGTATGTATATAAAAATTTTATTGTGCATCAAAATATAATAAATTAAAACTTGTATATCAATATCTTTTTGTGCATTAATTTTTTTTTTTTTTTTTTTTTTCCGCAATAAAAATACACATAAAAACTTAAGAAAACTTTCTTCACATCTTTTTTATGCACCTACATCCTCTATCTTGGTGTAAAATTTTAGAAATTTTCAAGTAAGTTGTTGTTATTATTATTATTATTATTATTATTATTATTATTATTATTATTATTATTATTATTATTATTAAGGTTTATTACACTTCTCTTGAATATTAGTCTTTTTATTTTATGTCTTCCTAATATACATATATATTAAAAGATCGGGGTCAGGGCTAGGTACAAGATTTTATAGTACCATATCCCCGGCTTGCCCACATCCGTAATTTTAAAATACAAGGATTCCATCCCCATCTTCGTTCTCTAGTTAACTAAGGGATTCACAAGTCGAATCGAATTTTAGAGCAAATCTCCATCTTTTGTCATCCTTGTATTTGAGATACCGGGATATCTAACACAAAACAATCTTTATCAGGCATGATTCATACAAAAATAAATAAATAAATAAAATACAAAAATCATTCCTTAGACATTTAATCTTTCAAAGATAATACTGTTTTTGAAAAAGTTGCCATTTGTATCAATATATAGATGATTATTATAGTTTTCTCTTCAAATTTTGGTTTGAGTTAATTGCATTTTTGGTCCTTGTAGTTTGGCCAAATTGCATGTTTGGTCCCCAAAACTTTGAAAGTGCAGCGATAGTCTTTATTTTGAAGTTTGAGTTGTATTTTTTGTCCTTTTTGGTGTGAAATGATCAAATTGCCCTTGTCTTTTTTGAAAAAGACAAAAGGTATTTTAGTCATTTAACATTATCCAAGGACCAAAAATGCAATTCAAACTTCAAAATAAAGACTATCGCTGCAATTTCAAAGTTTTATGGACCAAACTTGCAATTTTGCCAAACCACAGGGACCAAAAATGCAATTAACTCTTTTGGTTTTATAACAATTATATTATCAGCTAGGCCTTGCTCGGTACCCATTTTCTTTTCGCAAACGTTCAATTGACCGATCAAAAGAGAAAAATGGCCTTGACAAATTAGGTTGCTAAGATAAGAGATCATTGTCCGAGGCTTGATCTTTAGGAAGGTTCAGGTCGGCACCCCGATGGTGCCTGAGGTCAAAGTGTTCCCACCCATCTACAACTTTTTTGGATACCAAATATGTTAGTTTCTATGATATATACAAGATTGAAAAATGAAACAAAACTGTTTGTGAAAAGTCGAGACAGAGCAGAGAATAGTATTTAGGCAGCAACACGGTGAACGTCTGCTTTCCTAGCCGAAATTTCTTACTTTGTTGTCTTTTCTATCGACTCATTCAACAAGGTACGTATATGTGGGCTTTGTATCAATAGGTTGTACTAATTTTATATTATGCTATAACCTATTACTACGTAGAATGTTCTAAATTGGTTTACTTTATATAAAAGAAGCTTTAAGTACAAACTTTATAAAGCTTAATGTCGTGACCCATTAAAGTCCTTCACGAAGGTTATCTCGAAAATTTTCAAGACTATACACATAAGTCAAGAATGTTCAAAGAAGTTGGTAGAGAGATTTTATGAATAGAAGTCGTTAAACACTAATCTTTAAACCCGGCAATTGAATATCGGTGGTAGAAAAACACTAGTCAACTGGGATAAATATTTATTGTGTGAAAAAGTTTTGTTGGTTCTTAGTAAATATTTGAGATGATTTCAATTGGATATTTGGATGAAAACGTACAATAATCATTAGATATTTTTTGAGGAAAACGAACAGGTCAAGTAGACCCGAGACCCGCATGACACGGAGCCATTTCAACGGGTTGAAATTCCAAATGACTCGTTTAAATCCGAAATGGTTTAGACTCGACCCCGTTACGATCCGTTAGCCGATCCAACCATTTTGGCACCTCTAGCAATCTTGATGAATCTATGTATAAATATATGGATCCCAAAACAAGACCGGTCAAGCCATTTCATACTTGTTATCTTATACACATTGTATCGACGCTATACATACATTAGATAACCATGTAAATGCTACTATAAAACTGTAACAAGCAAGGTGACACTTGCAAGAACAAGGTCTTTTAACAAAAGGAGTATGGTTCTTCCTCATATAGCAAAAGTTTTTGATTCTCATTGTTAACTCCAACATCACGTATAGTTTTTCCAGTCTTTGACAACCAAAACCGCTTCAAAATAAAATTAGAAGCCACGACTTGTACAGCAAGAGTTTAGGAACCTTCTGCTTGAAAAGGACATAACAACCCTGTTTGTATTACTAAACGATGTTCCATTCAAGAAGTGCATTCACGGCTTCTTGCAGCAATTTTTCCTGAGATATTATTAATTCTTCTAGCATAGCTATACTTTTTATTAATAGATCTTACTTAAATCAGGGTATAAATAATTACTTGCTTACCAGACATAATTTTTAGAGTTGCTTGCCTACATCAGGTGACATATTGTATAAGACATATTGCTATCATCACGTAAAAAAGCTTTTAGACATATTGATTTCATCATGTATACAAGCTAATAGGGACAAATGCTTTCATCATGTAAACAAGTTTTTAGGGCCGATGGCTTTCATCATGTATACAAGCTTTCGGGGATAAATGCTTATCATGTAAACAAGCTTTTAGGGACAAATACTTCATTAAGTAAACAAAGAGACAGATTGCTTTCATCATGTAAACAACCTTACAGGGACGATGCATTTCAACAATGCTTTACATGAAGTATAAACAAGCATCCAGGGGCAAACGGTTACATCATGTAAACAAGCTTTTAGAGATATCTTGCTTTCATCATGTAAGCAGGCGTATAGGAACACATTGCATACATCCTGATAACAGGCTTTAGGGACAGATTGCATTCATCATGAATACAAGCTTTTAAGGACAACCAGGGCTGCTTTCGACACGTCGACAAGCTTTTAGGAAAGATGGCTTTCATCATGTAAACAAGCTACTAGGGACAAATACTTTCATCAAGTAAACAAGCTTTTGGGACGATTGGTGAATGCTTTCATCAAGTAACAAGCTTTTAAGGACATATCATTTTCATGGGACAAATTCTTTCATCAAGTATACAAACTTTTAGGAACAGATAAACAAGCTTTTAGGGACGAATTCATTCATCAAGTAGACAAGCATTTAGGGATTGATTGCTTTCAACGAGTAATCAAGCTTTTACGGAAGATTGCTTTCCTCAAGTAAATAACTTTTAGGGATAAATCATTTTCATGGGACGATTGCTTTCATTATGTATGCAAACTTGTAGAGACAAATGCTTTTATTATGTAAACAATCTTTTAGGGGTAGATTGTTTTCATTAACCTTTTAGGGACAAATTGCTTTCATAAAGTAAACAAGCATAGGGACAAATTGGACAATGGCTTTCATCAAGTAAGCAAGCTTTTAGAGACTATTAACTTTAATCAAGTACTTAAGGGACAGATTGGTTTCATCAAGTAACATTCTATAAGTGATAAATTGCTTTAGTAAACAAGAGGGACAATGGCTATCATCAAGTACGCAAGCATTTAGGGACAATCGTTTTCATAAAGTAAGCGGCTATAAGAACACATTACTTTCATCAAGCATCAAATTTTAAGGGACAAATTGCTTTCATCATGCAACAAGCTTTAAGGGACATATCAATGTTGCAAAACTCGCTAGGCGTAGGCGGGGCGGTCGACCACCTTCGAGGCGGAATTCGCCTTAGGCGCCGCCTAGGCGGATTGACTTTTTTTATATAAAATATTTAAATTTATATGTATTTGGTATAAAATATGCATAATTTATATATTTTTTAAATAATTTTATTAATGTTTTCACGATCTTTAATTTTATTAATGTGATTTGATTAAGTTTGGGTTAATTTTTCTAAAAGTCCACTAATAATTTATTGGGCCTATTGTACAAACTCTTTTAATGGGCCAAGAAAACCACTAAATTATTATTAGGGTTATTACACAAATACACAGCCACCATTTTTTTTCCCTTCACCCTCTTATCTCTCACTCTTCTCTCTCTGTTACATTTCAAGAAAACAAGCAGCCTAGATTTAAAACAATACCAAGAAAATCAAAACCCCAAAAATGTGTTACAGGCCGTGCTAATTTGAAGTTGCGCGAAAAGAGGCGTTGATATGGAAAAAAACCCTAGATCTGAAGTTGAAACGGCGTTGACCGGCCAGCCGCCTAGGCCGATTTGTCCCGCCTAGGCGGTTCATTGACCGCCTTTTGACCAAAACGCCTAATTTGGCCGATTTGGTGCAAATCGGGGCGATGAGGTGCCGCCTAGCGCCTAGGCGCCGCTTAGGCGGCCGCCTAGACCGCTTTTTACAACACTGGGACATATTGATTTCATCAAGTAACAAGCTTCAAGGGACATATTGCTTTCATCAAGTAAACAAGCTTATAGGAACAGATTACTTTCATCATGTATCAAATTTTAAGGGACAAATTACTTTCATCAAGCAACAAGCTTTAACAGACATAACAACAAGACACCCAATCCTAGACACCCAATCCTGCCGGAGCGGGATATGGGGGATTGGGGGAGGTGGAATGTTAGACATATTGTACTCCTTCCCTAACCTCAAGCAAGTGACCAGTAAAACCAAAAGATGAGATTAAATGAGAGGAAGGCAGATTAACCACTCAAGGGTGGCTTAGTGGTAAAAGGGCTTGTGACTATCACTCTAAAAATGTGTGAGGTCTCAAGTTCAATTTTCTACTAGGTGCAAACAACCAAGTGGCCACGCCAACCTCCTGAAAAGGGAGGGCTTTACCTGGTTTGAGTCTGTGTGGCGGTGGGTTCAAATCCCATGGATTAGTCGGCCAAAAGGTCGGAAACCATGGTTACCCAAAAATGAGAGGAAGGCAGAAGCCACAGAAAGAGATTGACCAAGACAGACCATATTAACAATAGCAACATGCCCCACTAAAGTCAACCTACAAAAGTTGCAACATATGGCATGGAGAGCATAGATAAAGCCAAAAGAAACAAAAGGGCAAGTGTTGAAGAATAACAGTGTTATATCACCAATGGAGCAGTAAACTATCATAATAATCTATGTTATGCCTATATTAAATGCTATAATTACTTTTATGTTATTTTCTAGTTTTAAGCAGACAATCAGTTGGTTATTTGTAGTTATGCAGTTATATATTTTAGGTAGCTGTAACTGATAAGCAGTTACATCTTCTAGTTATCTTTATATATGAAATAATCAGAAGATGGAAGGCCAGTTGTCTTTCCAGAAAATCTGTGTTTGTGTGTTTAAGAGATCGGAGAGTTCTCTCTAATGAGCTCTAAAAATTCATGAGTAAATCGAATAAAAAAAGGCAGAACAACCAACAAACACTCTAATCCCTCATCAGATTTCATCCTACAAAGACCCATAACTAGATCCATCAATCGGGACCATAACAAAAAGTATTTGACTAACCACCAAATTTCATTCATCGTTTTTATATCCTGAGGTATCACACAAAACTGAGCTGCCACCACCACTTTCCAAAAGTAAGCCCAGAGATCGGAGAGGATTTAGCATTAAACCATGTATAACAACAAACCAGAAATGACAATGTTACAATCCATGTATAGCTTCAAGACCTGTTAGTAACAATCAAGATAAAAGGATCTCATGACGATGAAAAAACTAAAAACCAATAGAGAGCAGTCATAAAAACTGAGAAACCAGCAAATGATGAGCATGATTGGATTGCAGTACGTGAAACCAAACAAGCCTACAAGCATAAAAGTACTCATCATGCAAGCTTACAGAATCATACACAAGAGAACTGAAGGAACATGAGAATTAACAGGGTAGTGGTGAAAAAGAAAATATTCATGGGACTTAACTAGCAGAAAGATGGATCCAATCATTTTCCTTACTGACACAACCTGCGGTAACAATAATGTACCTTACGCACTCGGCCACACAAAAGAAGTCAAAAAGATCACTTCAAAGTTCAAACATTAATAAAAACACCCACCACGAGAAAGGCAGATTTCAAACAAAGAGTTTGATTAAGACATCTTCCACCAACCAATCATACCCATGTCCACTGAAGAAGAAGTCAGCCTACAGTAATGCAGCATACAGTAATGCAGCATACAACAACGAAGCCCATAAGCCAAATGCAAATATGCATATATAAGAATTCCATCGCAAAATAATACCAGTCGATTACACATATCCTAAAATGTGTAAGAAGATGAGTCCGATTAGTACTGCCTCCTGTGGCTCTTCCATTTTTCCACACAAAGACTTGCAAACTCATAAATTCATGCATGGAAGCCATGAACCTATATATCAATATTTTTCAAAATATGTATTCAGGGCAAAGTTTACCACCTGACAGGGAGTGCGGCAAGAAGTAGCACTCGCCTCTGCTACTCTGCGTTCCTAGGAGGAATATAGACAGGGATAGCCATCCAGCTCTTAACGAGTGATGGTGCAGGTATCAAACACAAAGAACAGATCAAGATAATATAAACCAAGAGCCTCTAATAGTGCTACTGGAAAATACATGCTCAAAGTCAAGAGGTGAACTACTGAACTTGCAAAACTTAAACAAGTTCCTTAATATCGGGGAACATGAACCTATCTTGCATTCTAAAGATCAACGAAGTGTACAACACGTTTTAATTTGTTGCCTAGCAATTCAAGCTAACAAGGCATGTGTGAAGAAATCATGACTTACAAACAGACCACCACGCAAACTGAATCTAGAAGATTAAAACATCATCTATAATTGTGCAAGCAACAATACACAGAAGCAAACCACGCAAGTATATTACTATTAATGCCACTGAGTTTCTAAGGTAAATTTGAGTGAATTGGGGGTCATGGGTTAACCAGTGATCAAGTGTGTGCACAGAAGAACCTGAGATTTGTTGCCTAGCAATTCAAGCAACAAGGCATGTGTGAAGAAATCATGACTTACAAAGAGACCACCACACAAACTGAATCTAGAAGATTAAAACATTATCTATAATTGTGCAAGCAACAATAAGCATAAGCAAACCACGCAAGTAGATTACTATTAAGGCAACTGAGTTTCTAAGGTAAATTTGAGTGAATTGGGGGTCATGGGTTAACCAGTGATCAAGTGTGTGCACAGAAGAACATGAGATGAGCGAACAACCTACTCCTCATGCACTCTCTTCAAAGTCTACAAAGAAACAGAACAAAAACATTACCATACTTATGACGTCAACAAACCCCAAGTGCAAAAAAGACCTAAAGAAATCAAGCACTACTAGCAGTGAAGATGTTTAAACTGAATACTAATAGGAATTCCCAATAGACTAATCACAGACAACATCCTCCTCACTCAGGAACTTTTGAGAGGATACAATTGGAAAAATGGAGCTAAAAGGATGGCAATGAAGATTGATATACAAAAGGCATATGATACAATGAATTGGGAATTCCTTGAAAGTATCCTTAACTTGTTTGGTTTCCCTAGCCAAATGGTTAAATGCAGGGGCGAAACTATTAAGGGGCAGGGGAGGGTCCCGGCCCCCCCAAAATTTGCGGCACCTAGTGTAAATATTATAGGTTTTAGAGGTAATTTAGTTGAGGTTACAAACAAATCTCCGATTCCCCCCCCCCCCCCCCCCCCCCCCCCCCCCAAAAAAAAAAATAAATTCGGCCCCTCCAAAGAAAATGTTCAAGTTCCGCCATTGGTTAAATGGATCGTGTTATGTATCAGATCAGCAGCTTTTACCATATGTGTTAATGGAGAAAGACATGGTTACTTCAAGGGGGAGAGGCCTAAGACAAGGAGACCCTATGTCTCCTTACATTTTCACCCTTGTTATGGAGATTTTCACTCAAATTCTTCAGAAACAAATCAATGAAGATAATGGCTTTAAATATCATTGGGGATGTAAACAACTTAAAATTTCATCAAGTAAACAACCTTCTAGGGACGATTTTTACAAGGAAAACAAGCTTTTTAAAAGGATTCCTTAAAAGTAAACAAGCTTTTCGGATGATATGACTGCTTCCATCAAGTACACAAGCTTCTGGGGACATAATGCTTTCATCATGTAAGGAGACTTTAAGGGACAAATTGTTTTCATCAAGTAAACAAGCTATAAGGGACAACTTCTTTCATCAAGTAAACAGCTTTTTTAAGGGACACATTGCTTTCATGAAAAAAACCTTTTAGGGACAGAAAATCAAGCTTTGAAGCTTTTACATTAACAAGCTTAAACAAGCTTTTAGGGACAATTGCTTTCATCGTGTAAAAAAGATTTAGGGACACCATATGAACAAGCTTTTAGGGGCAATTGCAGGTAAACAAGCTATTATAAGGCTGATGAAAAACCAACAAAAAAAACCCGACAAATTCATGGAAAATGCCAGAATCTGCAAAATCCGAAATAAATCATAGTTCAAGATACCATTCATCTCAAAAAAATCTAAGTTCTCGAATGCAACCAGCAAACAATGCCAAAAGATTGGGTCATTGATGGTAATTCGAGACAAATGGCACACCAAAAACGACATAAAAATCAAAACATACTTCAAACCACCATGTTTCAAAAAACCAATCAACGAACAAAAGCTAACTGATTATAGGATACCACGCTACATTATCACATTGTTAATTGGTTACTTGAAACAAAAGGCAGAACCAAAACAGTAAAGAAAAAAGCTTAAAACAATTTAAGAAATAAAACAAGATAAAACCACGTTGAGTCAAAAGTTTGATGAACAAATGGGTTGCACAATGCTTTCAAAAAGCGAACAAGCATAGCTACAAAGGAGCAATGGATTTCTTCAAGAAAACAAGCTTTTAGGGACAAATTAGTTTGATCAGGTAACGAGCTTTGAAGGACAGATTGCATACATCATGTAAATTGCTTGAAAGAAGTAAACAGGGACAATGGCTTTCATCTAGTAATCAAGGATTTGGGAACAAT
Organism: Artemisia argyi; assembly: GCA_030686995.1. Classification (NCBI taxonomy): domain Eukaryota; kingdom Viridiplantae; phylum Streptophyta; class Magnoliopsida; order Asterales; family Asteraceae; genus Artemisia; species Artemisia argyi. The sequence goes on from CM060701.1 coordinate 36,972,005, forward strand.
GGAGCTCAAAAAGGGACAAATTGCTTTCATCAAGCAACAAGCTTTAAGGGACAAATTACTTTAATCAAGTAAACAAGCTTTTTGGGACGGATTGCTTAGTAAACAAGCTTTAAGGGACGATTGCTTTCATCAACTAAACAATCTATTATGGACAGATAATCAAGCTTTGAGGGACGATTTTAATCAACAAAACAAGCTTACATCAGGGACAACTGGTATGAAAAAAACAACCCAAAAAAAAACTGCCAAATTCAATAAAACTAGAAAATAATCAAAATTCAAAGGTTACGTACCATTGGTCTCAGTCGAGTAAGAGAAAGCTATTGAATTACACGCAACCAGCTAAACATGCCTACACATCGGGTCAGTCATTGATGAGACAAATGGCACCAAAAACACCAAAAAAGAAAAGATTTAAGACGATTGAAACAAAGGCAAACCCGAAAGAAACAGTATAGGAAAAAAAAAGGCAAAACCATCAAACATATGGAGAGAGAAAAAAACCCGTGAATCAAAAAGACGAAAAAAGAAAAGATTAGAAAGGGATGAAAGTGTAACGGGTATTAAATAGATGAACTTTAGCCTACATAAAAATTCCTCGCCGACTTAAATTAAATTTCCCCCCTTAATTAAACCTTTCTTTGTATACCGCGTCTTTTATACGCGTATATTAAACTAAAGTATTATCTCCGTTCCAAAATAAGAGTGTGAAAATAAGTGTCAGGTTCGATTTTTTAAAGTATTTATTGTTCAACTTTGACTGTAAATATTTTTATTTGGCTTACATAATACTAGTTATAATGCCCGTGTATGCACGAAGTTTTTTCTTAAATTTTCAATAAATTATTTTTATCTATTAAGAAACAAATAAGCTTATTTTTGTTTATCCTTTTAATTACGGTTCTCGATTTTGGTTTATAATTATGCTTCACGTGGTGAGGATTCATATATACTTTTTGCATAAACATGGTTATCTTTATGTACAAAATATAGCTACGGCATGTTGTGTTTGTGTATCGATAATTTAGATCAATTCAAAATTAATCTTATGCTAGAATACTAATGGTTGTGTTATCATGTAACTCTTGTGTAAGTTCAGTTATTTAAAAGACAAACTTATTTTGATTATAACATTCAAAACTATGAATTTAAAAGACAGATTTTCAACTATTATAACATTTTAACCCATTTAGATCAATTTATTTTGATCTATATAAACATTTTGTCATGTAATATAATTCTTACAATTAGGAGTATACCTTGCAATTTTAACCCATTCAAATACAGCTTAGCCTAGTGACTTCATATATAATTTTTTTGTGAGATGTATAAGGACATCTCGTCTGTTGTTGTGAGTTGTATATGGCTGTTTGGTATGTTGTTCTGGTTCGCAAAAATGAATGGGGCTTCTGTTGTGAGTTATATAGGGGTGTTTGGTTGATTGATGCATACAGGTATTTGGTTACATTCTTGCAGTATGTCTTTTGAGTTGGGCTATTATCACAACAGATGCTGTAATTAATATTTTTAGTCTGGAATTTAGAGCAGCTGCTACCCTGCACTTTTATATAAGCAATCAAAAATTTATTGAAGTTTACCACATGTCCGTCCAGATAAAAAAAAAAAAAAAAAAAAAAAAAAAAAAAAAAAAAAAAAAAAAAAATCATTCTATTATCTAAATGGTAAAATAAGAACATAAAATTTTAAGTTCAAAACTGATATGGAGAAGGAACCCACAATTTTGTAGATGAAGATATAGCAACAATCACTCTTTTTAGCAAATGGTTTTCACTTGCTCATAGACTTGATCAAAGTTGGTTCAGCTGTGTCTTGAGGGTCAAAACTCGATGTCCGCTTTGCTGCCATTTCGTTGGATCTAAGAACAAATTAGCCATAAAACTAAGTATATGAAGAGTTTATGCAAATATTTAGTAGGTTTTGGAACAGAGTAACAAAGGAGAAACAGATGTGTTCAAAAAGGCAAGTCAAAGTGTCTCATGTTTATATGAAGAACAAACATTGAGAATAACTTCTGATAAGTACATTCATATATATGAAGAAAACAAAGATGATGCGCACTTGGATACACTCGTTTATTGCATCCAGAATATATTCAATGAGAAAAATATTCAATGGTATGATATAGCTAACAGTTGAAACTTACATGTTGTCTGACCCATTAGTAAGTTGCCCATTTTCACAGAACTTTTCGTTGATTGCTCGTCAGGCGTTATACCACTGCTTCTCGTGATTCAAGTACGGACCTGCAATCACCAACCGCCATGGGCATTTAGAATGTATCTAGATACCCACTGCGAAGTGAAGCTGCAAAAAGTAACATAGGATAGCAGTTTTAAGTTGTTCAACAGTAAACTTGATATTCGCCTTTAAACGGGGTGATTTACTTCTTATTTTAAGCTAGTGACAAAATAATCATTTATAATTTGGCACATAATACCCCTCAATAAAATTATTGTGATGGTGACTGTTAAGGGGGCTAGTTATAATACCCGTGCACACACGGGGTTTTTTCAAAAATTATAAGTTACGTATTATTATCGATTAAAATACAAACAAATTAACTTGTATTAAATGGTTTCTTTTTTGTTGATTTGGTCTTAAATGGTTTTACTTACATTAATGGTTTTAAAATTTGGTGAAAACTCTTTTTTTTTTTTTTTTTTTTTTTTTTTTTTTTTTTTTGTGTGAAGTACAATTTATTATATTTAGTTTTTATATTTCGTGATTGCATCACGACCAAATAGCGAGCTGCTAAGCTTTGCAGAATTTATTTATTAGTGACATTAAACAAAAAGGATTTTTGCTCATCCAATTGATCTATTAAAGATCACTAAAAACATAAACTATATAGATTCCATAAAGATGAGTGAAGTGACCTTCATAATTCATGGCCACATTTTGAATATACATCTACTAACTACTAAAGCTCAAATCAATCATGAAAGATTATACTCCTAAAGCCAAAACTTAACATTAGACTCTTGCAGGGACTCTAACAACTGAGTTAGTATGCATGTAGATGTTGAAGCATATAATGCCTAAGGTAAACGTTACTACTATGTTTAGTTATTATAATTGATCTATGTAGCTACTCCATTGTGACCAGAAACTTAGAAAGTCGTAATCACAATGAAAATGCAAGGGAAGTGCAACATATAAAACTTGATAACTTTTGAATAAGTTATGTAAAAAGGACATAAAAACTATAATGGATCAAGCCCACACAATTAGGTTGCGCCAATATATATGACAGATTCTCTAATGAAAAAGGTTTTTTTAAGGCATGATTCTTACATGCTTTCATCTATCGTTCTCCACCTCGTATAATACATTGAGCAAGTGTGAGTATTATGATTGTAAAATTTAATTGTATCAAGGTATCCAAACACGAGCTAAAATATATTTGGATCTTGTTTTGTAATTCATTAGATCAGATATACAACTCTAGATCAGATATCTTTTTTTGTAATTCAGTAAATGTATTCAAACACCCCAAGTGACATGTGGAACAGTATGAGAGACGACATTCTGAGTTCCCCGTTTTCGTGATAGTTCAAGTTGATCTATGCCATTAAGATAAAGAACATCACGTAACTGTCAACCACCTTTGTTGCTTTGCCAATACATACGACATTAAGAATTCATAGCATAACAGTTGTAATACGCTGCTACAATTGCAAAACAGAAAAAAGATGTCACAACTCACCATTTCAGGTCATTTCCCGAACTTTGGAAAAATACTATTCATCAAATACTATTCATCAGTTTACTATTCATCATTTTTTGTGTCAGTTTGACATTCAGGGAAGCATTCAGAAATTTTACTATTCATTGAACACTATTCATTGCCGGAAAAGTTTTCATTATTCACTTTCATTACTCATTTCATCGTAAATTTAGTTTACGGGTATTCAAATTCGCGTAACCGGATTGGTTTAGGTGCGAATTCATTTCATTATCAGTAAAGACATTTCATACGGACTAGAGACAGTCTGCATATCATCAGTAGGTCATTCACATGTTAAACCACTCTTAGGATTTTCAAATTTATATATTTGCTACATTTAACGTTTTACGTATATGTATTTATAATAAACGTTAACACCCGGTTTATACATGAAGAATATATCTAAATATTCCCACAATGGTCCCGACATATTTTTATATCCATTTTATCATCATAAAAGTTATAACATTCATTTACCCAGTATTTTGAAAATTTATTTTATTTACAACGTGAGCTTATGAATATTACGACGGTTTTCGTGAAAACTAAACAATAATCACCCGAACACTCAGTAATTGTACCCAACATATTTTTAACATTTTCATGACTTTATTAAGTCCCGGTTAACTTCGTTAATATTTATTTCTAGCAAACCCGGTACCCGATTATAACTAATACTTACACTAAACTACAGTTATTATTACACTACATTTCCTAAGTGATCAAAACCGACTTTGCTACTCTTTTTAACATTAAAAACCGGCCACATGCCCTCCCCTAGACACCATGTGATTTATTTTTACCATCTTTGACTTATGTACAAGTATATTAGTATATAACTTATTCTAAATATCTAGGAAAAACACCTAAAACATAACCCTTATACTTTTTGAGAATCAAAACTCATTTTCTCATCTTCCCCATCAAAACCCACGACCCAAATCCATACACCATGATCAAGTGATCATTTTTCAAAGTACAAAGCATCAAAGTTGTTCATTTTGTCTTCCTAATCAAGAATCATAACCCAAAAACACAAGTAATCTAAGGTTTCTAATCATCTCACCACCTATTATTTCAAAGTGAGTATTCAAATTTATTTTCATGGTTTCATCTAATTAACATATGTATCTCATGGTATTCATGCTTAATTTCATGCTCATACTAGCTATACCACTTTATTTTTGTATACTTTTTGAACATACAAACCCTAGAATTGGTTTTAGGTGTTCCCTTGTTAAATTAACTTGATTACTAGTCATTAGGAACCCATGGCACCCTAAGAAGGTGTATGGTAGGATTAGTATAGATTTGTGGAGTTTGCAAGAGTTTTGGTTGATGTAGAAACTAGTTTTGAACCTTGGAAATGGTTTTGTAACAAGTAAATATACCTACTGTCCCATTTTGGTAAATCCAGGAAAATCAGTAAACATAAAGGGAACTTTGGCAAAATTTTTAGAAAATACTTTCAAAAACGAATCCGTAGGCGAAAGAATGGATTAAAAAGAGTTTATAACGAAGAAGTTATGATTTTTGCAAGTTTATTGACGAAAACTATTTTCCGGAAAAATACATGCTGTTGGACGTTTTTCGTCGGTAAAAAAGAGGCTTTAGACGTAACCCGGAGGAGCCAAGCTTTCCAAAATATATTACTACATACTAAGACGTAACCGTGTATATAAAGAACAAGTAAAACGGACTTATAACGACAAAGATATTCACGTTTCAATATCGGCAAAAATCCTCTATAATTGGCAGCTTTCACTAGTAATAATAATAATACTACTTCTACGTACTAAATTCTAGATTTTCTAGAAATATTAACCAAGTACCCAATTTCATAACTAATGATGTATTAGTGATTACAAGTATATTTTATCACTACAAGGCGTTATTTCAAGGATTTCAAACCGAGGATTTCAACACTAACATTTATACATACGATATATATATATATATATATATATATATATATATATATATATATATATATATATATATATATATATATATATTGCAACTAGTTTTATTTTTCTAATAGCCATATTTTCCTAAGTCTTGAAAAATGTATATTTTTGATAACAACAAGTGTTTTTCAAAGAGTAGAGTGGTATAGGAAACATGTGCATGGACATTCATAACATCATTTGGTGATCTAAATTAGATCGTTCATCATTCACATTAGGTTGCGGCTAGTGTGCGCGCCTTGTTTTTCAGCTCATTACATGTTCATGGTTGCTCATTTCACATCATCACAGTATCATCAGCTAGAGGTGAGTTTTCATAGCCCCGTTTTCAATTCAATATTTTGATTTCAAATCCCACGGGGGGAATACATTGCATCAATTATTTTAGTACGAGCCCAAGTACCAAAACATATGTACATTGCTTAAGTTGCCTTACCAATCAGTTAAAGTCCCCTGTTTATTATCATGAACCGTTAATTTGCCGGTAAGCGAGAGTGAGTGGATAGATCTATCGAGGGTGACGCCTCCATCCGTGGTAGTGATTACCAACCGTAAGCGGATGCATTTCATTTTGACACAGTTACGAGTGTTCTGGTAAAACATTCGGGAGGGGCATATAATTTCATCAGTCATAGCTTCGGGGTCATGAGCTTAAGGTCTATTGTACAATTTTCATGAGATTTTTATCTTGCACTTTTACTTGTGGTGGCCGTACATCATTACATTTTACAAACCTATGGAATTCACCAACATTCGTGTTGACGTTTTAGCAATGTATTTCAGGTTATTAAGGTAGCTCATGTGACATGCATTTGGACCTTAATGGAGTCGCGGAGTCGACGCGTCTCATCATTATTTCATGCACTTATGTAAACATTTGATCTAGTAGTACTTGTTTTCATAAACTTGCAACACATTTTGGGGACCTCATTTTGTAAACTCTGGATTATTTCAATGATCAAATGCAGTATTTTCCAAACGACACTTTAGGTCGTTCAATGTAACTGTAACTGTGGTGCTATGACAGACACCCCTAGGTATTCCATTCCGCTGCAAGTCAGGTAAATTGGGGGTGTGACAGATTGGCATCAGAGCTAAGGTTATAGCGAACTAGGATGTATCTTGGACCCTAGACTATAACCACATCAGCATAGCATCTCATCATTTCATCATAAGTGCATACATGATACATGTTGTTTCATGCATATCCTGTGCGAGTTATTTATACTTATATTCGTATATATATATCATTTTATTTACCTGGTTCACAAGTGACATGTCTTCAGATACTCACCCTGGCATCCTTTTATCGTATTCCGACATTGAAGATGCCTTGTCATCTTCCACTACCATTGTACCACCAGTTGCACTTACACCACCATTAGCACTATTGATTTGCCATAGGAACAGGGTTTTCCTATCATTCAGCCCATACATAGAATGCCTTTTGGTAGAGTATTCAGACTTAATCTTAATGGACTTATTAGGATGTTTATTGCAAGGAAGATAGTATGTTTCTTTCCATCACTAGTAGAGCACTCACTACTCAGGTACTACCACCACCATCAGTTAATTATTACACTATTGGTCGTCCCATAGTGTGTACTTCAGTTTTACCTCTTAGATGTCGCGAGGTAGCGCGAAAGAGGGTAGTATTCCATTCACTAGTACCATCATTGTCATTTTCGTTTTCCATTCCCACTTGCCATGAACTAGATAACACCTAGTAGATAATACCAATGTCACGGACTCAACAGGAACATCCGCAGATTCTTCAGGAATGGTTTAGAACCTACATTATCTAAGATTTGATAGATGCACAACTTCAGACACCACTTCAGGACTATCTCGACCTCATGATGCCACAAACCTGATTTCACACAGAGGGACACCAGGAAGTCCCTAGACCAGACTTATATCCTCACCAGCTTTTACTATTATCCTAGCCACAGAAAGTGTGAGACATAGTCTAAAGAACTTGTTGTCTTTTGATTGTTGTACAAACAAATATATCAAGTGTGACTCTACTATGTAAAGAATGGTTGTGCTATTTGTGATATCGGTTCACGTAGACCAAAATTTTCATGTATTATATTCAGGTGTTGTGAATATGATAATTTCTATTACCTATAGATCCTCATGGTCTCTTATGATTTGATGAAGAGAGATTTAAGCAAACCACTCCAAGCATGACGCAAGCTGCTGATGGACAAGTCATTGCCAAGAACATAGCCACCGCCCTCACTAAGGAACTTACTCACGTGGAATTTATGGGGTGCAATCCTCCCTCCTTTAGCGGAACTAGAGACACAAAGGAATTTCTCAAATGGTTCGAAGAAATAGAAACAATATTTTGATGTGGCGACTTTCATAAGGAAGACAAGGTTAAGTTCGCCACATGCACTTTTCAGGATCATGATCATGCCCAGGAATGGTGGACCAAACATATTAAGATGGTGGGAGTTGATGCTGCTTACTCACACTCTTAAGAGAAACTAAGAAGGATGATGAGTATAACATTTTGTGTAGGAAATGAATTATGAGCAAGGGAATAGGAAACACTAAACTTTACCATGGTAGGAAATGATGTTGACAAGTACACTACTCATTTTTATGAATTAACACGACTAGGTTCTGCAATGGATGAACCGGAAAGCAAGAAACTTGAAAAGTACATTGGGTGACTCTCAAATGAAATTCGTATGTTGGTCATCGCATGGGAACCCGATACCATGTCTGAAGCTTATCAAAATGGCGATCGAGGCAAAGGAACTCATAGTTCACGCCAAGACATCAGGAAACAATAGTGACAATAAAAGGAAGTGGAACAACAATCTAGGTTGCAATGCTGCTCAACAATCACCCAAAGGACAAGAAGTGAATAGAGCCTTTGCTGTAGAACCGCACACAAAGAGAAGGTATACTGGAAAGTTACCTTACTGCAACCTGTGTAATCAACATCACCGAGGTCATTGCAGTAAAACGTGTGGAGTGTGCAAGAAGCAGGGTCATTGGACTGAAGACTGTAGGAAACTCACAAATCAGAAAACCCCAGGGAGTTGCTTCAAATGTGGAAACTTAGGGCATTTCAAGAATGACTGCCCGGAGCTAAGGAACAAGAAAAATCAGGAACCTGGAATCAAGACTGAATCGCTCGAGGAATAGCGTGAGCTGTTGAAAGAGAACCGTCAGATATTAGCAACATCAAGGATAACAACAATGCTTCAGCAGGAGGAGCTTTGTTTCAATATATAAACCGTAGTTCGGGCCCTTTAGGGTTGTATCTTTCCTTTTGTACTTACCGTTGGTACGATGACATAACCTAGTTGTATTAAGCACTTTCCTATCTAATGTAATATCTATCTTGGTTACCTAGGTGATAATCATAACCATCGTTTACTCCATTTTCTATCCCAATGGCTCAAACTTCAATCGTTTCGCAACATTTTAGCATTGTCTCATCAGGGATTAGGTTGATTTCGTTTTTGACGAATTAGTAGACTATTACCATTCAACAAGATTCACCCACGTATCCAATACACCATTCAAGCTATTTTACTATCATATGGGGAAATTGTTTTTACAGAAAAATTTCTGAAGTAAGCTATTTTATTACCATCCTATAAATTGATTTTCTGTCATTACACCAAGTATTTACTATTATTACGCGAGGCAATTTTCATGTTATTTGAAAGAAAACATCAGGATACCATTTTAACAACAATGCGTTGAACACCATCTAAAACTTTTGAGAAAAGTTATGATATTTTGACAAAATCTAACATCGCATCATTAGTCCTCAATTGTACATAGCCTGATCACCTATGTAAAATTCAGGAAGGATTATGCCATGAAGGAAATAATTACCTTTTCAAAGGATTGTTAATAACAATCTTCATTTAAAAGTTTTGTAAACAAAGGAACTCTTCCATAAACATCCCTTTTGCCGAACTATATATCCCTGGATACTTACCCCACATGTCACTCACTTAGTCATTAAGTTGGATTTTCCCATTGACTTCCCTAAGAGAGACTTTCCATATCAATTACATGCAGGATTCCTCTATACAATAAAAGCAACGAAAGGATTACAGAACTACTAACCAGGACTAGAAGTATATAGTGAGAGAATTCATAACTCAACAACAAATCCTAAGATACCGCGAGACCATCAGAATCACCATCTCTGACTTAGTTTTTCACATTCTATCGTTTAAGGGTACTAGCTAGACTGAGCTACAGGATTGAACTCATTAAATGTCCGCAGGACAACACAATAGAAATAAACCAAGCTTCTAATTAAGACTGAAGAGCATTTCATTTAAACATGGCCTCATCCATACATAAACTTTCCTGCAGTAAGTTTTCACAAAGGACAATTGTTTGAAACAAGAATATCGATGTAGATTCCCCTAAGGCATTATGTCTCTAGAAATTTCAGATAACCTCACCTTCATACCAAGCAAGGGATCAAACCAGAACATATCTCTTCATCTACATGGGAAAACAGAATAGACATTCATCGACACAACATCAAGTGATACCTTCGCCTTACCGATTATAACGATAAACCAGTTCAGGACTTAAGTTAGTCTAAATACCTATGCTTGTAGTTATGCCTGATAACCACTAATAGACATTATCCAACCTCAGGAACTAAATGTTAGACATCTATGCATCTAAGCGAACATTTCCTATCCTACCATTTTATCCTTGTTAGTGTTTTCACTTTTAAATAAAGTTGATGCGTTTACATAAATCACATACCTTGTGGAAAAATGATTTCTGAAATTCCTATTTTGAACAAGTACGATCCTTTTTGGTCAATCTTTAGCAACACTATAGTACAATGAGAAATATACATAGACATCAAACTTTAGTAAGCAGTTTTAATCACAACATGTTTGAAAACATTTTTCTACTTCATAACTACTGAAATTTTGAATCATCAGGAAAAATATTACTTAGTAAATCATTTGCTTCATTTTCTAAATTTGTTTATTCAGAAAAGGATTTCAACTAAAACTCACAATCGCGAGATAAATTTCCAGAACAAATTTCCCTACAACATCGCTTATGCATTTAGGATTTGTGACTGGACAATAGAGAATATTTGGATTATGTGATGAAGGAATTAGGAGGAACATCACAAATTGATCACGAACTTCAGTAGTGGAGACCAAACCCAATAGACAAAGAAGGACATATGTCTTACCATCCGTTGAAACAAAACACAAGGAATCAAGTTGTTACCTATATTCTATCCCTTTCAGATAACGCCAAGTTCGAAGGACCGAACGTTGTGGAATTAATCACAAAGGTTTATTGTACCCATTTCAGTTATTCCTGTTAAGGAAACCGATTCACCTTGGACTTCAAGTAATCATTTCAGGATTTCCTTCAGAAACCCATTTAGATGTGAACATCACCTATCACCCTCAGACCGATGGTCAAGGCGAGAGAACAATTCAAACATAGGAAAGTATACTCAGAGCATGAGTGATTGACTCTAGAAATGGTTGGACTAATCATTTAACATAAATCAAATTCATCTACAACAATAGTTATCACACCAACAGCGGGAAACTGGAAGAAGTTAGGTTGGTACATAACACACATCATTTGGATTGGATATCCTGAACAACAAACCATCTAGATTCAAGTAGGAGAACAAGCTAAGTTAAAAGCATTGCCTTGGATTGGCATGATACAAATTGGATAACAAGAGAGGTTGAACCTTTAGCATATTGGGCCATTTAAGATTCATTTTAGAATCGACCAACTAGCATACAAACTTGAGTTCTGGCAGAATTCAGCAGTATATATTACCAGTATCACATTTAAAACATTAAGAAGCGCAGACCATCGATTGATGGGCCAAACTCAGAAAAAGCTCAACTCACTAGTTCAGTAGGCATTCATGAAATAACCAGAAATTTCCTACAAGTCAAGAATCAGTTACAAGTTCAATAAGTTGTAAACCATTAAAACTTCAAGTTGGTAAGCAGAGTTATGCAGAAAGTTCTGCCTAGGAAAGGCATGATATCATTCAGAAAACTTGGAAAGTTAAACCCGATATACACTGGACCATGTAATATTTCAGACAGAGTAGGCCTAGTGGCCGTCAGACTTGAACATTGTCAGAGAACAACATGATTACACAAACATAGTTCACATTTTCAAATCCCCAGAAATGACTTTCAGATGAGTCACTCATGATTCCATTGGAAGGAATCCAACCCAAAGTCAAACATAAACCTTGTAGGAGAACCAACAGAAATCATGGACCGTGTGGTCAAACAGTTGAATCAGAGTCGAATTCCTATCGTTAGAGTTCGCTGGAATTCTCGAATATCATCACCTTTTCACCAATTTGTTTTAAGAAACCAACATAAACTGAACTTCGGGACGAAGTTCCTTTTAGAGGGGAACACTGTCACAACTCACCATTTCAGGTCATTTCCTGAACTTTGGAAAAACACTATTCATCAGTTTACTATTCATCATTTTTTGTGTCAGTTTGACATTCAGGGAAGCATTCAGAAATTTTACTATTCATTGAACACTATTCATTGCCGGAAAAGTTTTCATTATTCACTTTCATTACTCATTTCATCGTAAATTTAGTTTACGGGTATTCAAATTCGCGTAACCGGATTGGTTTAGGTGCGAATTCATTTCATTATCAGTAAAGACATTTCATACGGACTAGAGACAGTCTGCATATCATCAGTAGGTCATTCACATGTTATACCACTCTTAGGATTTTTAAATTTATATATTTGATACATTTAACGTTTTATGTATAAGTATTTATAATAAACGTTAACACCCGGTTTATACACGACGAATATATCTAAATATTCCCACAATGGTCCCGACATATTTTTATATCCATTTTATCATCATAAAAGTTATAATATTCATTTACCCAGTATTTTGGAAATTTATTTTATTTACAATGTGAGCTTATGAATATTACGACGGTTTTCGTGAAAACTAAACAATAATCACCCGAACACTCAGTAATTGTACCCAACATATTTTTAACATTTTCATGACTTTATTAAGTCCCGGTTAACTTCGTTAATATTTATTTCTAGCAAACCCGGTACCCGATTATAACTAATACTTACACTAAACTACAGTTATTATTACACTACATTTCCTAAGTGATCAAACCGACTTTGCTACTCTTTTTAACATTAAAAACCGGCCACATGCCCTCCCCTAGACACCATGTGATTTATTTTTACCATCTTTGACTTATGTACAAGTATATTAGTATATAACTTATTCTAAATATCTAGGAAAAACACCTAAAACATAACCCTTATACTTTTGAGAATCAAAACTCATTTTCTCATCTTCCCCATCAAAACCCACGACCCAAATCCATACACCATGATCAAGTGATCATTTTTCAAAGTACAAAGCATCAAAGTTGTTCATTTTGTCTTCCTAATCAAGAATCATAACCCAAAAACACAAGTAATCCAAGGTTTCTAATCATCTCACCACCTATTATTTCAAAGTGAGTATTCAAATTTATTTTCATGGTTTCATCTAATTAACATATGTATCTCATGGTATTCATGCTTAATTTCATGCTCATACTAGCTATACCACTTTATTTTTGTATACTTTTTGAACATACAAATCCCAGAATTGGTTTTAGGTGTTCCCTTGTTAAATTAACTTGATTACTAGTCATTAGGAACCCATGACACCCTAAGAAGGTGTATGGTAGGATTAGTATAGATTTGTGAAGTTTGCAAGAGTTTTGGTTGATGTAGAAACTAGTTTTGAACCTTGGAAATGGTTTTGTAACAAGTAAATATACCTACTGTCCCATTTTGGTAAATCCAGGAAAATCAGTAAACATAAAGGGAACTTTGGTAAAATTTTTAGAAAATACTTTCAAAAACGAATCCGTAGGCGAAAGAATGGATTAAAAAGAGTTTATAACGAAGAAGTTATGATTTTTGCAAGTTTATTGACGAAAACTATTTTCCGGAAAAATACATGCTGTTGGACGTTTTTCGTCGGTCAAAAAGAGGCTTTAGACGTAACCCGGAGAAGCCAAGCTTTCCAAAATATATTACTACATACTAAGACGTAACCGTGTATATAAAGAACAAGTAAAACGGACTTATAACGACAAAGATATTCACGTTTCAATATCGGCAAAAATCCTCTATAATTGGCAGCTTTCACTAGTAATAATAATAATACTACTTCTACGTACTAAATTCTAGATTTTCTAGAAATATTAACCAAGTACCCAATTTCATAACTAATGATGTATTAGTGATTACAAGTATATTTTATCACTACAAGGCGTTATTTCAAGGATTTCAAACCGAGGATTTCAACACTAACATTTATACATACGATATATATATATATATATATATATATATATATATATATATATATATATATATATATATATATATATATTGCAACTAGTTTTATTTTTCTAATAGCCATATTTTCCTAAGTCTTGAAAAATGTATATTTTTTATAACAACAAGTGTTTTTCAAAGAGTAGAGTGGTATAGGAAACATGTGCATGGACATTCATAACATCATTTGGTGATCTAAATTAGATCGTTCATCATTCACATTAGGTTGCGGCTAGTGTGCGCGCCTTGTTTTTCAGCTCATTACATGTTCATGGTTGCTCATTTCACATCATCACAGTATCATCAGCTAGAGGTGAGTTTTCATAGCCCCGTTTTCAATTCAATATTTTGATTTCAAATCCCACGGGGGGAATACATTGCATCAATTATTTTAGTACGAGCCCAAGTACCAAAACATATGTACATTGCTTAAGTTGCCTTACCAATCAGTTAAAGTCCCCTGTTTATTATCATGAACCGTTAATTTGCCGGTAAGCGAGAGTGAGTGGATAGATCTATCGAGGGTGACGCCTCCATCCGTGGTAGTGATTACCAACCGTAAGCGGATGCATTTCATTTTGACACAGTTACGAGTGTTCTGGTAAAACATTCGGGAGGGGCATATAATTTCATCAGTCATAGCTTCGGGGTCATGAGCTTAAGGTCTATTGTACAATTTTCATGAGATTTTTATCTTGCACTTTTACTTGTGGTGGCCGTACATCATTACATTTTACAAACCTATGGAATTCACCAACATTCGTGTTGACGTTTTAGCAATGTATTTCAAGTTATTAAGGTAGCTCATGTGACATGCATTTGGACCTTAATGGAGTTGCGGAGTCGACGCGTCTCATCATTATTTCATGCACTTATGTAAACATTTGATCTAGTAGTACTTGTTTTCATAAACTTGCAACACATTTTGGGGACCTCATTTTGTAAACTCTGGATTATTTCAATGATCAAATGCAGTATTTTCCAAACGACACTTTAGGTCGTTCAATGTAACTGTAACTGTGGTGCTATGACAGACACCCCTAGGTATTCCATTCCGCTGCAAGTCAGGTAAATTGGGGGTGTGACAAAAGATACCTTTTTTATGTTGACCAAGTAGTGAAACTTCCCACAAGCTGTAAATAAGGTCCATCCTGCAAAACAACATTATATTTAAAAAGATATGGTGGCCAGCAGGGTAAATAGGGATAAATTAACAAAATAGAGACAGAGAACATTTTTTATGTAAATGCATAGCAAGCAGAGAGTTCTTCTGTACGCCGACTAAAACATACATAATACACACTTAAAAAGTGAATCACACAATGATATTAGGCTTTGCAAAATTTGAGCAGTATAACTCCTAAATGTGTGACAAAAAGCTTTACCAATTCATTGTAGGGGTATTCTTTCATTAACTAAGAGTAAAGGGGTGTTTGGCATTGCAGTTTGTAATGATTATGTTATATGACCACAAATATCGGATTCAAATTAAACATCGTTAGATGTCCGGAGAAAATGCAGAAGCACAAACATTTATTGCGATTGAGAAAATCGAGTAGGAGTTGATTCACCTCATCAGGGGATTGTTCGTGAATGAAATGAGAACCTTCAGGGAAGTATGTGATTTCCAAGTTAGGCACATATTTCTTGACTTCCCCACTCTTCAAATATTCCTCCATTCCAGGAAAGTTAAATATAGTCTTTTTTACCCATTATAAACAATGTTGGAGCTTCTAATTTCAGCTCATTTGGATCTTGTTTTTGAGATTCGACTTTCTCGGTGAATGACCTGCAATAGTTAATGACATTAGGAACACTTTAAAAAGTCAGATAAATAAAAAAAATAGTGCACAATATAAGTATTATCGCTTTCAGGATGTATCTTGTACCAACTTGATGTGACAATAGTGGTAACATAATATTATCAAAAAGGTTGTTTGATTCCATCTTGAGTTAAGATATAATGTGTGTCTATTCTCATTCAACATCTTATGATGGTAATAATAGGCTTGAGATAATATACCTATACGGAACTTGAAGTGCGGTTTGAAATCCAGATTATTATCTCTTTGGTTTTGAGGGGCTATTGGGATTTCACTTCTAGAGAACAATATGTAGATATTTTTCACCATCGTTTTAGCATCAAGGCTGCCAAAATAAGCTTCAACTCTTCCTGGCTCCTAGTGAAAAGTTCAGTTATATATTGATAATAATAAAAACTATCATTAGTGAGGGAGTTCCCAGTGAGTGATGGAGAGTGTGTACCATCCATCTCCGAATGTAGAAACTTTCTAGGAGTGGTTGATGATAAAGTGAGCTTAGTGGCTTTTCTAAAAATCAAATAAGGTCGTAAGCGTAAGCCAACTATATAAGCTAATCCAAACAAAGTATACACTAAAACATAGTATATCAGGGTAGTTAAGACAACTAAAAAGGTCGGTTGGCCTTTAATAAATGTATTGACATTACTGCGGGATGTTTAGGATTGTAATTGCAAACTACTCAGATAACCATTTTAGCTGGATATGTATAACCAATGTCTTTATAGCACATTAGTACCACTACCAATACTACCCCCAAATTATATAGATTAACAAACATAGATGTTCATGCACAAAGACTCTAAATGTGTAGACTTTATTGTTAATTGCCTAATGCACAAAGACTCCGAATTATATATATATTCCAAAAGTGGTCATTTTGATCCCAACACATGTATTGATGAATGCAAAAAATGACTTAAAATAATACCTGAAGATTTTTGACCATAGATTGGCCGAGGTTTTTCAAAGAGGACATCATATTCTGGTTGACATGTTATTCTTTGTAAGTTACATCCGTTACAGAAAGTCGTCGCTGAGGATTCTGTAGAATCACCTTTTTCAGACGAACCCTCTCCCTCGTTTTTTCCAAACTTCCAAAACCATTTAAAGTTTAAACAATTCCGGCTATAATTTTTAAATTTGACCCACACGCCTTCATAGGTGCTTCCTCAGGCCCATAGAAAACGGCATCTGGATTGATTTTATTAGTACATGGCTCGGACTTAGTCTCAAGTTCAGTTTCTCAGCCTCTGGCTCGGGATCAGATTTGTTTCATCAACGAATAAGACTGAACCAACATTACTTTGCTCAATTCGTTTTGATGGTCATGATCATTATCGTTACCATCAGCTATTGGGGTCGGTGGGTCCAATAATATTGAAGAGTTCTCTTCACTACCACCCAGATTATCATTTTCATTGTCGTCTTCAAAGCCAAGCTATCGAGAAAGTCATCCAGTAAATTTTTCCTAATGTGTCGTCTAGACAGGCCTTGTGCTGTTTTTTCACTATACACTTTTGAGAAAGATGGTCAGACTTTGTTCTCAAAAAACGCGACTTCACTTTCTCTGGCCAACCTTCCAGAGTACTTTGACTTTGATCTTTTTTTTTGTATAACCCTCAATTTTTCTTCCCATTAACTATCACAGACAATACTTAACGGGCTTCCCGGGGCCACTGCATCGGAAGACAGATTGTGACTTCAGAAACTCCTGGTCATCCAATATTGACTCACCACCACTTATTGCTTGTCTAGGCCTGTGCACACGAGCTTGACGAAACATGTCACCTTGACAAGACCAGAAAATCTCATCAGCATTAAAATCATCTTCAAATATATAAAAAAGCGTAAATACTCAGTATAAAGAAGATGTTAGACGTACACATTTCAGTTGAGTATACCGATCAGTTGTATCTTATAGGATAATGGACGCATAGTTTAGGTATGAGCCTTGAATTATTAGAAATCGATTACAGTTTTTCATTATAAATAGATTAGATTACCTGTTGTACGTACTCATCTTGCTTAGCCTTCGTTATCCTAAATTTGCACTAAATATTGAATTCCTTTTATACGCCAGTACGCTTCCGTCCACTTATCAAGTAAACAGCTACAGATTTAAAATAAAAACTTAAGTTAAATCATAACTTAAATTGTTTTTTTGTTTTCCTTTTTTTACATGGGCTATGATTGATGAATAATTACCTCAACTTGATCACCAAGATTGATGACAATGGAATGCCTCATGGGTGGAACATCAACCCATTCACCGTCCTTACGGACTTGGAGATCGTTGACTTTTTCGTCTTGAAAGAGCAATATTATGTCGTTGGCGGCATCGACAGTACTCTAAGACCTTTTATCAAGTCAGGACTCAGGGACATGTCATGGTATGTAGTTGCTCACATTGGTTCCAAAATTTGGCCCTTTGATCAATAAAAGGCTTTCTTGAGGTAACCATCTTTTCCAATCCAAGAGTCTCACACAACAATCCCTTGGTTCCTTGTAAAAATCCTTTATTAACTCCCTGTATCATCACACAAACAAAAAGACAAATTAAAAATGGTTAAACAAGTAGCAAGGCTATTAATTTTTTTATAAAATCGGTAGTCACTAAGAGAGTCATGATACATACGTATAAATTTGTTGACCTCGAATTAAACAACAAAGAAGAAAACAATGCCATGGTATACATCCTATTAATATTCAACTTAACAAACATTCACATTAATGAAATTCCAATAAACATGAAAACCAAAAACCATCATAAGAATCAAATTTGATAGTTAGTCGCAGTAGCATCTTCAAGAGTCGTATATTGACTTATTGGTATTCAGTAGGTACAAACTGGGCAGATTGTATAACCTTACTCTTTTTGCGTCTTATGTGATTACTCAAGCATAATTTTTTTGCCAAAAAGCCATTTTGAAGGCTTTTAGTAATCTTTTTTAGCTTCCAATAAGCTATTAAAACACTTACAAATAAGTGTTTGGGTAATTAAGCACCTAAGATAAGCCTACTCAAAAACTAATATTTCTTTAGAAGTCCAAAAACAACATATTTATAAAGTTTAAACATTAGCATGTTTATCACCTTCAAACATATCTACTCTCTACTAATAAGCCTACAAAAAAACCCATTAATTCATAATCACCAAACATGTAAATTATAGCAATCACGATCCAATCACAAACAACCCGTTAGCTCATATCAAACTATATGGATATGCATTAACAAAAGTATAACACAACTCCAGTTCGAATAAAGTATTAGACACAACCACCATAGATTTTTAATTAATTGCCAAACAAAAAACCAATATACAAAGCGAATTCAAATTAATCAATTAACTGAAGGGAAAAAAA
This sequence comes from Artemisia argyi, assembly GCA_030686995.1. Lineage (NCBI taxonomy): Eukaryota > Viridiplantae > Streptophyta > Magnoliopsida > Asterales > Asteraceae > Artemisia > Artemisia argyi. Next base: position 36,991,316 of record CM060701.1, read on the forward strand.
AACCTAACAATAAGCAAATCGAATTAGCAGATTATTTAACTGAAAAAAGTAAAAATATAAATAAAAATAGCAAATTGAATTAGGGTTTACATTGATTAACGGAAAGAAAAAACTTACCATGACTGTTGAATTAAGTCATCACATAACACACGATTGATTAAAAAGATGGAGGCTATGAAGATTCGAGTATATGGTTTTGTGTTACCAGAAACATAAACTATCCTACATGACATAAAAATATAGATTATATTTTTGTTGATGGAGGAAGTGGTGGTGTATTAGTTCGATTTTGTTTTGGTAAAATTACGCTCTGTTTTTAAGTTTTTTTGTTTTTTTTTTTTTTTTTTTTTTTTTTTTTTTTTTTTTTTAAGTAATGGAAAGGGAAATTAAAAAAAGAGCGTTCTTGAGTTTTTTTAAGATGAAAAGGTAGGGGACAGGAAGGTGGGAGGGAGGGAAGGGATGGGGTTTTGTGTGTATTTCTAATCCGCTCATATTTGGGATGATCAGGAGGGAATGGGTACAACTGAGAATATGGGCTTTGATTAAATTACAATTATATCCTTGTTTACGTCCCATAAAATATGACAGCTTGTAGGACATCATTTGACTTTTGTTTCCCGAGCGATGTTCGTGTCTTGAATCATTACGAATGTTTTGCGATTTTAGAAGTTGAGCATTTGCTCCTTCGGGGTCATGGAGTACTAGCTGTGAATGAGTTCCTGATCAATCAATTATCAATAAATACAAATTGTTAATCTATTGTTATGGCTAACAAAGTTTCTTTTACGAAGTTTTAAGTTTTAGTAACTGAGCCTAATTAGTGATTTGACAAAGCTGCTTGATGTCATTGACAATAGGTCAATAATTTGGTGTAGCTTGTGATTTGAGATTGGTAATTAACTGATGTAGCTGCTTAATCGTAGAATGGCTGGATAGTTATTATTATTATTATTATTATTATTATTATTATTATTATTATTATTATTATTATTATTTTTTAACAAAAGTTGGATAGTATTTTATGTGAAGAGTAAATTATATTTCGAGGGTATATTTGTAATTTGAGTAGCCTCATTTCCTTTCCTTGCAACTTAAAATTAAAACTCAAGAACACAAATAAAAATAATCACTCTCTTCACAATGTCATTCCCTACCTTCCCCTTCCCATCCCATCCCCCTTTCATTCTTTAAAAATTTAACTTGAGAACTGAGCGAGGGATGAAATCCAGCAAGGGACTGGATGTGTTGACTGTGGTTTTGTTTTTCAATTTTTTTTTTAAACCCTTGAAGATATTGTAGATTCACCCCACCTTTTTAAAGTTTTCTTTTTTCATACTTTTGACGCATATAACTTTTCACTCAATTTGCATCTAAAACGAATTTACAAACTTTTTTTGTTAAATTTGGAAATATTTAAGGCTCTTTTTATTGAAAATTTTTAAAATAAAAAATTTATTACTCCTCCCGTCTCATAATTATAATCCACTGTTGACTTTTGAAGTCTTTAGTTTTCAACTTTGACCTTAAATATTTTTATTTGTGTCATATATTTCTTGATGCAAAATATATGAATGAATTGAGTTTTGAATGTATTTTTCATTGGTATAATTTTTATCAAGTATTATATAACATAAATAAAAGTATATAAGGTCAAAGTTATCAAATGAAGACTTAAAAAGTAAACAGTGGACTATAATTATGGGACGGATGTAGTACTTAATGAGGAATGAATTGATTTTTTTGAAATGAAAAATCCCAATAGGGGTTTTATTTTATTATATAAAATATTTGATGCAAAGTATATGAATAATTGAGTTTCAAATGTATGTTTATTTGTATAATTTTTATCAAATATTATATAACACAAACAAAAATATTTAAAGTTAAAGTTGAACAAAAAAAACTCGAAAAAGTCAAACCCGACACTTATTTTGAGACGGTGGTGGTATTTTTTTTCTATCAAGGCCCAAAAGGTTATAATTATTTTCAAACTATTAGCCCAACAAACATTTGCAATTATCGAGTCAGGCACATTAGCTTTTAAAAAGTCCTACTAATACTAACATTTAAGGGAATTTACATATACTAGACGAGTATTCGTGCATAACAACGAGATTTATAGCGGCAGATAGTTTCATTGATAAAAAAAGTTTGTGGGTTATAAACTCAAAATAATAAAAATTTGAGGATTTGGAGATTAAACATAATATATTAAAACCCTAAAACCGTTCATGTTGATTAAACATAGTATAAACCTTTTACCCACAAAAATAATTATTATGTAATGCACATGTAGATCTGATACATTGTATGGACGTACTTGATCGATCTAATATATAATGAATGGATGCCGAAACAAGACCCGTCAAGCCATTCCATACTTGTTATTTGATACACACATGTAGTCATGTAGATTTCTTACATTGTATCGAATACTGCTATATTGAATAACCATGTAGTGGAAAATGTCTAAGAACCAGAGTTACACGTAAAAGTGGTACTATAAACTATAAAAAGCAAGGTGACACTTGCAAGAACCATGTAGTTGAAAATGTCTAAGAACCAACGTTACACGTAAAAGTGGTACTATAAACTATAAAAAGCAAGGTGACACTTGCAAGAACAATGTCTTTTAACACAAGGAGTAAAGTTCTGCCTCCTTATAAAACAAAACTTTTTGATTCTCATTGTTAACTGCAACATCACGTATACTTTTTCCTGTCTTCGACAACCAAAACCGCTTCAAAATAAAAATTAGAAGCCACGACTTTTCCAGCAAGAGTATAGGAACCATCTGCTCCAAAAGGTCTTAAAAATCTAGTAAAAATGACAAAACTCGTCCAAAATGTTCAGTGGTAGGAAAGCAAAATAATCCCGGAGTGTCAGATTTTGCTTTTTATGTGATCTTGTGCAAACCAATGTTAAGATCAGATGATATTGAAATGAGGAGAGGGAGAGAGTGGTGCCACGCAGCTTTAAACACACGTTTTTGGTGAGCTTTAATGGATTGAGAGGGTTTGTTAGCATTGAACCTGATGTCAAATATGTGAATCATTGGGTCTGCTGAACCGGAGGTTAAGTAGAAACCATCTGGGGACCATGCCTGGTTGATCAAGGCGGATTGAGACTCGCTACTTTCTTGTTTCCAACCAAATTCATGGAGTTCTGTTCGTCTTAATCTGATGTCAAATAGTCGAAGCTGTCTTTGTGGGGTACTGCAAATGAGATATGAAGATCGCATAATATATTAAGCAATTAGTAAAACAGCTTTTAATACAAAATATTGCAGAACAGAATAGAAAGAATCTACAGGAACCTGCATATTCTGTAGAAGTCGACTCCTATAGAGGACATAAACACAAATGCATTTGATCCTCTTTTTATTGTTTTTGATAGAATACACATATACAAGTTTTTTAACTAAAAAGAAAGGATTTCTGTAGGAAATTAAGTTTAATTTAGTTTAGTACATCTTTTTAACTCTGATAATACACACTCTTACACAAATATGCTGCTGTTTTAAAAAAGGAGCCCAGCTTTAGATTAACAAAAAAAGTTAATACATAATTTATGGGCTTATTAACAAATAATCTTCATACAAAATGAAGTTAACACTAATAAATCTTTATAGTTCGACTAGCAAAATGATGTGGCAAGCAATCAACAGCAAACAAAATGCACAATAACAGAACTCTAAAAAATGGAACTAAAAAAGGATACTGTTAACTGAGCATTACCTGGTCTGTACCATAAAAAGATTGAAGTCGACAGGATTTGGTAGTACACTCATACACTTGCTTTCAATCTGATGCTTATAATCAGCTCTTCCCGTTTGTAAATCAAATCCAATAATCCTCTTATCTGCACCAACTGATACCACCATCTGCTTTTGTTGCATTCCAGCAACTCCCATTACAGCTGACGAATGCATATTTCTATGCAGCACTTTAGGTTTCCAAGAATCATCTCCGTGTTTGTCAGACCACTGGACAACAGCGTGATCACTTCCACCAGTAACAAAACATAATTCTTCCCATGGCATGAACACTATGTTGTTGATGATACCCTTAACATGTGGTTTATCTTCAAGGAAAGTTACACGCTTCTTCTGTGAAAATTTTAAGGTGTTTATAAGTAAACAGGTAATTTGGATTGTATTATACTAACAATGGAAACTATTGATAATAATTATGTTGGAACGGGTCAAACAGTGTGTCGGGTTCGATCAAAAGTCGCCAAATGTGAACTTACAAATACAGTAATAACTTGAAAGAAAAAAAATAACTAATATAATATTTAAATAGTAGAGCCGTAGAGCATATTACTTCTTTGGAATTTAATACAAAATTCGCAAAAGCTTTATGTTGATCTTTGGGAATTTTTGCGGATTATGGGGTTATTTTATACAAATTTCTTAAAAGTGGAACATTTAATTATATACCCTACTCAAAAAGGGCTACACTGGTATTTTGCCAAAATAAGTGTGTGCGCGCGGGTAAAACCCAAACCATATGGACCCATATATAAAACTACCCATTTTGATGCCTCTAATTGCTTGCAACAATCATATCATACAGATTTTACCTCTTTTCCTTTATTCAGGTTAAGGATTCCAATCTGAGAGTCCCCATCGTCAGCACTATAGACGGTGAACAAGCTGCCTCCATGTGGATGCCAAGTTATATCTTCTGGCCATCTTCTATGCTTAGAGGATGCACAATCAGCTGTACTAAGAAAACTTGCACCTGACCGGTCACTATTAAATAAATAAAAAAGCAAATTAGGAACATACGAAATGAAAGAATAATATGATTTTCTAGTGTTCCATAATAGCAAAAGCTACAATTTTTCCCGAAAAGACACCAAGTATTGCCAGCTTTAAATTGTTCAGTAAGTTGGATATTGTTGAATCGGATTCAAATATGAAGATGTTATAAGGTTTACTATTAGAGTTTAGGTAATTCATGATAACTTGATCAAGTATACAGTAGTAGTTGTATGATCACAGTACTAGCTAAGGCTCTAATACACATCACAAAAAGAAAACAAAAAACACCCTAAGCGAAGCAAAAGGAAGAATGTCAGAAACAGCCACTAAACTATGATTTAACAAAGAGAGAGTAGCCAGGAACAAAATAGTGGCAGAGAAAGTATGATGCAGGTTATAAGACTAAGGGTAAAAAAAGGGGTAAACGGATGAGATTTTCCCTCTTCCGGTTCCTCCTCGGGGAGGGCAAATCTTGACTCAGATGTACGCGGCCTAACTGAGGTATCCCCGTGACAGTTTCCGACCCTTACCCTGGCCATTCCCACATGTGTACCTAGTAAGATCTGAACCCTAGACTTCCTAGGCGAAACAGATTATCTAAAATGCTACTTTTATCTTAATAGGATTTTCAGCAATTAGCAACCGCTTATCATTAATCCTTTCCCAAAATAAGGTTTTATCATTAATAATTGTGGGTGATTCAGTCTACAACATAGCATGTTTTTATGCATCCATCATATGCATTAACACCTAATGAGTAATGATAGTTGGGGCATACTATGGTTATGGCTTTGAGGTTGGGCTAAAAGCCTAAAACCAGGGGTAATCCAAAACAAAGGGATTGATTCTCTGAGTACATGCCCACACCTACTTGCAATATGGGGGACAAAGGTGTTTAAATGGTTTTGGTGGACGGTATCCATTACTTGTGAAACACTTTTCAAATTTATGTATCTTTGATAGTATTATCAGAAAACCTAAACGATCATCTCTCCAGCAAAATTATCCAAACACCCTTTTACCCCACTCAATCACCACCAAATTTGCAACTGGTTGTGGGTATGTGTTTAGAAAAAAGGTCCATTTGTTCTTGTCACCCCCTGGTGTTAGTTCATCCTGGCTCAAAGTCATTTTTCAAAGCATTCTTAAGAACGACATAAAGTCTAGTACAAGGACTTCCAAGGCTGAAGTCAAAGATATGGGTCCATTAGGAGATGAATGCAGCTTGGAAACATAGTTTGGAGCTATTTCGACTATATTTATGGGTAATCACTCAGATTATATAGGATTCGGAGATTTTTGTGGTGGATTTGGTAAGATTCTAAATATAAAGCTCATAATGATAAGGTTTTTTGGTTTTGTTGGTTACCATACATCAGAAGAAGTGCAAAAATATAGCTGAATAACACTTAGATTATGAATAGAAGGTGGACTGGGCAAAATATGATCTCAGCTCTCAGACACAGGCAAAACATTCATGAGAAAGTTCCATGTCAAAGAGAAACCAACTAGATTATTAGATTATTACGGGAACTTCCCAAGCTTTCTACAAGTATAAAAAGGAGGTTTTGACGAAGTATACAAATCCTTTATTAGATTAGTTTGAAAAACCTCCCAAGCTTTCTGCAAGTATATCAGAGATGAGTTACCATTCAATAATTATATGAGATGGGGAGATATGGGATAACAATCAGATTTCATAAGCGCGAAAAGGTATTTGAGATTATCACTTGCAGGATTATTTCCTACAACTTGGAATGGATGCCAGAGACATTATAGCAGGTTTGAAGTGACTTGAAAAAATGTTTTCATGATAGAAACACAAGCTTTCTCGAAGATATCATGAGTGTAGAAAACTAAACAATATTTTGTGCATGACATAGAAAAGGAGGATGACCGGCGACTGTCATAAAGATTAAAGGTATAAATTAGAAGTGGAAACTAAACAGAATCTCTGTTTGTGATGCGAAGAAATATAAAAAAAAGTTCTAACAACTTAACCAACTTGGCATCAGACAATGACATATTGACATTTTCATGTCAACTCATAAAGAGATACCATGATATGAATACAAGATTAGTTAAATCAGAGAGAACGAGTATTCATTACTTTACAATTTTCTAAAAGAAAACCAGAACTTAAAACTCTAAAATTGAAAATGCTATGAACCATAGTTTTATCTTACAACAAAGTTTTAGATAGGAAGAAATAAGATGTTGTACTAGAATTATAGAGGTCATACTGATCGTCAAAAGTAGAAAGCAAATAAGTGAAACCATATAAATGTATAAAATCTTTCCAAAAACTTTTCAAAAAGTCAATGGATGGTGACATGAAATAGGTGGTTAAAGTACATACCCTCTAGCCTGAATCTGCCATAGGTTTACGAGTCCATCGAGAGCACTGCAAAATTACAAGGTATAGTCAATAACACTATAACAGATCAGTGGAAATGTGTGTATCATTTGCAACGAGCTTGAACCATCATTCTAAACAAGATGTGCAACTGTAGCAACAAAATATCTCTCAAAATAAAATCAAGTTAAAAGAAAGTAATAGGATAACAAACACTCGATGAAAAATTAATGCAAACTAACACCTACAGAAAAACTATACTGAATAAGTACTTGTATATCTAATTTCAAACGGTCTGCTAAAACGAATCATATAAGGATGAAAATTAACTAGAAAAAGTTGCTCATACGAAATTAATGCAATTACCACCTTTGTCCATGAGCAAAAATATATTTGTTTGTTCTATAATGCCTAAAGCAACAAAAATAAAAAGCTTAAATACCTAGTCACAAAAAGCTGGTCATTCGTAGGACACAACGCAAGACTTCTTAACTTTCTTTTATGCTGGCTTGGGATGTGGTTGGATGTATGGCAATTGATTGTGTGTGGCGAAGATGACCTGCGTACCATCTGAATTACATCTTTATGTTCTCGTTGATCTGCAATTTTAAAAGAAAATGGCAAAAAGTAAGCATCAATTAACCAAACAAGTAAGCAAAAGTATGATGGATCAGGGACAAAGATCCCTTGCACAATGTCACTGCAAACAAAGCTTGTTTGCACACATTGACATAAAGAGCTTGTGTGCAGACATGAACATAGTATGTGTTTCTTAAACCAGTATTTCGGATACATGAATAAAAAGGTAAGAATTTTGATCAAATTTCTAATTAGGTAACAAACATGTTTAAGGCTATAAAAAACCAACAAAGTTTGAAATACTTGTTCTAGGTAGCCAACATTAAAAAAATAAAAATAAAAATAAATAAATAAACAACTGTATTAAAAATGATGATGACAGGTGACGCCTAAAAACCTTCCATTTCTTTTGGAACTTTGCCGGTTCTTTTGGCGTGAAAAAACTTGGTAATCCAAAACACAAAACAGACCAAAGTTGGTTTTTTTATGCAATTAGCCCTAAAAAAAAGCGGCATAAAATTTACCAAATTTTCTTTTCGTCCCTTTGGATTGACTCTCGCCACGTTCTTGTTCAGGCGGGACTCTATTTACTTTTTCTTTCACAATACTTTTGCTATATGTTCCCACTGATTTACTACCAGTCTCTTCCGTCTTGATAGATACAGTTTGTTTCGAATTTACTGCAGGGAGAACAAGTTGCGGTCTCTCCTCATGTTTTCCATTTCTAGAATGTTCATTAATCTTTACAGGACTACATGATCTCCTTTCTTCTTTTACTTTTACACCATTTTGAGAAATATTTGTAGATGGTAAAGCATTCCCTCGATTTCTAAGACGTGCCAATTTACGCTGTGAATCATTCAATCTCTTTTCTGACTCCTCAAGCTGCATACGTTCTCCAAAAAGATATTAGCTTTCCAATTTAGGGAAAAAAATGATAAAGTGATGATATACTTCCACAAAAAAGAAAGTAAGGTAAGATGAAAGAAGAAATTCCACGCCAAAAAAAGCAACCGAAAAGATCTATACACGATTACACTACTTGGGATCTAAAGAATTTTTAAAATCCCATAAAATATACTACGTAGCATGTGTTAAGCATTCACATAATACATAGTCATCGTAAACCTTGTCATCCGTTTTTCTAATTGACATTGTATCCAACCTAATTTAACCAATTCTGTGCATTTTCATCAGTTGCATTCCCTTCTAGCGGTTATAATCTATATTTTCAAGTTCCCCTGTAATGTGACCAATACTTATGTTTCCTGTGTTTGGCATTGCTTATTAAAAAGCGATTACTCCGTATTTGATACCATTCCAGTTTCAAGGTACAGATGATCAGTTTCTAGTAATTATTCAGGGGTCATTTTACATGTACCACTTTCAAAACACAATGCCAAACACTAAAACATTTATAAAAACACAAAAAACAACTTAAATTCGTAGCACACGCAAACCAACAAAAAAAGTCTCCAACTTAAACTAAAGTCCAACCAATTTATTCCACACATACCAATCTATTACTACATCAAAAACGCGCATTTTCCTCATTTAACTATCTCACTTCCTTTATTTTTGTAACTAAGACTAGGTGCAGGGACGGACTTATTTAGAAAGTGTGGGGGGCCGGTGCCCCCATGGTTAGCCGAAAAAGTTAAAATTTTAGTGTTTTTTTTTTTTTTTTTGACCTTTTTTCAAAAGTGCCCCCCACCAAAACTCAAATTGCCCCCCACCCACATACTAAAATCCAACATTCAACACTCTAAAGCCTTATAAATCCTACATCTCTAAGTAAAAATACTCGATTTATCATTACGATCCTAGTTTTTTCTTCCGCATTTTGTGGCTATTGTAACAAAAAAAAATTACCCCCCACATCCTATTTTTCTGGCCCGTCACTGACTAGGTGTTATGGTGGTATATCACCACATGTGAAGCACTTGCTTCATACGTGAAGGCCATGACGGCCAAAATCCTTGGCGTGCGAAGGAGAGAAAATGGACTTGGTTAGGTGGTCTGCACCACCTAACGTATTTTTATGTGTTTGGTTAGGTGGTGACCACTACACCTCTAAAGGGGTTGGTAAGCTGCTGAGCCTAACCTACAAAATTTCACAATCTCACTTACTATGGTACACAAATTCTTAGACATCTTCATAAGTTTTTAGACCTATTCTTGAAACACCGCTCTTAACACGTCATCAAAAAATTGTATTTTCCGTCATTATGAACAAAATTACAAAAAGACAAAATAATAAATTTCAACAAGGACAAAACAACAACAACAACATAATCATTAACAAACAAATAAACCTAAAAATAGTTTTATATTAAGGAAAAAGGTGAAGAGAGTAAGAAAAGCAGCACCTCGTGTTTATAATAAGAGACACGTGTACGGAGATGATCGACTTCTTTAGCACGATGTTCGATCAAAGCTACTAATGCCTCTTCTTGTTCTTCACGCTCGGTTTTCTCATCGCTGGTCAGATTTGAAGACATTTTTTTTTTCGTTTGGCTGCGATGGTGGGTTTGGTTTTATTGGTGGGAAAAGTGAAGCTGTTATGTTTTTTATTAGGGTGTTTTGTTACTTTGTATGTCTGTTTGTTTGTTGGAGGTTTATGTAATGAGATAGATTAGATCTCGGTCGGGATGTTTCATAGTACAGTAAAACCTCTGTAAATTAATAGTGTTGAGACCGGGATATTTTATTAATTTAACGAGATATTATTATATTGATAAATTGATAATTTATTAATTTAAAGAGGTTTTATTATGACCGTTAAAATTTTCAAGTGTAATATACTAGTTACAATGTATACTCTTTAAAGATAAAAAATAAATTTGAAAAACAAGTTCCAATTAAAATTTTATAAATTTATATTCACACTTTATGAAAATAAAAAAAAAAATTAAGACTAGCTTTTGTTGCAATACTGGAAGACAACACACTAACACTTTACAGCAACAAAGAGATTTTGAGATAAACTCAATAATATAGATTTGAAGTTCAACAAAAAATAACAAGTGACAATAAATTTCATTTTTTGCTAAACAATCTTAGGATTTTGAAATGTATCTCTCACACACACATATATACATATACATATAGAATTTTTAGTAATTATTAATTTATAGTTTCGTTGGGACTAATATATATACACTAGGCTTTCAAAAAAATTATTATCTTATTATTTTATCGATTGGGGTCCAAATTTGTACTGGTCCCAAGTTGGGACTGGACAAATTATTAATTTTATCGAGGTTATTAATTTATCGAGTATTAATTTATAGAGGTTTTACTGTACTAGCAACTTTTCTACTTTTGTAACGCTTTCATAAGCTGGACCGGGTCAAATGGGTCATTTTTAAGTGTGGATCGGGTCAAGATGGACAGACAGATCAACTAAGAGGGGGTTAAATGGGTCATATTTTCTCATATAGGTCACTCATTTTTTGAAAGTAATTTATAGGCTACCAAATTATGTGTTTATCGTCGTTTACACCAATTCTGGTCAAATTTAATCCGGATAATTATCAAATGACAAGAATGAACCTAACACTAACATATTAAACTAGTACGAATAAAAAACTAGTCGCGAAATTTCAATTTCCTTCTAAAATACTTTTAATAATATAAATTCATACTTAAAATAAAGGTATAATCGGTATTTCGCATTAAACTTTTCATTTGTATTACTTGAATAAGTTAGAGGTTGGTTTCTTATTTATATTGTATAGTTTTCGGGCATAAATTTGGCCGAAATTAGTGTAAACGAAAACAAACATATAGTTGGGCGGCCTATAAGTTCATTTCAATAAATTGGTGAACTATATGTTAAAAGTTAAAAGCTTGATAGGACTCCATATACATTATCCCATTTAAATATGATCACAACAACTGCATTATTACAAAAATAATCAAACTGTTTAGATATGAGCGGGTTAAAATTTTATGCATATTGAATGGGAATTGATTTGCACACTCAAATTTTTGATTGGGACACTCCACTGTGTGCATTGGATACTTGTACAAGGTTCACAGTGTGCTTTAATTGTCTGTACAGTTGAGTGTCCCAATCACAAAGATGAGTGTGCAAATCACCTCCCATATTGAATACACTTCAAATACTCTGACACATAAATCAATTATAAGGATTTGATATTTTGATGGACATACCAGCGAGAATGACATCGTTCATGTTCGCAGACTTTCCGCTAGTGTGATGTGCAAATTGCTCAAAATCAAAATTCATTTAAAGATACAAACAGAAATACAAGATGACATTACAAATATTTATATGTTTATATGCTTGGAGAAAACGGAACTAGGACGTGGTGTGACCCGGTGCACTTGGAATAAACTAAACAATAATACAAACACAATTTGTAGGGACCGGGTGCATTTAAGAGAAATTGATGTTTTTTAACAAAATTAACACACGACACAAATATCCATGGGTGTCCCGTGGACACCCCCTGGTTCGGTCCCCGGAGAACACCAAATAATGAGATCCTGTTTTTCAGGAACTACATATGAAATTAGTTACATAATTCATGAAAGTGGGGTATAGGGGGTTGGGACTAGAAACAAGTTAACTTTTCTTCTGGAAGCTGCTCCAAAGGTCTCACTCATGTCCAGTTCTCCAGGCATAATCCCTCCATGGATTTCCCAGTTGAAATGATATAGTAAATGAGACAGAATACTCTCTACATTCGCCAAAGCAAACAAAATTCCCGGACACATTCTTCTCCCTGCCCCAAAAGGGAGATACTCCAAATTATTTCCCGAGAAATCAATACTACTATTCTCAAACCTCTCAGGTATAAAGCAGTCTGCATCATGCCAGTATTCTGGATCCCTTCCGAGAGCCCAAGCATTAACAATGATCTTTGTCTTCAAGGGTATGGTATAACCGTCTATCTGACAGCTTTCACGGCATTCTCTAGGAAGCAATAAGGGAACGGTAGGATGCAATCTCATAGTTTCCTTGATCACTAGCTTTAGATACTTGAGTCTTACAAATTCAGCTTCACAAACCAGTTCCTTTCCCTGGAATACTTCTCGCACTTCTGCTTGTGCTTTTTTTAACACCCCAGGGTTCCTTATGAATTCAGACATAGCCCATTCCACGGTTGACGATGTAGTATCAGTTCCAGCGGAGAAAACATCCTACATAAAAGCCGAATTTGGTTCAACTATTGTAACATATATAATTAGTTTACTCTATGTGTTAAAATAATGATCTGAAAAAGTCACCATGGATGCCATGGTAATAAGTACTAAGTAAATACTATGTTTCTCAAATAAGTAAAGCTAACACCTAAAACTAATAGATTCATTGCTTGAGATTTTGAAAACTGACCAAAATTACAGCTTTAATGTTGTCGGTTGAGATAGGAAACTCAAGATCTCCACTGTCTTTTAGCCTAAAGAGAATATCAAGAAAATCTTCCTTGTCCATTCCTTCTTTAACCCCTTTTCTATTTTGAACATCCTTTTCATGTTCTTCAATGACATTGGTGAAGATGCTGTCAAGAATTTTATGGATTCTTTCCAACTTAGAACTCATTCTGGTAAAAACATGCAGAAATTTATAAGAAGGGAACAAATCAGCTACATCGAAACCTCCAGCCAGGTCAGCCGTCGCCTGTAGCATTCGTACCAGTAAATCTTGATCTTTGTGGATCCTTCCGAATGCAGCTCTAGAAGTAATTGTATTCATTAACGTGTAAATTTTTTCACTGAGATTAATGGGTGATCCGGAGGATGACAGAATGGATTTTGTCAGAAGCTTTACCTCTGCCTCGCGAATATAGGAAAAGGACTTGACCTTTTTTGCACTAAGGAGCTCTAAGGTGCAAATTTTTCTCATCTGTCTCCAGTAACTGCCATATGGAGAAAATGCAATGTCAGTACTGTTATACATGATCTTACCAGCTAGAATTTCAGGCCTGTTTGCAAATGCTAGATCGTTCTTTATCAAGATCTCTTTGGCTACTCTACGTGATGATACAACCAATGCAGAAATCTCGCCTAACTGAAGATGCATTAAGGGACCATGTTTCTGGGCCAGGTTTCTTAGGACATAATGTGGTGCTTCTCGACTGATCAGGGAAAACAAGTTTCCAATGAGAGGTAGCTTTAATGGACCCGGTGGAAGTTTCAGATGTGTATTCTCTAAACATGTTTTTCTTATTAACTTGAGTAGAAAAAAGAAAGTTACAAGGATAGCTATGAGTGAAGATTGGATTTGGTATTCCATTAGAGAAACACGAAATAATGTGATTAATGGCTTTACTGTTTATCATATCGACGCGTAGGCCTCTTTTTATAAGCAAAGCATATACTTACTTGGGGTATCTTGGATCTCGAAATTCGATAGTGATCATTGACATTATAATTAATAAAATTCTACCTTTCATTGTTGCGATCCTGTCATATTACTAATTTAGGAAGGAGTCAACTGATGCAAAGATGCTCCTGGACCTTTTCAAAGAGATTCTCAAACTTTAGTTTTGGATCCATATGTTATTATTAATCGTTCTCAAATCCGCACTAAAAACATGCCTAATGCATAAATCACTTGTACAATTGTATTATGTATTTTCTCTCTCCAAATTTCCACCAATCATTTTTTGAAATCAACCAATCAAATCATTAGATACATTTGTAGGCATCATTAGTAGGCACAACAATCATTTTTCTTTTTACATGATATGCTCATATGGACTCCATGGTTTGTCTGCAAGGTATGGGACAGCACTCACAGGAGCTCAAATTATTGTGTCCTTTGGGTCCAGTTTGGTTTGGCTGCTCTCCTTTGTGACATATGTCCTCATTTTGGTATTTGATACGGAGTAATTTTCAATATCTAGCATAGCTTGTATGTCTTTAGTTGGAAAGTGGTCAATGTGATCCCAAAGTATTATGAGTCTTATGTTTGTCGGTTCTCGGGCATTTGGGTCGGTATATCTTTGTCTTATTGTATTGTCCTTGTTTGGGTTCCATCCTCTCATCGTCTTGATGTGAAGGTGGTGGGTTTCGTGACTATTACTTGTAGTCTAACACCATTTGTTTGTGAGTATATGCGTGATGATGCCATCCATAATGCCTTTAATCAGTTTGTTTTATCGCATATAGAAAACAGAATAGATAATCGACATATATGTTTTTCTTCTCCTAAGAGCTTTCCACAATTCACATAGAAACAAGAAGATTATGAGTTTAAGCACAAGATGAACATTTCATGTGAGCAGATACTAGTTAAAAATAAGAATCTAAAGCAGTTACGGATCAATGTGAACTAATGAAGGGGGAGCTCTGTCTTCCTTGTTGGAGCTTTTCTTCCTCTTTTTCTCAGATTGAGGCTCTTTTGCTTTTAAATCGTATGAAAACAACCTCAATGAATCAGCCAGATGCTTGTTCCTGTGTGCTGAAACAAATAATGCAACTTCAAATAAACATCTTTTGATATCGATTTCCACACTCCAGAGGCATAAAAAAAGTATGGATGGCTTTGGAGTAGAGGTGGCAACATAGTTGGGTAACGGGTCAAATCGGTCACGTTTTAAGTGTGGATTGGGTCAGGATAGACTGACCCTTAAACACGTTTCTAAAATTTAGAGACACATGTACTAAATATTATCACAACTGCATTATTATAATTACAAAAATAACCAAACTGTTTTCACATGAGTACCTTAAAAGATTATGCATTTGAATAGACTTTAAATGCCTTTAACCCGTTCATGACAGATAACCCAAATCAACCCATCCGTAATTGTTGGGTAGCAAAAACCCACCTCTACTTTAGAGGATTTGATCGACATACCAGACAGAATGACATCGTTCATGTTCACAGACTTTCGACTAGCGTGATGTGCAAATTGCTCAAGGTCCTCTGCCAACTGTTCTGGGGTTACAGAAACAATCATCGTCAATATTTCCCATCAATTAATCGAGACTAAAAGCACTCTGCTGGTCATGAAATGGTAAAAGATAATAATGCAGACATATTAATCCAACATTTCTCAGGTGTCATTTAAGCATAGAGTTTCATAAACAAGGTTTTCATGAGTTATTGATCGTTAAAGAATTTAATTGTGAACCTACAGGTTTAACCATAAGATATATACAACATGAAGTAGATCCTCCAGCACAATATCACATGCAGTCATATGAATATCATACTAGGGACCTAGGGTAAAGCTGTCCATGTATCGTTTCTTGTTTACACAAGTTTGACATGTTCTAGACTTAGATTTTAGAGTCATAGTTTTCAAACTGAAGAGAAAAGTAGCTACATAAAAGAAATCTTTTTAAGTCATTAAGTTGTGCTTCCTAACGATAAGGAAAGTAGAAATCTCAAAGACTATAAAAAACACATCAGGTCATTTATATATAAAGTCAAGTATTACTTCTCATGTCTAAACAAATGGGCTACACAGTAGATATGTAAATTAAATCTAGCGCGACTCGAACTCAGATTGATATTGAAAACTAAAGGCAAAAACATTAGAAACTAAACAGCCACTTGAACACAAAGATTTATGTGGTTCAGCCGATCTCACTCTGACTAGCCTACATCCACAAGCAAGAAGGTTTCTTTCTCTTATTCACAAGACTATTTCAAAGTATGCTATTAAAACCTTAGCTAGAAAGTGTGAGGTTGTGCTCCCAAGTGTCTAGTCAGGTCAATTACAATTGACTTCCCAAATAGCTAAAGTCACACTAAACAAACATCTTTGTTCCAATCATAAATTCATAAGAGATTTTGTTTTCTGTGTTTCTCAAAAAACACCATAGAATTCATTGAAATTTGCAGTTTAATTCACATTTCCCACATTTAGTTTGTTACTTTGTTTCCAACAGTGTGAACGTACGTCCTTGAGAAAAAAGCAAAAGTTCCAGTTTCCTTCGCTGCTACCAAAACAACAACCCTAAATTTAAGTATTACTTCCCCTGTTTAAAAACGTGCTACACCTCATTCTCAAACATTTACTACGGTCATACATTGTCGTTTAACTGTTTCTCAAAAACACATCACCATATTCACTTCAATTTCTAAGCCCAATTCACATAGCTAAATCTTACATGGGAATATATTAGCTACAATTTTTTGTAGCCAACTCCCTTTTGTGTAATTTTGGTAAGGATTGTAGCCAAGATATCCCCATCTTACATATAGACATATAGTCCTAAACAAAGAGAACACAAAAATCAACATCATGATGCACAAACACTAAGGGACGGTATTTCAAGTATCAACCTATCAGCTTTATAGTCAAGTTTAAGCAAGGACACAAAGGTTGGATACTTGGATTTGTTTTTTCAAAAAGTACTTTTCTCCTCTTATCTCTGCATGTGCGCAGAGCTTTTTGAAAAAGAGCGTTTGTCTTTTCCTATTACGCAGGCAGACATTGGTGTTTGTTTATTTTATGACATAAGAGGCAAAAAAGAGTTTTTTTTTCTACTTCAAATTTGCAGATTTTTTAAAGTCTGGTTATCACTTCTTGTATCTTAAAGGGGTGTTTGTTTATGCTTATATAGCAGGCTCATGACTTATTTGGTTTTCGGCTGATGTTTCATAAGCTCATTTTGAAACTTTTTGGCTTATATAAGCTTATCATGTCACAATAAGGTTATATTAGCCAAAAAGTTTCAAAATAAGCCTAAAACATTGAGCTTATGAAACATAAGCCGAAAACTACATAAGCCACAAGCCTGGTATATAACCTTAAACAAACACCCCCTTAAAGGCTTTAGATCCACCTATTCTCTCGCACACCTAGTTTTACATATCCGACATAAAACTTCCAAAAAAAAAAACAAACACAACCTAGATAGACTCGACTCCGTTACACCCCTAACCAACACTACCAAAACCCTAACTTAACTTATTCCAATCACTACAAACAAATAAACTCGGTACAGCGAAAAGGCGAAGAGATATCTGAACTAGTACCAGCATACTTGAAGGCCAAATCAGAGATACAACCAATAACAGGCTGTGAAATCACCATATTGTTCTCTTTAGCTGTATATCAAAAAACATAAAATTAAAATTCATTTCAAAACCAAATAAATAAATAAATTAAATAATGAAAAAAAAAAGACCTTCAGATTCAGCGATTGTGATAGTGGAAAGACGGAACCGGTCTCTGAGATGATTGGTGGCTTCTTCGTCTTCTTCGTTGTCGATATCGCTTCCGTTGTAACCGACGAATTCCATTGCTGTTGGATCCATTTTTATTTTGGGGCTTTTTTCTTTTTTTTTAGGGCTTTTAGAATTTGAATGCACGCACTGAGTGTGTGTTTTTTGGGTGAAATGCTTTTGTTTTCCCGCCAAAATTGAGAAAGTTTTTTTCTCTTTAATGCAATTGGTCGCTATACTTAAAAAAATATGCCCACGAAAATACATTTTATATTTAATAAATATACACACAACACGCAAACGATTATCGATCGCTTGCATGACCCCAATCTCCCAACATGTAAATCGATCGATTCTCCAAAATAAGAATTGATCGATCGTTTCAGGGATTGATCGGTTGTTTATTTGTTACTGTGGGTATTCTAATGAAAGTGATTAAGTCTAAATAATAATGTTATATTGTGTTTTCGAGTATCACTTCAAGTAAAGAAAAGAAAAAGATGAGGAGATAAATAATATTTTGTTTTTCCTCTACATATTTTAGCCTTTTTGTAATTTGAACAATTGATAAGCTAAATCTGTAGAGCTTGTAGGTTATGACTTTGCGTTTATGAACTTATATAAGTTATAAATTTAAATCAAAAAGTTCATAATCCCTAAGATTAAGTTCATCGACTTTTCAAAATTTTAACAAGTCGAATAAATAAGCTAATACAAACGCCCCAATTCAATAACAAAAAGTGAGTTGATAAGTATTATCAAAATGATTAACAGACTTAAGACATAAAAAATTGCTATGAACACATAATGTTACACCATGATTTTCACAATTTTATGTTTCATCGTGACTCGTACATCTATTGGACAATAAAAAGAAAAACAAATGTATTTAAGTTCAATTTAGCATGTCATATCATTTTGTAAAAAACTTTTGTAAAATTTATGTAATCCTAACAATTCTGGTAAAAGATTGAGTATCAAACTTTTTTTACATACCAAGAGATTAATTTCCACCATCCATCTTTTCTCCATCTTTATTTGATCTAATGGATGACATTAATCCTAACAATTTAAAAAACATACTTTCATCATTTTTTTTCAAATATTAATATCTTCCAAACCGTTAATCGTTAAGCGAAAAAAATATACCGTTACGACGAGCATTTAATTATCTTTCTATAAATATGCTATTTGATATATTTTCGATATTTTTTTTTTCCTTTTTTTCACGTTTTTTTTTATGGCCGAAAAAATCATATATGATATTACATATTATATCATATATGATTTTTTTGACCACGAAAAAAAAAAAAGTGAAAAAAACGAAGAAAAAAAAATCGAAAATATATCAAATAGCCTATCTATAGAAAGATAATTAAATGCTCGTCGCGATGGTGTAATTATTTTCGCTTAACGATTAACAGTTTAAGAGATGCTTAAATTAAAAAAAAAAATGTGTGAAATATTAAAATGCTTTTAATCTCAACCATTGATTTCTTTTTAAATGGATGGTGGGGTGAGGAATGTTTGGTTTTTTAAATAACTCGACTCAACATTTCTTTAAAAACACGTACTTATAATCGGCCTAAAAATTGGTTTTTCTCATAGCAGATCCAAGTTGTTTGATGAAATAATAATAATAATAATAATAATAATAATAATATCTTTAGTATTGGGGCAAATGCTACTATTCATATCTTTGGTATTAACTTTGTTATAGCTAGAGGAGTGGGGCTCAGTTAGTATCGCGGCTCCCCACTAATTTCTTGTAAATTCTATTAGTTTCTAATAAAGTAATGTTTATAATAATAATAATAATAATAAAGAAGGAGAAAAAAAAAGCGTTCGTCTGTATTAAAACATATGATAACAACATTAAAACATGTAGTGCTACCAATCACTATATACAAATTGGTTGTATGAATCTACATCTTTCAATAAACTTATGCCTTGATAAAAACTTTCATTAGATGGGTCTAACTTCTAAGAAAAGATTATTCTTTTTGTCAAAAAAAAAAAAAAAAAAAAAAAAAAAAAAAAAAAAAAAAAAAAAAAAAACCCATGTATCGAGTATTTGAGTACAAAAACTCAAGGACTTTGTTTCAAGACAAAAATATCAATGTTAATTAGGAGAAGATAGGTGGGCCTTAATCCTTAAAAGTGTAGAGTAGTTCCATACTTGCTATGAAATTGAAGCCACTGTATGTCCAAACCATCATATTATCCCAAATAAATTTATTAAGTAACTAATGATGGCCTTTTTTTTAAGGAAAACAAAATAAATGACCCAACAAAATAACCTATGCCATGAAAGGAACCAACAAATTTTGGCCTTATAAGGCCCCATGGGAGTATGAATTGCATTAAACATAAAGATCAATTAACTTACCATATGATATTTTAATGGTCATTACAAGATATTTGTAACCTTATTTTTGGTTCACAAGCTTTTATTTCCTCTTTATGTTGAAATGCTTTTTTACAAATTTTACAAGGCATTTTGTTTATTTTTGGTTCACAAGCTTTCATTTCCTCTTTATGTTGAAATGTTTTTTTTACAAATTTTACAAGGCATTTTGCTTGGCCGTATTCGATGTGTAATTATGGTATTTTACAATTTTAACATAATTTTACCGACAATGAAACATCTTGTCGGGTGGTCGTTTTGTCGGGCTTATCCAATGTGTAATCATGGTATTTTACGGTTTTTTATATTTTACCGAGAGTATAATATTTTGTCAACTGGCATCCTAGTATGTAATTACGGTGTTTCTCAACTAAATATGCTGAGAATTCAAGTCTCGTCGTGAATATAGGTGGTATAAATAGATGAGTATGTTTGCGTATTAAAAAAATAATAATAAATAAATAAATAATTATACCATAATAATAATAATAATAATAATAATAATAATAATAATAATAATAAAACAAAAAAAATATCAACATCCATAATATGAACATATTTTGAGCAAAAATGTCCTAAAAGCACATCTTTAACTCCTAAAAACGTAAGGCACAATGGGAAAGTGAGATTTTCATGAATAAAGTCTTACCCGTATGAGGGCAATATATGCCTTAAAGATACAATATATGCAATATGCATATAACACCCCATTTAATTTTATGCCAAAACAAAGAAAGTGACACCCTTATTTGGGTAGCATATTTCAGCATATTACAAAGGTCAAAAATCCTTAAATGATACATAAATACACATAATGCACCATCCTAGATATACCTTATACCTTGTTATATAACCTACATCAATCAACCTACAAATATCCAACTCTCTTATAACTTTTCATGGCATCACAAACAGAAGAAATGTCTGACAATGGTGGTTGCGCTACACCGCTCAAGGCAGTGGTTGATGAGCAGCAACCGCAGCCTATGACAGTAGAAGTTGTGGACGATAAGAACAAATCGCCACGACACCCTCGTTGGACAAGACAAGAAACACTTACACTTATAGAAGGCAAGAAAGTTGCTGAGGAAAGAGGTCGTAGAGGACGGAAATCAAGTTCAGTTTTGGGGTTGGATCATGTTGAACCCAAGTGGGATGCGGTTTCATCCTATTGTAAACAAAGGTCAGTGAACCGTGGTCCGGTCCAATGTAGGAAAAGATGGAGTAATATGGTGGGTGATTTCAAGAAAATAAAAGCATGGGAATCACAAGTGAACCAAGAATGTGATTCTTATTGGTTGATCAGGAGTGATTTAAGGAAAGAGAATAAATTGCCCGGTTTTTTTGATAAGGAAGTGTTTGATGTGTTGGATGGGAAAGCGGTTACTAAGGCAGCTTATAAACTCGCTTTAGTGACCGTATCTGCAAATGCAGATGGTGAAAATGTGGCGGGAGAGGAGGATGAAGAGGAGGAAGGGAATGGTGAGGGAGAGGCTGATGTTGTTTTTGATAGTGGTCGTCGTGCCACGTCAGATGATGGTCTTTTCCCAGATTCTGACAACATGGAGGAGGAGGAGGGGGAAGGAAATGGTGACGGTCATGACGATCCAACAGAGAAGATACATGATGCAGTGCCTATTTCAGGTGACACTCTAATATCTTGATTAACTTGTGTGTATATGGGTGTGTGAGTTTGTCGTGCAAAAAGAAAGAATTAGAACATGTTTTAGTATCTGTGAAGTTTTAGACCAATTTATTAAAAGTAGCGTTATATGATTAGGGAGGTGTTTGGATATACATTATGGACGTGATTATGTAGTCTATAGTGTTTGGGTAACCTACACTTAGGATTATCTAGTTATAATTATTTTCATTCAAGTAGCACAATACACACCCAAACAGTGTGTCCTAGATTCCTGCGCCACTATTACACTTGATTGATCTTATTGTAAGTATTCAGTATCACATAATCATTCTAACACTAATGTTTTCCTATGATTGTCAGAGAAAAGGTATCAACTATTTCCCCAAGATTACACCCAAGGTAAAGCATGCCACTGCATACACGACTTTTCAAATTTATTTACTTATGTCACTTATTCATCCCATTAACTGAAAAAATGAGTCAGTTGGGTTGTATGTTATCAAATGCTTACAGCCATTTAGATCACTTTATTGTAAAGATAAATAATTAAGTAGTCTAGTTTTTTGAATCACATATAATGCATTAACTAGTTAAAAAAATAAAATAAGATGACGGACAATACAAGGGGTAACATGTTACTGTTGTCTAGCAGGTACTTTCAAGGGACAGCAAACAAACTCGGTTTCATGGAGAGAAGGATGTACATCTCAGGCCGGATTTAAGAGGAGAAAAGTATCAACAGACAAATGCCAAGACAAAAACTTTGATGATCGATTAATCGAAGTTCTGGAAAAGAATACCAGCATGTTAAATGCACGACTCGAAGCAGAAAACACAAATTGTCAGTTGGATAGGGAGCAAAGAAAAGACTACAATGACAGCTTGGTATCTGCCCTTAACAAGATTTCAGACGCCTTAGCGAAAATTGCTGATAAAATTTGAGTGATGGCGATATAGTATAGCGAGTTTTAGTAATGTTCTTTGGTCCCTTTTAAGATTTAATTGTTGCGAAACATATTTTGGCCTGCAATTTTATGTTTTCCTTAGCCATTATTGTTTACTAATGCAATCATTAATAATTTAGTGTTTGATGCCTTGAATATATGAAAGAATGGACAAAAGAGGTACAGGGTCAACAGAACCAGACCTTTTCAAGTATTGAAAATTACATGTTTTGACATGCAATCCAATATTTCTTGTATAAATATATGCCTGATCATCAATTTTAATTTACATCATGTTAACCATACACAAAACGAAACAAGTTGAACACAATTTTTAACTCTTAAACACATATTTTGGAATAAAAGGTGAATTAAGTCTAACCTCTCTCCATGTTAAGCCGAAACAGCTTCAACAAATTTAGAAAATAAAATTGAGAGGTAATCAGGCTCCTCCCTTACTTTCTATCCATCCTTTTGCAGTAACCAATGAACATCTGCATCTGCAGGAAGATATGCACTTGTTGCATTTGAAGGTCAAGGCTATAAGCTCCCTCCAATTCTCTTCACCGAATCCTATTTGAAATCTTTTGGGCACAAGGTTAAGAATATACTGACCTTCTACCAAAGATGGTTAAGCCACGTAAAATAAAGCCAAAAAGGCTCGATATAGAACATGAATCCTTTTCCGTTTACCCTTTCTCATTTGAAAATACACATGTAACTTTACAAGTTCCATTTCTTGAAACATCCCACTAGGGCTGAGCACCGCAGGTTCAAAACCGAACCGGACCGACGAAACCGACCGAACCGACAAAAACCGAACCGGACCGACGGCCCATCGGTTCGGTTTCGGTTCCGGTTTTTCATGAATTTCGGTTTCGGGTCGGTTCGGGTCGGTCCGGTTCAGCCCAAAACCGACAAAAACATGCCAAAATACACATGGACCGACAAACCCGAACCGAACCGAACCGACGGCCCGTCGGTTCGGTTTCGGTTCCGGTTTTTCATGAATTTTGGTTTTCGGTTTTTTGGGTTCGGGTCGGTTCCGACCCGATGCTCAGCCCTGCATCCCATTCCTATAACTTCCAATCATATGTTCTTACCACAAAAATAAATAAAAATCATCATATCAAAAATAAAAATAAAAACGAGCACTTACGGAGGAAAAAAAATACGTCTAGGACCAGTGAATTTGAGATTTAAAATAAACTGGAAGGTCTTAAACCACTATTTTTTCTCACTACAATTTTTCTAGTTTATTGTCCCTAGTTTTGTACATGTCCTTTGATTAAAAATTCAAGGGGATCAACTCAACACTAATTTTACAACAATTGTTCTATAAATAAGCCCTAAAATCCCCTTACAATTGATGATCAATTTCCGCTATATAATGGTAAAGCAGCCGGTTCCAAATGCCAAGAACTCTCCGGTATCCCATGCCCACCGATCCCGGGTACTCTAAAAGCCGGAATCCTGTGCGAAAAACACAACATTTCTCTTCTCAAAAACCCACGAACCATTTCGAACCCATCATCGCCTTGCAACCGCTGAAAAAAGGTCAAACAACCTTTTACTTCCACCAATCTAGCCACCATCATTTTCTCCCCATCGGAAAAATCCGACAAGATCTCAACCACCCAACACTTGCAGTTATCGTAGTGGGCCCGACTCCATGTAGGTTTCCAGTTTTTATACAATGCCCAAACCTCACCCTTTGATGGGAAAATCTTGTACACAGATGTGGTGGTGCTTTTGAAGCAGTTGACCGAGTGCGAGAGTTGCCTTATGTCAAGGGTGATTTTGAGATCTTTTGGTCTAAACATCCCACATGCTATAGGCATGTTTCGGTTTTTCCAACTGATTTCAACGTCTAAAACAGGTTGAGGTTCTAGGATCGTTGCAGATAACCGAGTTGGTGATATCAAACTGTTGATCAGCACGTATTGACGAGGCATCACGTCTTTTCCATAGCACATAGCCCAAATTTGCCCCGTTGTGAAGTCATTTGCAGACCAATTAGACCCCAAAACTGAGCCCGTTCGATTCTGTGTAGGAATCAATAATTCAGAACCTTCTTTTTGATCCTTGGTTTCTTGACTTGGTTTTATTAGAGACAACTGATCTAGCTCTATCATGCCATCATGGACCCCATCAATCTCACTACCCGTGAATCTATACGCCGGTATGTTATGAGCCAACATGTACAATTCACGTGGACCAATATGAATAGTGGCGGCTTCACCAGTTTGTTGCTCAAATATGCTGTTGAATCCATTAACTTTGACCAATAGACAACACTCGACTCCATTATATATTGAATAATCAGATATGATTTCAACAAACATAAAAGAACACCCCTTAATAGTATCAGGATTGTAAGACCATTCCTCGAGATCAAAGTTTTCATAAACCGCCCAAATTTCACCTTTTTTGGGGTAAATTTCAAATAACTCCTCAGTGACTCCAGAATCCCACGAACATTTGTATGAAAATACCCCTTTCGAGTCAATCGGTCCACTTATTTCTGAATCTAAGCAAAACGATCCACAAGCTACAGGTAAGCCTGCATCAAACCATCTTCTTTCACCTTCAGTTAAAGGGATTGGTTTCAACCACGTAACTTCAACTTCACCTCCCGATTTGTTACATATTTGACCATATCTACTGCCAATGCCAGAGTCAGTTAAATGACAGTGAACTGCCCAAATATCCTTTATTTCAAAACACTCAGGCGTCCTATAATTATCGAAACTATAATAATCCTGCTTTTGTGCATCGGATCCTGAGTTAATATCAGTGTCAATACCTTTAAACCCTTCAGATATTACATCAGAAGACGAGGATCCCGATTCTTGCAAGTTCATATTGTTGGGCCCAGTTGAACCATTAGGCACAGTATGCCCGTTGGCACCGGCCGACCCATTGGCCCCAAGGTTGCCATTTTGTTCAGGGTTGGTTTCATAAGATTCATAATTAACCCAACTTGTACCTCGTTTAATATCAAACGTTACACGTTTTTTCTTATCAGATAATACAGAATAGGCTTCTTGTAAAAGCTTAAGAGCCAATTCGGTAGCAGGGAACTTGTACTTAATGGGTTGTAAAAGGGACACAAGTTTCTGATATTGACAGTTAATATCAGTAACAGTGGATGAAGGCATAAGCTGGAGAACCCAATAGTAATCAGTTTCATATCCTGGTATTATGTTTGTGGATGCGGAAAGAATGTCGCAAAGGACAAGCATTGGAGCGATGTGATCGAGTCCAGGAAAAAGTTGTTGGGCTTTCTTTAGTTTTAATCTCGCGGGAATGTAATCATTTGCGAGAATCAGCTTTTCAGCGTCTGATTTTTCTCGAAGAGCTTCAACTTTGTTGTAAGACATGATGGTCTAAACTCTTTATGGTTTTTTAATCAGCTATACTCAAAGAAACTTTTAAAAGAATCAAAGAGCATAACTGAGTAAGTCAGCTATCTTTATATTTTCCTGCATTACAACACATTTATAAATTTCTTGGAGATGAAGAAGTGAGGAGAAAGGGTGCAATCAAAAAGCAGTATAATGTATAAAGGGTATGAGAAAGTAGTAGCAGGAGAATGCTTCTTTAAAGCATTTAAAAAACTAGCATTTAAACAAAATACAAAATGCTACACGCTACTTGCCAAACAAGCTTTATATTTCAAACGCTAAACGCTATTTGCTAATAAATCCACAATGTTGTGCGCCATATATACCAAAACTCTTCTAAGGGTGTTTAGATTACTTTGGAGCTGATTATCTTTCTTTTTATGTCTAATTTGTATTTATACTTAGATAATAAATTTTGCGTTTGGCTATGTAGAGGTCAAATAATCTGTTTTTAGCAATTAGATAAAATCATTACCTATTTATTTAATTACCTAATTCGAGCAACATCAACTTGCGTTTCACAAAGAGTCTCTCCTTAGAAATGTATTATTTTCTTTGGGCATGTTAATATATTATTCTTTATATAGCCACAGTTTATGATACACTGAGATGTATGATCGTTACAAATTCAACCCAAGAATATCCAGTTACTATTTCCTAAAACAGATTTTTCTACAGTTGATTTATCTGACTCTGACTATTTAGATTAGTCAGAATCACGTAACCAAGGGGCCTAGTGGTTAGGCTTCTTCTGACAATAGGTCTCAGGTTCGAACCTCACTAGGGGGTGGCAAGGGAAAGGGTTTGGAAACGGTCACGGGAATACCCCGGTTGGCCGCGTACATCTGAGTCAAAAACTCGCCCTCCCTAGATAACCTATACAAGAAAACCTCATTTGTTTACCGGTTTACGTAATGACCTTCAAAACACAAGTCCAAAACCCCTTATAACTTAAATACCAATCATTGCAAAAGAATACAGATACACACCGATTAAATGAACCACTACTAAATAAACACAAATCCCACACCCCTTAAATACCAATCATTACCAATTTACCACAATATCGATACGTTTTTATTAAAAAACCAACTTCCACAAAAATAGCATATATTCTTTTTTTTACTTCAGGTCAATACATAATCAATACAAAACAAACATTATGTACAAATTTAGCAACAACATTTTTCTGCATGCAGTACTATTTTCTTTCCAAAGATACCAAACACTTTAACACTAAAAATCAATCCTTTAAAAGTAAAAAAAACAAATATAGCAATTGAAAATGTACCCTCCTGATGAGGTAAACTTTTCTTTCATTACATAACTTAGAAATTTTAACCCATTTTAGCATCAATTACTTTACTTTTTACCCAAATTAAATCCTTGCCTCTAGATCTAAAAATTTCAAATTATGCCAAAATACATAAAAAAAAAAAAAAAAAAAAAAAAAAAAAAAAAAAAAAAAAAAAAAACCCCTTAAATTTTCCCAAATTAAACATAAAAACAAAACAAACCCACAAAATTAAATCATACCCATTACGTAAAAATGCACCTTTTATATAACCACATAATCAAATTAATACTAAAACCCCAAATTAAATCAACATGCATAAAAAAACCTCAAAATCAACTTACATTTAATCAAAAACTCAATTAAATATCAAATTCATACAATTCAATTCAAAATAAACAAATTCAATCAAATTAGTACATATAATACCTGTTCTTGAACATAAATCTTCAGTTCTTGACCAAATTGAAAAATTGAAGTGAAATTAGTGAATTAAATAAGGTGAATTGAGTAATTAAATGGGTTAATTAGATTTTTAATTAGAAATTAAACGTTTATTTTTTTTAGTGAGAGGAGAAAAATTAGGGGAAATATTTTTGGGAGAGATGACAAAAAGGGTGTGGAAAGCGTGCTATGTTTTCCACTTCCTTTAACCCATCGAACATGGGTCCCATTAACTTAACTATAGTTTAGTTAGCTAGTTAAACCCGAGTTAGAACTCGTGTTGACCTGGTCAGGTTTAGCTGTATTTTTATATTTTTAGTTTCTGTTTTATCTATAAAATAGCTACGTACTTTTGTTTAATTTTGTTTTGGAGAGTTGCTTCGTTTTAATTTCTTAGGTCGGGAGAATAAATTAAGTGCATGTGGAAAAAGTTTCGAAATGTATTATTTACTTTAGAAGGATTTAATAAAAACATCGTTATAAAGACTTCCGCAAATGTTGGATATTATTTTGAAAAGCTAATGGAGCTAATTGCTAAGGATTTTGATTATTTGAAGTTTGATAACTATTTGAGGTAGTACTTGATGTTGATTAACATATTTTCATGATCCTTTATGCATGTCTTTTTAAATAAAACATTAGTTAAAATGTTGTTGCTGAAGGAATCTGGAGTATGGATAGCCATTAAAGGCTATGGGCCGAATTGATTGAATTGAGTATTTTTGGGCCAAAATGGTCTAAATATGTTGATTTACATTTACAGATTAGTAATTCAGGGCATAGACCAAGTTTGTTATATTGGGTTTATTGGGCCATAAATGGGTCTGATTTTATGATCTAAAGTCTAAACTCTTAACTATCCAGAATAAATTTATTTTAGATCTTAAACACCATGCTATAGAATAGTTTGTCTATAAAATAAAAGTCTTCACATTAGAAAATAAAACAAAGATTGCGACTTAAGCAAATATTATTGGTCAAAAATTTGACAAAAACAAGTGTAATTTAATCATAAATTCAAATTTTGTTGTTTGAGACAAACTTATTTCTACAAGTACTTGCCTGAAATTTATTTGATCATTTCATCAATAGGTCGGTTGAATTTTATTTAATCATGTTGTAAAGAGACATCTACTTAGCAATGACATTGTTTATATTTCGGGATGGAAAATCCCTATTAGGTTAAGGGATGGTTTGGGGCTTAAACGAGAATTTTAATCGGGTTTGAGGCGAGAAGCGGGGAATAACATCTCCGTCCCGCCTCACCTGAATAATATATATACATATACAAATATATTTATATTTATATAGTATTATACTATATTATATTTTTAGTTTCTTTTTTATTTTATAGCGCTTATAAAATAGCAATTTTTGCGCATAATTGGGTTTGTGTGAAGAGTGGCTTCGTTTTTATTTTGTTCGATTTTGAAACTGATTATTGAGAATAAATTAAGTGCATGTGAAAAAGAGTCTCGAAACGTATTTCTTTTGGAAATGATTTAATACTTGGGAATAAACAGAAAAATATAATATCGTTATAAAGACTTGCGCAAATGTTAGATATTATTTGAAAAACTAATGATAACTAATTGCTAAGGGCTTTGATTATTTGAAGTTTAATAACTATTTGAGGTAGAACTTGATGTCGATTAAGGTATTTTCATGATCCTTTTATGCATCGGCAGATGTGGAGTCGTTTTCGACGCTCTATTATATATATAGTAATATTGTTGTTGAGCGACTCTGGGTATGGATAATTAAAGGCTATGAGCCAAATTGATTGACTTGGGTATTCTTGGGCCAAAATGGTCTAAATATGATATTATATATATATATATATATATATATATATATATATATATATATATATATATATATATACACACACTAAAGATAAGAATTCCCGTTTTACACAAAACGGACAAAAAACGCGATTCTATTGGCTGAAACCCTATAAAACACTGTTCATTTTTGTTCTCCCGTTCCAACACTCTTCCCGTTCCGTTTTCCGTGGATATTTTCCCCCTACAGAACCCTAGAACCTTCTTCCATTCATTCTTCCCCATTCACGCATAAATTATCATCAAAAAACAGACAGTAATTTCATCACCAAAAATATAATCTAAAACCCAAAACATACCATCTTCCACATCCCCTTATCCCAAATCAGAATCAAGATTGACCATCAAAAACAAACGATCATTCTCAAACCTTCCACTCACGTATAAATATATATTGGGGTTAGGATTTCATTTTAATAATAGTTATCGAAATTATTTACATCAGAAAATGGATCCGTTTGAGAATACAAATTCGAATCTGATTGATTTTGCATCTACCGATCTTTATTTGCCTGAACAAAGGTAATTATTCATTTTCTTTTTATTTTGTGTTGTTATGTTGCTGTGAATTATTTTATTAGGGGTGTTTGGATGTATGGTTATGGATTTTGATTATAGGCTTGAATTAAGGGGGTGTTTGTTTAAGCTTATATGCGGGCTTACGAGCTTATTTGTGTTTCGGCTTATATTTCATAAGCCCCAAGTTTCCAGCTTATTTTTGGAACCTCTAGAACATGCTTATTTTAGATCAGAATAAGCAAATAGCCGTTATATGTTTGCTCCATCCAATCAAAAGTGCTAAACCGCACCTTAGAAAAAGAATTAACCTGAAAAGCTAACATACAATACAAAGCACCCTTTTAAGTAGATTAACCATTTTATTATATAGACATTTATAAGAACAGTTATGATGAGCTGTGATTGTTTTCCATGGAGTTGGTTAAGATTTGATTGTTAGTTGGTGTTTGGTTAGCTTATTTCTTTGTTTTATGGGATTTTTTTAGTTAGGAAAACTGATAAGTTTAGTTTTGGGTTTAATTTATGGGCTTATGAGCTTATTACAAAGTTTGAAAAGCTCATGAGTTTACTTTTTGTGGCTTATGAGCTTATACTTTGTTCATGTTATAGCTTACTAATTTCAAATAAAGTAGCTACGTATACAGTCTTTCGGGCAACTGATTATTTGTATGCATGGTTGTGGGATGTTTTGCAGGGTTTATGGGACTACACTAAGAGCATAAATAACTTTAGAGTGTTACCAGCTTAAGATAAGGAATGTCGATCTAATCCGTGCTGTTTTTGAGGTAATAAAATACAAGCTTATTTTACCGGGGTCAGTGCCCTTAACCCAAATAATAAAATACAAGTTGTGATTGAATCCATGTAAGGGGTGCACCAACTATTCAATAAAGAAGATGACGATTTAGCAAACCAAGATAATGAAAAACCAGTGACCCAAATCATGAACGCTGGAAAAAAAGGCCCTACCTTCAACACCATTGCACCAGGCATATGTGGTTATATGATGTTTTAGTTTTATCGCTACTCCATTATTATATGTGACAAAATTTTTTCCTTCTTTTTTTTTGAACATGATACACAAAGAATTGAATCATAAAATGCGTA
The DNA here is from genome assembly GCA_030686995.1 of Artemisia argyi. Lineage (NCBI taxonomy): Eukaryota > Viridiplantae > Streptophyta > Magnoliopsida > Asterales > Asteraceae > Artemisia > Artemisia argyi. Next base: position 37,022,786 of record CM060701.1, read on the forward strand.
TGGAAGCATTTCAATGCTAATGGATTTATGCTTCTAAGAACTGTCATAACTTTTTCCCAGTAATATTTGCAGATATACAGTTATTACATGGCAATGGGAGAACTTGAAAACGCTATAAAGCAATATCTGAAGTGATTGCTATCTGGATCTGAAAACCACGTGGACAGGAAAATAATAGCAGGCGCATCCGAGAGTCTAGAAAAGATAAAAGGTAATGTATAATTTTCTCCCAGTAGCCATGACCGATATTTGATAATGATGTTTAAAGTCGTAAATGTATAATGTACTAATTAAGGCGATGCCGATCAATTTTTGAGTTTATGTATTATGTAAGTGTAGCTTACCTAGCACCGTATCTTTGCGGTGCAGCTACATCTAAATTGTGGTTGCAGCTATGTCGGGTGTTTTGTGCCATTTCCATATTCGTAGATCCAAGCCTCATTATACATAATACGTACTAATGGTAGCTCAAAAACGGAATTGTTGTTATATTTTGAGAGGGGTTAATGGTTTAGAGAATTTTATTTTCGTAAAACAGTATATGCATTGTTAAAGCTGTTTAATCTCATGTAGGTTAATTTGCCCTTTAAATTTATCTGTTTAGAAATGGTATATGTTAACTAACTCATTAATCAAATGAATAATGATGCAGGAAGCCAGGAATTGAGTTAGAACATATCAGGATTTAAATCCACTTCTAATCACTTGCAGTACCTTGAGGTGCGTTAAATAATGGTTCGTGAATGCTTTTGTAGATAGATCAAATCCTTTTTAACGTAATACTTTTATATAACTTGCATAAAATTTGGTGATTAATATAAGCTTTTTTTGTTTGGATGAGAAGTTTTTGGGATGCGTTTGTAAAAAATACTTTGTGATATTCATTTTCATTGACATTCTAATATTTTTCTTTTGTATTCGTAAAATAGGGGTTGAAATGTGTGCGTTTGGTCACTGAAATGGGGGTTGCAAACGGTGGGTTTGGTTGCTGAAATGGGACCTGAGGTGGATGGGTTTAGATGCTTAAATGGGGCTGAATGGGCATCTTTGCGTGCTGAAACATGGGCTCAATAAGTAGGGGGTTTTGGTGCTGAAATTGCAGCTAAAAGGGGTGATGATGTACAATCCGGTGAACACAAATCTCCGGTGACTCTCTTTACATATGTAATGTCTTTGTCGCTGCAAATGGTTTATTGTTTGACAAATATAGGCACCAACAGTTAGTGGCAAATAAGTACAATCTAGGGAATCAGTTAGTGACATTTTCACATCTATTTTTCTGCTGAGGCTAGCCTTTTCAAGTAATGTTTCTTTAGAATATATTTTATGGAAAAACCACAACCAGTTAGAGAATATTTTTTTCAGAAAAGTGTGTAAAAATAAAAGACTAAAAATAGGTTGCTTGGTCGGTCGAATTTTTCTGCAGAAACCTGGTTTTACAACGATGTTTGGTTACTAAAAATCTATCCTCAAAAGTGTTTGAGTTGTTGTTTGGTTGCTAAAAAATTGTGCAGGGAAACTATTTAGAAAGAAAACAAAAAAGTAGGTTGTTTGAGTGATAAATTGTTTAGCAGACAAATAACACAATAGGAAACTGAACAGATGTGGGTTTACTTCAGAAGTGGGTTTACATTAGATGTGAGGGTCTGGAAACAAAAAAGTTTATTTCTTATTATTAGGATTAGATAACTAGCTATAACAAAATCCGGATAAGTATTTTTTGGTAGAGTGTTTCGGATTGCCTACTTGCTTAAAAACAGTACCCAAACAGTTTCCAATAGGGGTGGTTACTGTTATTTTTGTACTTTTTTTTGGCAATTTTTTAAAATATGAACAGGCCATACAAATTTAAAGGTCTCGCAAAATTTTTGACATTTGACTTTCAAAACCAAGACAGCCTTCTCAATTGCTCATGTTTTTTGCAGGTTCTTCACCATCTTGATCCTTTTAGTGAGAGCCAGATTGGTCATCATATAACATCTGAGTAGTTCAACCTTCTATCTATGAAACTACTTATTTAGCATCATGAAAATTTCTAAACACTTGAAGATAGTCTTAATCGCTGGTGTTGATGTAGAAGTGTTGAACATTGTAAGAGCAATAAAAAGTCTTGGATGTATGGTCTTGCATAGAGGCAAACAAATAATGGTAAAAAATAAGCAAGTATGGTATGTGAATATTTTTGTGCTACTATGTGACAATAGCAAATTTTAATTATTGTAATCAGTTTAAGTTCAATAAGGTTGCCATATACTCATATGTGTTATATGCATTGACACAGCGCTCCCGCGGCAACGCTCGGGCTACCACGCTCGTTTACATTTACAGATTAGTAATTCAGGGCATGGCCTAAGTTTGTTTTATTGGGTTTATTGGGCCATAAATGGTATGATCCAAAGTCTAAACTTTAAGTCTCTAACTATCCATTAAGAGAATAGATTTATTTTAGATCTTAAACACCAATACACACCATGCTATAGAATAGTTTGTCTATAAAATAAAAGTCTTCGCATTAGAAAAATGATTCACATAGATACAGTTTTATCCACTCACACAGTCACACATACAATACAAGTCGTTGTATATGCAAATTCTTGTATAAATCGTCTTTCATGCGTACAAATCATCTATTATAGACTACGCATGGGACAAACTTGGTATACTATTCAAACGTAGCTCATATGGGTTTATTCTTCAATAAGAACTAAAATCAACAAATGTTATTTCAGAGTTGCTTAAGAAAATTAAATATCTGATCAAAACTAAATTGGATAAATAAGAAAGCTCAATTTTGTCGCGGGACAAAATTGAGCTACCCGATTAGCAAATTAAAACTAAAATTTGACACTCATTTGATAAAAAATGACTAAAATAAAGATTAAGGGGGAAAAAATCGTAAACATGTGTCTAAGTTGCCAAAAGAAAAAGTTAAAAAAATGAGGTAACCATGAAACTTTAGAGGTTAAAATTTAAAATAGAGTTTTATTCCTATTGGCCAATAAAGTTTAGAATTGAGTACCACGTATGAAAATGGAGCATCACCTTCTTAATACATTCAGTTTTTACGGTAGCACCAGGCCGGTGGTACTAAAATTAACAATAATGATGGGATATATATAGACACAGAGTTGAGCAGTCTATTTGAGATGAAAAAATGTAGAAAAAAATAAATAAATAAATAAATAATGATGATGATAATAATAGTAATAATAATAATAATAATAATAATAATAATAATAATAATAATAATAATAATAATTACTCTCCGTCTCAAAATTATTATCCTTTTTTTGACTTTTTTGTCTCTATTTTTGAACTTTTGTCTTAAGTATTTTGTTTATAATGTATTTTCATTTGTATAGTTTTTATCAAGTATTGTATAACACAAACAAAAATATTTATAGTGAAAGTTGAGAAACAAATATGGAAAAAGTCAAATATGAACAATAATTTTGAGATTGAGGGAGTAAAATCTTTTATGTGTTGATTTTTTTAAAGTAAGATGGATGTAAATGTATGAGCAAATAGAGGACCCAAACCTTTGAAAAATAAATAAATAAATATTTTTATTAAAAAAAAATGATGGAAAATCTTGGTTGAGAGGTTCGATCTCTATTCCATTTGGAAAGCAAATAGTGGGACTTACCACTCAACCCAACACCCTCCACCCCCTGTTACATTGCTACAAAAATATCACATATATAGTAAGAATCCTGCTAAATGACAAAGTAAATGTTACTGTAGTACTGTACTACTTAAAGCTTGTAAAGTTAAAACGTTACATATGTTATATGGAAAAATCGTTTTACAAAAAGGTTAACTTATAGATACAGTTAAAATATTCTCGGTATATCTTAAATCTTTGAAAATAAAACAAAGATTGCGACTTAAAGCAATATTACAGGTCAAAAATTTGACAAAAACAAATGTAATTTAATCATAAATTTAAATTTTGTTGTTTGAGACAAACTTATTTCTACAAGTACCTACCTGAAATTTATTTAATCATTTCATCGATAGGTCGGTTGAATTTTATTTAATCATGTTGTAAAGAGACATCTACTTAGCAATGACATTGTTTATATTTCGGGATGGAAAATCACGATTAGGTTAAGGGGTGGTTTGGGGCTTAAACTAGAATTTTAATCGGGTTTGAGGCGAGAAGAGGGGAATAACATCTCCGTCCAGCCTACCTGAATAATATATATACATATACAAATATATTTATATTTATATAGTATTATACTATATTATATTTTTAATTTCTTTTTTATTTTATAGCGTTTATAAAATAGCAATTTTACGCATAATTGGTTTGTGTGAAGACTGAAGAGTAGCTTCGTTTTTATTTTGTTCGATTTTTAAACTGATTATCGAAAATAAATTAAGTGCGTGTGAAAAAGAGTCTCAAAACGTATTTCTTTTGAAAATGATTTAATACTTGAGAATAAACAGAAAAATATAGTATCGTTATAAAGACTTGCGCAAATGTTAGATATTATTTGAAAAACTAATGATAACTAATTGCTAACGACTTTGATTATTTGAAGTTTAATGACTATTTAAGGTAGAACTTGATGTCGATTAAGGGTTTTCATGATCCTTTTATGCAACGGCAGATGTGGAGTCGTTTTCGATGCTATATATATATATATATATATATATATATATATATATATATATATATATATATATATATATATATATATATATACACTAACGTTGTTGCCGAAGGACTCTGGGTATGGATAGCCATTAAAGGCTAGGCAAAAGTTCTTTATAGTTATAAATTTTACCATAAAACCCATCAAAATAAAAATAATAAACTTTCACCCTTTTTTTAAAACTTAAATATCTCGCAAACCGTAAATCGTCAAGCTAAAAAAAATACTATCGCGACGAGAATTAAATTATCTTTCTATAGACATACATTGTTATATACTTTCGACGAACTTTTTTTTTTCAAATTTTTCGCCCAAAAAAATCATATATGATTTGTAAAAATCATATATGATTTGAAAAAATCATACATGTTTCGTTAAAATCAAATCATATATGATTCTTACGAATCATATATGATTTTTAAAAAAAAAATCATATATGATTCGTAAGAATCATATATTATGATTTGTAAGAATCATACATGATTTTTACAAATCATATATGATTTTCCTGGGCGGAAATTTTTTTTAAAAAAAGTTCGTCGAAAGTATATATATAACAATGTATATCTATAGAAAGATGATTTAATTCTCGTCACGATGGTATTTTTTTTATTTTTTTTATTTTTTTTGAAGCTTGACGATTTACAGTCTGCAAGATATTTTGATTTAAAAAAAAAAAAAAATGAAAAATAAAAATGAGTGAGTATTATTAGTTCATTAGTTCTATGTCAAATATGAGATCTGATCTCATCTCTTAAAGGCTATGAGCCAAATTGATTGAATTGGGTATTCTCGTGCCAAAATGGTCTAAATATGTGATTTACATTTACAGATTAGTAATTCAGGGCATGGCCTAAGTTTTTTTACTGGGTTTATTGGGCCATAAATGGTATGATCTAAAGTCTAAATTTTAAGGGGCTGTTTGATAAAACATTATGATTTAGCGCTAAATGAATAAATATGCTGAATGATTCAAAGCTGCTGAATGATTGTTGCTCTGATTAAAAACTATTGTTTGATAGTTGTTTGTAAGAGAGAATAACTTTAGTACATTAACATCGTCATTTTATATGACTTATTTTAGAAGATCATTTTACATGATTTAGTTGTGCTTATATATCATTGTTTTCACATACTTTACGTAAAGGGCATAGGATTGTATAACATATAATTAGATATAACATAGATACACATAAGTAGGTACGAAATAAAATTGTTCGACGCTTTTAAATGTAAATTAAAATTCCATCGGCATACAACTTTTATGCGTCAAACGAAATGCATATAAATCGAGTTTGCCACTTGATTTCCATATTCATATATACGGATAATTGATATATTGTATGCACTAATCAAAATATATTATCATTGTTCGACGCTTTTAAATGTAAATTAAAATTCCATCGGCATACGACTTTTATGCGTCTAATGAAATGCATATAAATCGAGTTTGCCACTTGATTTCCATATTCATATATACGGATAATTGATATATTGTATGCACTAATCAAAATATATTATCATTTCATGTTGTTTGAATGCTTTTCTATAATAATTAAATAATGTTAGAGATAGTATATCATATAAAAATTGTTATACGTCATAAAGTGCAGCTCTAAGAAGAAAATATATATGCGTAGAAATTCCACTGAATGGGAGGCCACATTTTTTGCGCTGGCCCACTCAGAAGGTATTTGGGCCAATCAGAGCAAACATTTTTCATATCAAACAATCTTCTAACTTACCGACTAGGTGATTCTCACTTAATCATCCATTAAGTAGTTATCAAACACCCCCTAAGTCTCTAACTATCCATTAAGAGAATAGATTTATTTTAGATCTTAAACACCAATACACCATGCTATAGAATAGTTTGTCTATAAAATAAAAGTCTTCGCATTAGAAAAATGATTCACATAGATACAGTTTTATCCACTCACACAGTCACACATACAATACAAGTCGTTGTATATGCAAATTCTTGTATAAATCGTCTTTCATGCGTACAAATCATCTCTTATAGACTACGCATGGGACAAACTTGGTTTACTATTCAAACGTAGCTCATATGGGTTTATTCTTCAATAAGAATTAAAATCAACAAATGTTATTTCAGAGTTGCTTAAGAAAATTAAATATCTGATCAAAACTAAATTGGATTGATCAAAACTAAATTGGATAAATAAGAAAGCTCAATTTTGTCGCGGGACAAAATTGAGCTACCCGATTAGCAAATTAAAACTAAAATTTGACACTCATTTAATAAAAAAATGACTAAAATAAAGATGAAGGGGGAAAAATTCGTAAACATGTGTTTAAGTTGCCAAAAGAAAAGTTAAAAAATGAGGTAACCAAGAAACTTTAGAGGTTAAATCTAATATAGAGTTTTATTCGTATTGGCCAATAAAGTTTAGAATTGAGTACCACGTATGAAAATGGAGCATCGCCTTCCTAATACATTCAATTTTTACGGTAGCATCAGGCAGTTGCTACTAAAATTAACAATAATGATGGGATATACACACAGAGTTGAGCGGTCTATTTGAGATGAAAAATTAAGAAATAAATAATTGTAATAATAATAATAATAATAATAATAATAATAATAATAATAATAATAATAATAATAATACGTACTTTCTCCGTCTCAAAATTATTGTCCCCTTTTAACTTTTTCGGTCTCTATTTTTAACTTGACTTTAAGTATTTTTATATATATTACATAATACCTTATGCAAAATATATAAACGGATTGAGTTTTAAATGTATTTTCATTAGTGTAGTTTTTATCAAGTATTATATAACACAAACAAAAATATTTAAAGTAAAAGTTGAGAAAGAAAAAAACGAAAAAGTCAAATATGAACAATATTTTTGAGATGGATGGAGTAGAATATTTTATATGTTGATTTTTTTAAGGTAGTTAGATGGATGTAAATGTATGAGCAAATAGAGGACCCAAACCTTAGAAAAATAAATAAATAAATAAATAAATAAATAAATAAATAAAAAGTTGGAAGAGCTTAGTTGAGAGGTTCGATCTCTATTCCATTTGGATAGAAAGTAGTAGGACTTAGGGTGGTGGCAACCATACCTCCTAAAAAAATTCATACCTCCCAATCAACCAATAATATCATTCCACCTCACCCACACTTTTTTCATACCTCCCAACCCTTTTTTAGTGGCAACCATACTTTTTTCATACCTCCCAAACCACCAATTTTTTTTTTTTCTTTTTAAACATCACTATTTACGTTTCGCCTATTACATATTACTGCTCAAAAGAAATACTAATGACGGATTAATCAAAGAGATAATATTGAGGTTGATAAATGGGCCATGCCCAATACCATCTGAAGCTCAAAATGAAAGAAGAAGGGCCCAAGACCTGCAACAAACATAATTACATAAAGCCAAATGGATCGTCCTATAGCACTACTAACATGAAAAGGCAAATCACTAATCAAGCATTGCTCGTCTTCTTCCTCCCTCCATAGATACCTGCAAAACCAACGGTGCTAACCAAAAAAAAAAAAAAAAATTGCTTCAAACCGTGGCCCATAAACAAGCCTGCTTGTCAAATAATTAATGCTCCAACGTTCAAAAAATAACCAAACCGCGGCTGTGAAGTTACCCGTTGAACCAAACCGCCGACCCAAACCGCTGGGGTGGCGGCGGTGTTCCCCGGCGGTTTGGGGGCAAACCGTTGCCTCAACGGCATGGCTGCCAGTACCCTTACCACTCAACCCGACACCTTCCACCTGTTACAATGCTACAAAAATATCACATATATAGTAAGTATCCTGCTAAATGACAAAGTAAATGTTACTGTAGTACTGTACTACTTAAAGCTGGTAAAGTTAAAACGTTACATATGTTATATGGAAAAATCGTTTTACAAAAAGGTTAACTTATAGATACAGTTAAAATATTCTCGGTATATCTTAAATCTTTGAAAAATAAAACAAAGATTGCGACTTAAAGCAATATTACAGGTCAAAATTTTGACAAAAACAAGTGTAATTTAATCATAAATTCAAATTTTGTTGTTTGAGACAAACTTATTTCTACAAGTACCTACCTGAAATTTATTTAATCATTTCATCAACTAGACGAGTACCCGTGCATAGCAACGGGATTTTATAGCGCCATATTGTTTTGTGATAAAAAAAGTTTATGGGTTATAAACGAAAAATAATAAAAGTTTGAAGATTTAGAGATTAAACATAATGTTTTGAAACCCGGTTCGACCCGTTCTGGATGAAAAATGGGTCGATTTAAATCGAGTGAACCCGACGGGTTGGGTCGAAAACGGGTCAAATTAAACCGGGTCAACCCGCCGGGTTTGAAGCGTCCCAGGTCAACCCGGTTTTCGATGTGTATTAATAGTTTCATTTTGAAATATATGTTTTCGTATGACTTTTATTAGTTAGACGAACCGGTGCGACACCGGTTCCCGGTTGAATCTGTTGGTCAGGTCCAGTTTTCAAAACTATATGTACCATTAACTTGTTAGCTTGTATGAAGCTTTGTGTGTTTTATTAATTTGTATAATGTGTAAAATAACAATAGCTAGTGTGTTAATTATTTTATATTTAGATTATGTTGTAGCTTGTTTAAATTGTACATTTTGAAAATTTTATTGTACTTTTTAGTAAGGGGTGTTTTAATTGGTTGTTTTTAATTTGATATATATGCTTTTAATTTGTTGTACAATGTGAATAAATTATTATACTTTAAAGTTATGAGGTGTTTTAATAAAAGTATTAATTATACTATGCATTTCTCTCACATTTGACTTTTAAGATTTCACTTTTCAAAATTTGACCATACATTCTTTATAGCGACAAATAGTTTATTCATCAAAAAAAGTTTATAGGATATAAATGAAAAATAATAAAAGTTTGAATATTTAGGAATTAAACATAATGTTTTGAAACCCGGGTGGTTCAACCGGGTGAACCATTCCGGTCGAAAAATTGGTCGATTTAAACCGGGTCAACTTGCTAGGTTGGGTTAAAAACGGGTCAGATTAAACCGGTTCAACCCGTCTGGTTTGAAGCGTCACAGGTCAACCCGGTTTGTGATTTGTATTAATTGGTTGCACAATGTGAATAAATCATTGTACTTTTAAGTAATGGGGTTTTTAATAGTAGTATTAATTATATTTCATAATTTCCTTTAATAAGATTTTTCAAGATTTCCATTTTTGAAAATTGACTATTTTTTCAAGATTGACCAATTTCAAGAATTTCAAGATTGACCAATTTCAAGAATTTCAAGAATTTCACTTTTCAAGTTTGACTGTTTTTACATTATATGTAGTATAGATAGGTCGGTTGAATTTTATTTAATCATGTTGTAAAGAGACATCTACTTAGCAATGACATTGTTTATATTTCGGGATGGAAAATCCCGATTAGGTTAAGGGATGGTTTGGGGCTTAAACGAGAATTTTAATCGGGTTTGAGGTGAGAAGCGGGGAATAACATCTCCGTCCAGCCTACCTGAATAATATATATACATATACAAATATATTTATATTTATATAGTATTATACTATATTATATTTTTAATTTCTTTTTTATTTTATAGCGTTTATAAAATAGCAATTTTACGCATAATTGGTTTGTGTGAAGATTGAAGAGTAACTTCGTTTTTATTTTGTTCGATTTTGAAACTGATTATCGAAAATAAATTAAGTGCGTGTGGAAAAAGAGTCTCAAAACGTATTTCTTTTGGAAATGATTTAATGCTTGGGAATAAACAGAAAAATATAGTATCGTTATAAAGACTTGCGCAAATGTTAGATATTATTTGAAAAACTAATGATAACTAATTGCTAACGACTTTGATTATTTGAAGTTTAATGACTATTTGAGGTAGAACTTGATGTCTATTAAGGGTTTTCATGATCCTTTTATGCAACGGTAGATGTGGAGTCGTTTTTGATGCTTGATTCTCCTCAAACGGTCAGATAATTATTGGTCAACCACTTGTGAATGGTCAATTATAATAGTCAAACAGCTGAGGCAAATGCTTCCGTGGAATACAGTGTTTCGCCGATTCGTAATGTCCCAACGAGGTTGTGATGGTATTAAAAACGAATCTGTGATCGAGTGAATATGAACAGGAAAGGATAAAAGTGTGTGTGAGTGATTACACTAGGGTTTTATAAAATAAAATAACTTAAATAAGCTATATAAAGAGTTACGTGAAACCTAGATATCTAAAACGTATAAACGTAAACAAAATTAAAAATCAGACGCGACTGCGTACTGAGAAAAATGTGAGTTTTAAGGAAAAATAAACTACATGGGTTAAAAATGACAATTCTATAAACTTAAACTTAAAAGAAAATTAAATTAAAAAGAAAATTATTTTTTAGATTATTTTATTATTTATTATTAATTATTTAATTAAAAACTTATTTAACTATTTAATTAAAACTAATTTAATTAAAACTAAAAATGATAAATACTACAAATTAAACTAAAAACTTATAAAAATAATTTCTAAAACTTAAAATGAACTTGAAGAAAGTATAAAAAATAAAAAATAAATATTTTTGTCTTTTTATGGATTTTCTATTAATTAAGAACTATTTATATTAATTATACTAATTAAACTATTTTAAATTACAAATAATACTAAATCAACTTAGAAAATTATGGAAAAATTTATAAAACTATTTTATGACTTATAAAAGCTATAAAAAATATAAAAACTAGGTATTAACTTATAAAAATTAATTATGCTATTTATAACTTAATTATTGATTAATTACTAATAAAACTATTTTTAAATCTAATAAATATCAAATGACAATATAAAAATCTGAGAAAATTATTAAAAATACTTTAACCTAAAAGGAAATTAATAAAAATATAAAAACACAACTTACTTAATAAAAATCTAAAAATGAAAATTAAAATTAAATTAAATTAAATAGAAACTATCACTTATTTTTATGTTGTCTTTTCTTGAATTTTCTTTTACAAAACTATATTATATCTAAAAATAAACAACTTTAGTAAAGACAACTTTTTTATAGCTTATTAATAAGCACTGTGGGGGCTTATTACCTCCACAGTTGAACTTTGTTGACTAACTAAAGAAATAAGCTCAAAAGAGCTTATGTGGGGTCCACCTTGGATAATTCTGATACAAATAAGTTATTTGTACTTAATTAAGCTGGAAAAATCACTTTGGGTCCACAAGATAAGCCAATAAGTCACAATAAGCACTTGCTTATTGTGGACTGAGACAGATTATGGGACAACCTTAATGGTCTGATTCAGGGTGGGTCCACAGGGTATCAGGTCAAACTAAGGGTCAACAAAGGATCCCTGGTAGGAGGGGGGTTCAAAGATACTAAGGTTGACAAGTGGGGCCCACTGAGGTGGCCACAAAACCACCACAAAGTGGGTGGTGTGGCTATGGGTCTGCTGCACAGGGGAGTACCCTCTCCCTGCAGGTAAGTTTGGCCAAGTGTGGGGCCCACCAGAAAATTAGCAAAAATAAGATGAAGGTAGGATTCTATATATTAGGTGACAAACTTTAAATCCTAAAAAGATCAAGTCCTAAAACCTAGTACAAAAATCACAAGAATTCTTGGAGTTTTTGGTTTTTCTGCAAAGGTAGGTTTTTGACTTTTGTGATTTTGAACCAAGTTTGACTAAAATGAGATTCCAACCTAATCTATGGACTAATTATGATATGTTAAGCTAATAAGACATGATATTAAGCTACATAACCAACTAATAAACTAATATGATGATTATTGAACCTCAAAATGTAACAGATAGCTAAAAAGATGAAATCAAAAGTGATTTTGACTATTTTCTCAAAAGGTCACTGGATTTTATGGTTTATATTTCCTAATATTACTATATGTGACTGATAACAACTAATAACAACAACAAAAACACACTACTCAGTGGAGAAAACCACTGATCCAAACACCCCTATATTAAACTGATTTTAATGTTTTCAAAGCATAACAAAGATTTAGACCATGTAACTGATATATTATGACATAATATACTATAATAAGCTTAAAATAACACAGAAAATTTTGTAGTAACAACAAAACACCACTACTCTATAATTTACTAATTTAACTGTGGAAATATGAAAATGAGCAACTATTAATCCAAATGAACAAACACCATATTTTAAGCTGTAATATAACTAACAAGCATTAAATAAACATGTAAGAACAATAATTAAGCAGTACAAGCATGATTATATTAAAAAGCTTGAAATGGAAATATTGCTTACAAATGGATCAAGTGCACAGAACAATGAACCAAAGGTCAATCACACATCCTAAAGCCTCCCATGAGGATCTAAAACCACTGCAATCCAAAACCTTCCTTGCTTCCAACCTTCTTCTTTTTCTTTTCTTGATTTTTTATTTTTCCACTAATTATTTGTATTTTTTGTGATTTTCTATTTTGTGAGCTGAATAAGTATAAAGGTATTGAAAACTTTAAAAAGCTTTCATGTAATCTTAACTGAGCTTAAAGAAACAAAGAACAACAACTTTTAACACTGTTAAGTAAAATTGTCAATTTCACTCAAAAGTGCTAAACATGAATTTAATAAACAAGACTTGTAATTAAAGGTCTAAGAAAGTTTTTATTTCACTAATATGATTGAATTCAACATAATTAAACTGAAAATTACAACTGATACTTGAAATTACACTAATACGATTTTTCTAAACTAAAACTAAACTAAATTAACTAACTCACTGGTACTTCTGTGCTTCTTCTCCAATTTATAGCTCCAAAAATGTCGTGTGGGTCCCATAGAAGCTTTCCCACCACCATTGGATTACTAGGAATCATCCTAGCCGTTTAAATTGTTTTGGCGGGAAAATTGGTTAAGTACCAATTGGGGACTGTGAGGGTGTTTAATGGTGATTGGTTGGTTATGGAGGTTAAGGGAACATGTAGGTGAGGCTAGGGGGTGGTGGAAGTTGTAGGTGTCAGGTTGCAGGGTAGTAGGGGGAGGCAGAGGTGTAGGTTTGGTACGTGTCATACCCTGGGGCAAACCCATGGGGTGGGTTTTGGTTTAGGTGGTGACAGGGAGTGAAGGAGGTGGTGATGGGGTGAAGCAAGTGGTGAATGGATGAGGTGGAGATGGTGGTAGAAGGAGGTGGAGATGGGGTGAGGTTGAAGGAGAGTCAAACGGTCAAAACCATTTTATTTAATAAAAGTGGGAGTTGCTGGATGTGTTTGGGCCCAGGGATTAATTTTGGACTGGACCAGGTTTGGGTGGGTTTTTTTATTTGGATTTTGGATTTGATATAAAAAGAGTCCATTTGTCTTGGAAAATATTACAAGGACCTATAATGTAATTTTCAGATTTTAGAGGATGGGATTTGGCAAAATTTCAAAGTTTAATCAAGGGACCATTCATGCCAAGTTTGAATAATATAAGGTCCTTAAATGATAATTTCCAATTTAAAACAACCGGGGACTAAAACTGTCGAATTTGCAAACTCCAAGGACCAAATCTGTAATTTCTGAATTGGTGAAGGGTTGAACCTGTAAATTCTCAATAAATACCACAAGGACCAATTATGTCATTAATGAATAGTACAAGGTTTGTTTTTAATATTTTTCCATTTTTTAAAACCTGAGAACTAATTTTGACATTTTTGAAACTTGGGGGACTAAAGTTGTAATTTTGCAATTTTTAACTTTAAAGGACTTATTTTGACAACTTATGAATCCCCAAGGACCTTTGATGATATTTAACATGTTTTGAAGAACCAGGGACTAGTTTTGCCAATTTATGAAACTTGAGGGACTGAAACTGCCAATTATGCAAACTTTGTTCGTTTTTTATCTGTTTTTTGATTATTTTGCATTTTAAACATATAAAACACACTTCTAAGATATTTTTAGTATTTTGATGCATATTTGAGTATTTTTGGATGTTTTGGCAGTTCAGATTGGTATAAAATGATGAGTATTTAGACACTCATCAATGCTCTATTATATATATATTAATGTTGTTGCCGAAGGACTCTGGGTATTGATAGCCATTAAAGGCTAGGCAAAAGTTCTTTATAGATCTAAATTTTACCATAGAACCCATCAAAATAAAAATAATAAACTTTCACCCTTTTTTTAAAACTTAAATATCTCGCAAACCGTAAATCATCAAGCTAAAAAAAAATACCATCGCGACGAGAATTAAATTATCTTTTATAGACATGCATTGTTTTATACTTTCGACGAACTTTTTTTTTTTTTTTCAAAATTTTCGCCCAGAAAAATCATATGCGATTTGTAAAAATCATATATGATTTGAAAAAATCATATATGTTTCGTTAAAATCAAATCATATATGATTCTTACGAATCATATATGATTTTTATCATATATGATTCGTAAGAATCATATATGATTTGATTTTAACGAATCATATATGATTTTTCTGGGTGGAAATTTTTTAAAAAAAAAGTTCGTCGAAAGTATATATAACAATGCATATCTATAGAAAGATGATTTAATTCTCGTCGCGATGGTATTTTTTATTTTTTTTTGTTGCTTGACGATTTACCGTTTCCAAGATATTTGGATTTAAAAAAAAAAAAAAAAAAAAAAAAAAAAAAATTGAAAAATAAAAATGAGTGAGTATTATTAGTTCATTGGTTCTATGTAAAATATGAGATCTGATCTGATCTCATCTCTTAAAGGCTATGAGCCAAATTGATTGAATTGGGTATTCTTGGGCCAAAATAGTCTAAATATGTGATTTACATTTACGGATCAGTAATTCAGGGCATGGCCTAAGTTTTTTTATTGGGTTTATTGGGCCATAAATGGTATGATCTAAAGTCTAAACTTTAAGTCTCTAACTATCCATTAAGAGAATAGATTTATTTTAGATCTTAAACACCATGCTATAGAATAGTTTGTCTATAAAATAAAAGTCTTCGCATTAGAAAAATGATTCACATAGATACAGTTATATCCACTCACACAGTCACACATACAATACAAGTCGTTGTATATGCAAATTCTTGTATAAATCGTCTTTCATGCGTACAAATCATCTCTTATAGACTACGCATGTGATAAACTTGGTTTACTATTCAAACGTAGCTCATATGGGTTTATTCTTCAATAAGAATTAAAATCAACAAATGTTATTTCAGAGTTGCTTAAGAAAATTAAATATCTGATCAAAACTAAATTGGATAAATAAGAAAGCTCAATTTTGTCGCGGGACAAAATTGAGCTACCCGATTAGCAAATTAAGGGGGAAAAAATCGTTAACACATGTGTCTAAGTTGTAAAAAGAAAAAGTTAAAAAAAGGAGGTAACCATGAAACTTTAGAGGTTAAATATAATATAGAGTTTCAGTCTTATTAGCCAATAAAGTTTAAAATTAAGTACCACGTATGAAAATGAAGTATCGCCTCCTCACTGCGTTCGGTTTTTACACTAGCACCTGGCCACTGGTACAAATATGTTAACAATGATGGAATACATGCAAAAGCGGTTTATTGGAGATGAAAAAAGTGAACAAATTAATATATTTTTTGAGTGTTGAGTTTTGTAACAAGTTAGATAGATGTAAATGTATGGGCAACTAGAAAACCGAAAACTTAATAGAAAAACAAACAAATAAATAAATAAATAAATAGAAAGAAAAAAAAATGAAGAAAGATATTTTGTAGCGAGGTTCGATCTCTATTCTATAAGGAAAGCAAGTAGTAGGTACTTACCTCCCTACCAAACACCTTCCTCCTATTTTACATTTGCTACAAAAATATCACATTTATAGTAATATTCTTGCTAAATGACAAAGTAAATGTTACTGTACCACTTAAAGCTGGTAAAGTTAATGTTAAATGTTTTATACGGAAAAATAGCTTTACAAAAAAATTAACTTATATTCACGGTTGAAATATTATCGGCGTATCTTAGATCTTTGACAATTAAAAAAAAGATGCTAGTCGCAGTCTTTGTTTTAATTGTCAAAGATAAGGGTGGAAATGAGTCGAGCCCGAGCCTGCCAGAGCTCGAGCTCGGCTCTTTTGTATTTTAGAAAGCTCGAGTTCGAGATCGACTCGGTTCAAGCCTTAAGAGTTGAGCTCGAGCTCGGCTTGTGGTATGCTTATAAAAACCGCTTAGCTTCTTGAGCTTACGTGTTCATTTATATAAAGCTCGTTTATTTGTTTTGAACTCATTAATGAGCTCGTTAGCATACACACACAAAATGTACTAAAACTCGTTTAGGCTCGCGAACCTATTCGAGCTTTGTATATAAAGGCTGGACTAAGGCTCGTTTTTCAAATGAACTCCAATTTAGGCTCGAGCTCGTCTAGGCTCTTCTTTGTTTGAGCTTTTTAGTGATATGATCCGAGCTTTTCAGAAGCGGCTCGGCTCATTTCCACCCTATAGTTAATTTCAAAAGCAATATTATTGGTCAAATATTTGACAAAAACAAGTGTAGTTTAATCATAGATGTTATAATCAAATTTTGTTGTTTAGACAAACTTATTTCTACAATTACCTACCTAAAATTTATTTAATCGTTTCATCAAATAGGTCGGTTGAATTTTATTTAATCATGTTGTAAAGAGACATCTAGTTAGCAATGACATTGTTTATTTTTAGGGACAGGAAAAGCCGGAACTCAACGGGAAATTTCAAAACCCGAACTAATTGGGCAGGGCGGGACGGGGAATGCTTATCGAATTACAGGGCGGATTTGGGGCTTCAACAGGAACTTTTTCGGGGTTTGAGTGGGAAGCGGGAAATAACATCTTCACCCCACTCAACCCGAATGATATATATACATATACAAATATATTTACATTTATATAGTGTTATGTTAGGTACTTACGTAATAAAAGCATCTTTTTCTATTATTGTTTGTTTGTTTGTTTTTTTTTTTTTTTTTTTTTTTTTTTTTTTTTTTTTTAAGATTACATAATTATGATTATAGAAACTTGTTTAATGTCATAATTTTTACGTTTAATATGTGACAATGCAATTCATCATGATTATGTATAATATTATTGTTAAAAACTTAATAGACATGTTTGTAATTGATTATTAATAGGCATTTGATTTTTCAAGTTGTTGTTAAAGTTGTAAAAGTACTAATAAATGTAAAATGATGCGGTTTTGGTCTAAGAATCGCTCCCAAAGAGGACATCCCAGTAAGATCCCCGACTAGTACGGGGCCGGGTTTGGGGAAGCATCGCGCCCCTGCAGGGCGTCCCGATTAGATCTCTGATGGGGATCGGGGCGGGTTCAAGGAAGACTTTTGTAATCGGGTTTCGGGATGAGAATGGTCGCCCCGTCCCAAAACCTCCCATCGCCATCTCTATTTATATTTGATGAGTCTGGTATTATATGTAATTGTGATTGTTAAACGGGTAAACATATTAGATTTTGTTACTTAAAGGGGGCTTTTTTTCTAAGTTGGATGTACACGACCTAATTAGGGTGTCCTCGTAACAGTTTCGAACTTTTCTCTGAGCACCTCAAACTGTGGTTATAAATGTCATCAGTTTCGCGATTCATGACTTCTTGTTGATAGATGCAAAATAGTCATTACAAAATCACGAATGACGACACTGATGACATTCATGTACTCGTATCTATTCATAAATTGTACCTGAAATATTTTTAATCATTGGTGACCAATGAGCAATGAGTATAGTACCCAACAAAATGGACGGATAAAAAAATGATGAAGCACGTTACATCCTGATTTTATTGAATTTTAAAACCATATCGCAAACCAATGAAAATGAATATCTAAATTAACCCATAACACCATGTAGTTTAGGGCACGTAGGCTTGATTTTTGTCACTAAAAGGCATACAGATTATATGACCTAATTTTTCATATTTAACTTATTATTATAGCTTATCTTGCCACTAATAATTACCACCCCATGACTAATATGCTTTTGATATTTTATACTTAATAATTTAGGTCATAATTAGGTTATTATAATCGATAAGATGACATGATAACAATTTATATTTAGAGTGGTCAGGATCGAATACTTTAACAAATATGACATAGGTTAGTTATTCAGTAAAGCTAACCAAACTAGGCATGTATATAATAATGCATATGAACAAAATTTTGAACTTAGAGGGAACAAAGTAATGAACACGCCATCACTCCGAGCTATTAGGAAAGAAAAATAACATAAATGTAGCTAGTCATACAACTATATTGCTAAGTGTCATTATCGATGATTCGTATTATTTGTGTAAATAGTCATCAAATACGACTTTAAGAAGTAATCAATTGCAAGATTCAAACCATTTATATTTAATCTTCAAAATTAACTTTGATATTCATGTTGAATTGTTGATATAAATCATAATATGTTACAATCGGTTTGACAATTAGTTTCGTATAAGGACATTAGCGTTTACGTATGTAAGATGGTTTCATACGCGTTATTTTCATATATGTAACTTTCTGTTTTTTCAATAACTGAGTTATGACCAAATGAGAATTATGATGAAAACAACGAAGTTTTGTAAATCATTGATCACTTATGCGTGGGCACAAATTAAACGTTAATAGTTTTACTTAAGATTAAAATGGATGCCCAATTACCTATGGATGAATTTTACATTTATTTCTTAGATTAAATTATATATCGGATCCAATGGTCATTTAACTTAATTGAGATTGTCTAATGGGTGCCCTGACTGCGATGGTAATGGCTAGCATATAAAAAATGTGGAGTTTATTTAATTATAAATTACATTCAGTTAAGATTTTTTTTAAAAAAGGCAACAAAGTTAATAGACCACAACAGAAATAAGAATACAATACAAGGCATCCCTCCTCAATTAAACAAGCTAATTTATAAGTCGGCCCATGGCATTTTAGGCCTAATTAATACGTAGTATCTATTAAAAAGATTAAATATACATTCAATTAAGATAATTTATAAGTCGGCCCGTGGCATTTTAGGGCTAATTAATATCTATTAAAAAGAATATTTAATTTAAGAAAAATTGAAAATAATAAATGCGCGTTAACCATTCTTTTCAAGGCATTTATTAGACAAACTCAACTTAATTTACGAGTCTTGTACTCTTGTGAAATACAAACATGTCAACATAAATAAATAATACTAGTAAATTAGTAATATCTTTCAAATAAAAAATGTGAACATAAATTGGAATTATGTTTCTTGGAGGCCTAACCATTGACCAGAATTTTCAAAGTCGACTAGAATAGCAAATGGGGTTTCACCCATGTCAATTGTAGTTGAAAACAAAGACATAGTTTGTTTTTAATTAAATAAACATTATCATTATGTTGTTAAATACAAAAATATAGGGAAGGCCAGCTAAGATGATAACTTTGTCTGGATAGAATAATAATAGAAACAGCTTAATCAAAATTAGTAAAACAAAATAAAATATGAACTATATACTATGTGCAAATGAGAGCAGGACATGCAACAGAAGTGGGAACATTCTTAATTAGCCTCCTTTAAGGGCACGTTTAGGGAAAAAATAGAATAACGTTTTTGCAATTTCTTTTTTACATTTTTGTATATATAACAACTTTAATTGTCAAATATCTGATAAATATTTAGCAATCTTTTTATTAAAAAAAATACTAATATTTTTTTTTCTTGAAATAGTTATTAAAGTTAAAAAAAACAGCATCGTTTTTGCTCTATTAATAAGTCATAATTTAGCAATCTTGTTATAAAAAATACATTATTAAAAAAGTATTTTAATTTCTAATAAAATAAGCCGACATTGCGATGATTTTAACTTACAATTTTATGAAGCATAGTGATTAAAATTTTAAATTCAACTTTTTATTTTCTTTTTATTTTCCCGATAATAAGTCAAAATAATTACATATATCTTGATGATATAGACGGTAAAAGACAACGATTATAAATTGCGTTATATAATTTAGTTGTATGATTACGCATTAAATCAAATATATAGATATATGCAACTTTTTTAGTGCAAAGTAAAGTAATTAAACAATTTAACTAATTAAACAATACATCACAGCCATGCTCGGGTATTTAATACTCGTTATGGTATATGTACTATAATGGAACATTTGAAAATAATACATGTTTATTGATATTATATCAATATTAATGGCTCAAACCCACTAATTATATGCCAAATTCAAACTCATTAGCGATATTTGATAGGCTCGTTTACATTCCAAGCCGCGCACGAACTGGAAGAACCTCTCGAGCTGCGCAACATACACGCGTGAGATAACTGCTTTCTTACTGTCACTAACGGTTAAGATGTCTGACATACGACAATGGGAGACACACAACAGGAATGTTGGAGAAAGGCACGATTTATTACGAGGCAATGAGGGATAACAGTTAAAGGGACCGTGGGTGATGGAAACAAGGAATAAGGACCTTGCGTAACGAAAAAAACTTTGCCAGACTCAACTTGATGTTTTATTACAAGTTCAGGGGTGAACGTTGTATTTTACTCTTAATCCTATTTGCTACTTTGCTAAACTCCCACAACAAGTACACTAAAACAAAATCGTATGATTGAAACATTAGAGAAAAGTTCATTGTAGACCCAAAATTCTCTCTAAACCTAATGAATCAATCCTAGTCATCTATTTTCTTAAAAAAAAAAAAAAAAAAAAAAAAAAAAAAAAAAATTCAAATATCACACAAACCGTTAACTATTATGCGAAAAAAAATTATATCATCACAACGAGAATAAAATCATCTTTCTATAAAGAGACACTTCTATATATTTTCAATGAACTTTTATTTGATTTTTTGTGAGTATAAAAATTTACATCTAAAATAATCACATGTGATCTGTAAAATAACATGTGATTCCTAAATTACAAATCACATATGAACAAATGAATGATTCTTATTGGATGATATTTCCGATAAAAGTGAATGAAATCCTTAAAAATCTAGATATATATCAAATATTTCATTCTCACTGTGTGAATTAGTTTCTTACAACAAATTGTAATAAAAATGATCATATTAATGACAGCCTTAAGGGCTGTTGTTAGCAAAACCGTTTTTTTTTTTTTTTTTTTATATAAAAAAAGGATTGGTTAAAAATGATTATCAGATCTATAATAAATGAGCCATTCTAGACTTATATAAAGAATTAACAAACAAAATTCATTCGTTAACGTTTTAGTAGGTGATTGATGTATTCATAAAACGAAAAAAAAATAAAAAAATGCTACAAAATACATCAATCACGCGGTAACACTTCATCGAATAAATTTTTCGTGTAAATTATTTATGTGGCTCTAAGCGGGGTGGCAACGTGAGTCGGCAAAGGTCGGCAATACTCGGCATCAACAATGCCAGTGGATCGGCATGAGGAAATCGGCATCTCAATCGGTAACCATTACCGATTCGGCAAAGACCTTGTGCATTTAATAAATTCAAACGTTGAACCTTAAATGTAGCCATGACATGGTTAGGCATGGTTAGACATGAAATGTGTTAGCTTCTCTTTATTGACTAATTAAAATAAAACTTGAGACATCCTTAGGCAACATTGACACCATAACATGATGATTCATAGAAATCGGGTATACATTAATCCCAAACCTGAAACATAAATCCTAGTCGTAGGATACAAGGATAGGAGAACATAGTCGTCAAAAAAAAAGCCGTCCAAAAACGCGGCGTAAGCTTGTAGGGGGGCGGCAAGACAATGGGACCAATCTAACAAATTAGCATAGCACACACTTGTGTGGCACACGTGTCAAGCCATGGTTTGTTACTTATAAAGAAGTTGTTTCCAAATATTATTATATTGAATTTTTCAGTTTGAAGTCCGACTTTTAAAAAGTAAAAAAATAAACTGGATTGGAATCCCGTTTTGAATTCCGTAATTTGTACACGTCAGCATGAAATGGTCTTGTCGATGTTACGGAACTACCGACGGTATTATTGAGACTTTATTACTAGTATATGTTTTGTTTTGGGTCCTTGAAGTTTGACTAGTTGTTTCTTGTGTGCCCAAAGTTTTCTACCTTTTTTTATGATAGAAAAAGTTGAGAAAATCATCTAAAATTGTACTAGTAGCAAATTTATCAAATTTTCTAGTTGTGTGCAGTATTTTTTTTAATTAAATTAAATCATCAAACTTTTGAATTTTGACCTTTGTTTGTATTTATACATGTAAAACCATTTTACTTTTATTTTTTTAAACCACTTTATTTATAGCAAAAGGTAAAATGGTCATTTAACATACGTAAATACACACAAAAGTCAAAATCAAAAAGTTTTTATTATATATATATATATATATATATATATATATATATATATATATATATATATATATATTGCACACAAATAGAAAAATAGATAAATTTGCTACTGTTTTAAGTGATTTCCTCGAAAAAGTTTGATGTTGGTTGAGACTGATGTATTAAGATTTTATTAGGCTAATATAAAGATAACCGGTCACATTCTTTTACAAAAAAAGTTGCGAGATCGATTACAAGACTAAAATTTTATTTTGTTGTGAAAAAAATTAGCCGATCATGTTTATATTAACTTGAAATAATCCCAATCCTGTATAGATCAACATTTAAATCTTGTGGATGAATATCTTGAGTTAGACAGGAAAAAGTCAAGAAACAACTATCGAAATATCAGTTAAGCCATGTGATGATGTGAATAAGAGTTTAACAAGACTCGGTTTTCCCCGATAACATGAAATCATGAGTATGGTCTTTCTTTGGATCGTTTAAGAAAAATCGACAAAGTAGTGACAAAAATAGCTATCCACTTGTTGTATGTCTAACATATTCGAAATTCATGTCCAAATATTGTATAGAGATTTAAGGTGACAAGTTGGCTTTTAATTAATTCAATGAATGGTTCAATCACTTATCCATTTAAATGTGTTAAATATATGGATAAATATTAATATGTAAATGTCTAGTATCGAACCCGAGACCTCGGGATTGCACACTTTACAAACAAGAATAATGTATAATAAATATATATATGTTAAATGTATCGTATATATATATTTATAAACACTTAATGGACTAAATGGTCGTTAGTTATTAACCGTATGGACTAACTATCATTAGTAATGAAAGATAAGGACTAGAGTGTAACTTGGGTGTCAAGAAGGATCTAGAATCCCTTGTGGGATGCTATGGCCGGTCGAACAAGGGTGGGTCAAGCCCAACCCATGTTTGCTTGGTCACCAAGAAATCCTCTAGTATATATACAAGGCCAAGGATTAGGGTTTCACATCTTTTGTGCACACATACTAAACCCTAAATCTTTCTTTTGTCTTGTTTCTTTCTTGGCCGATCGTCCAATCCCCTCCAAAGGGTTCTTGGGTCGATTTTGGTTAAACCAATATTAAGTGTTTTGTTTACTTGCATCAAACCTTTATTCGTTGGTAGTTTGTGTGTACAAGAACGAGGTAACAACATACTTTTGTTGTTATCAAGGGATCGATTAACAAAACGGTAAGGGGTTAATCATTGATCCATATAAACCCTAATTAAGGTTCTTTATATTGTTAAAGACAATTGCTTTTGATTCTTGTTCGGGCTAGAATCACCACGGTACGTTCCTATTTATGTTTTAGTTAATATTTATGTGTTATACTTGATCCTACGCTTCCGCATACGTGTGCACTTTGATTTATATGATTGTCATGGTAATTGAATTCTAACAGTGGTATCAGAGCCATGTATAACATGTAATTGATTACTAAAACGTAATAAAAATCGGATCTTTAATTGTTTTAGATACATGTTTTGATCTAGGGTTTTTCCTTTAATTTTTTTTTTATAAAATTTGAAACCCTAACCCTAATTTAGGGGGGGGTCGATTTTCCACTTAAAACCCTAATTAGGGTTTGTGGTTTTATTGGATTATGTGTAATCACTAGAAACCCTAGGTCATTAACCGGTTAATTGAATGTATCTTGTGACCTAATTGCTAATTGTTAGGTTTTAATCCGTGACTTACATGCATGTTCGTCATGGATCTTTTTTTTATTTTCACATGTTAAGATAGATCTTAAATTGGGGAAGACTCCAGTATATATTAAAATCAATTTTTATGCTATGTGGTGTGTTTTTAGCTTTGGCCTACGCAATTGATTCGTCAATGTATGTGGCTCACCTCCATTAAGAGGGGAAGGCCTTAGTTGATTACATGCATTATTATACCTAGAATTGATTTTATTAGGATCTTTTCTAATACGGATTGCATGTGGCTAATTGTTTCACTTATTTATTATTGTTTGTTTGATTTTCTTTGATACTTGTTTTATTGTTTTTAGTTGGACTTGTTGTAAGCAATAAAAGGGTTGTTTTCATAAAGAAAATTAATACGGACTAATAATTGTGAAACCCTAAAGTGATAAAGTAAGAATCTTGCAAAGGTCTTATGACAATCGTGGTCCGATTCGCACGGTAATCAGCTCCCAGTCGAGACTAGCAAAATTCAAACTTTATTACTATTTTGAGATTGAATCCATAAACTTTTGCTTGAATGATGTTTTGTGCAAATATGCTTTTAAAATTAAGTCTTTTAAGATGATATTCATAACCGTGATTTGAAGGCTTAGAAAAGAGCCTTAGAGTCTGCCTTGGTTATCACAATCTTGAATATGTCTTAAACGAATTACTTTTAAAATCATATGTTGTAGAAAGTCATCTTAGGGTTTTGACATAAACCTCAAGTAAAACTTTGTGTATTAATTTCACGAATTGAATATAAAAAGTTTTTATGAAAACTTGTGTTATAAAGATGAGTGCATGCATCTTTGTACATAATTTTGATTGACATATCAAAAATTAATACCCTTAATAATTTAAGTTACGTGCCATCTATCTATAAGAAACACTTGGAATTTTAATTTAGTAAACGTGAGACCTAGGCTAAATTACTATAACAAGGTAAAATTCTTTTAACGCGTGAGACCATAATTGTAATTTTACAGTTTCTAAGGTAGACGACTTAATTAAGTTGTGCGTGAGACCTAGAACTTAAGGCATGAGATGGGATGAAACATGCTTACAAGGCAAATTGATGAATCAATTTGATGTAAATCCCATAATGATCTAGGAATTGGAAATCTTGTTTGCCAATTATTGTTCGACAGATTACTATCTTTTGTACTTTCACCACTAGCAGATCAACTGATGTGGTGAAACTATGTAAAGTTAGATCCTAGATTTTCAAGAAAATTAGTTGGTTATATGAATATAACCTTGGGTATTATATTTTCTTGGAAATATAAATTATCGAAAATACTAAAATTGAATTTTGTAAATTCTTTAACTGTATTAATGCAACTCAAAAACGTAAACGTAAGTTATTCTTTTAATTGATCTACACCCGCTTGGGTTTTTGGTTAGAGTCAATATTTACAAAAGAATAAATATAGTCTTCTTTCCATTACGAGAAGTGTGAGACTTAAATCCTATTCCTTTTCATGAATGAGAAAGGTATAATAGGATGATTAGAATTGTCTAAATTCTAAATACATAACTCATAGCAAACTTTAATAGTAAGAGTATATGCACCTTATGAGTTATTAAATTAGAAGCTAGACTAATTACTGCATAATGGTAAAAGACAAATTAGATTATTTTATCTAGTTGTTTTGATTTGACCATTTAAAGATACTACATACAATTGTTGGTATGGTAGATCTATACAGGAAGAAATTGCATGCCCAGCTTTTTCAAGTTAATAATTTGGAATGTGATGAATCACATTTATGAAGTAGATTACATCCTTTTATAACCTATATAATTGTTTGAATGGGTTTTCTTAAAAGATGTAGGAAAGTAAATAGTACACTATTTCTTTCACTAATTAATGAAACATTTACAATGTTGTCAAATTTAGTGGGAGTATTGTGTTCTTATGAATGAATAAGGGATTATTATTATGTTCTCTAATTCAGTGGGAGTTACAAGACTTATTGTCTTGATTATAACTTAGATTATCTTTTGAATATCTCAAGGTAATTACTTTCCAAATATAGACACTAATATTTTCAAGGATAGTCATGTACGTTTCCTTGATTGATTGAGTAACTCTATATCTACTAGTTATGCTAATGACACAAATCATATTGTTCACATTGACAAGCGCGTGCGTGTTGTTTAAATGTAACATGGTGTTGTTCAATGCACAAGTGGGAGAAATCTTCATTATGTGCAAAGTACAACACATAAGAATATGATTTAAAGGATTCTCTTAATTGCAAGTAAGAGATTATAATTCTAATTAGATTTAATACATCTAATCTAAGAAACACTTGGTGTTATAATTTAGTAAACGTGAGATGCAGACTAAATATTAACAACAAGGTAAATTTCCATGCATGCGTGAGACCTACATGGATAATTTACAGTTTCTAAATTAGATATCTATTAGAACATGTGTCAATATGATAACAAGACAACTTCAACTATAATATTTATGTATTATTGGAATGACATAAATGCATGAAGTAATATAATACTACTTCAATAATTATGTATTCTTAGAATAACATAAATAAATATGAAGTAGTGTGTTAACTTGAAAATATTATTGAAACCAAATGATGGTGTTCATGATTACTTTAATTATACATGTTTATACTTTATTGTATAGTTATAAATATGAAGTCTTCTAAGTATTACAAGACTTATAATTAAGTAAGACGTTAGCTTGTTATGGTCTTTTAATTAAGATATATACAAGAAGTCATTGAGTTAATCAATGATAAATAACGTATAGTGGGATTATAACAAGTTTATGTTTTTATAAGACATAAACATGAAGTGACTTGGTCAAAAGTACTTGTGTTATAAAGCATGCAATTGGTTTGGAAATACTATTATACCATTAAGTTGACTTAGTTGGTAAATAGGTATGCTAACTGGAATATGGTTATCTTATATATATTGTTAGATCTTCTTACAATATTAATTCTAATTGAAGTACTACATATGGATAGTATGTTCAGTTAGGGAATCAAACTCTTGTTAGATTGTTTGATTAAAGATAACTATGACTTCTTTTCTTCCAAAAAGTTATCAAGGTTAGAAATTGAGTATGGCTTGAATATACTCAATTAGACTCCTAGAAGATTAATAAGACGTTGTTGTGATGAATCACATTAAGTCTTAAATTGAAGTTCTGAATTTGTTAA
Source organism: Artemisia argyi (assembly GCA_030686995.1). Taxonomy (NCBI): domain Eukaryota; kingdom Viridiplantae; phylum Streptophyta; class Magnoliopsida; order Asterales; family Asteraceae; genus Artemisia; species Artemisia argyi. The sequence goes on from CM060701.1 coordinate 37,050,657, forward strand.
GTTACTTATAAGAAGGTTGTTAACAAAAGAATAACAAAGAACTATTAATATGTATTTGTAATGTCCTAAAAGAGAACGCTGTATTGTTGCTCTAATTGCTAAGTAGTTATAGATAATCTCTATATTGCTAAAGGCAAGTGGGAGAATTTTATCTAGAAAAGATAGAATTACAAGATACATAATCTTCTAAAACCACACTAGTTAAAATCATGATGAGGCTTAACATGTAAATGATAAACCTCAAGATGATGGAATTATCATTCATAGATCCACTTGGATATCTCAGATATTTATTTAATATGCTGATGATCATATGATGTAGTATTACCAAAATAATGAATTGGGTAAATTACTCATACTATGAATGTTATAGATGCTGTTCATAAAGATATTCAAATTTAAAATTTGGTTTATCTTAATTCTTAATGGTTAGAGAATGGAGATGAGTTTATTCAAAGATTATGTAACCCTAGTGGTTTAAATCTTTGTGTAAAAATCATATGGACAAAATTGTACACATATCTTAATGCATGTCTTATTACAAGATTATTAATTATACTTAAGCAATTAACTATGATTGAATACTCTTTTCTAAGCACATTAAAGATACAAAGATGCTTAATTGTCATATTTATATGAATATGAAATTTGACAATGGAATATCAAAAACTCTTTCTTGAATAATTACTTGAGCGAGGACGATAAGTAATCAAAAAGGAGTTTATGAATTCAAGAAAATATTTGGAAGTGTACAAAATGCAATAATCCATGAATGGATAAATGCATGCATCTAGGAGATTATTCTTATGATAAATTATTAAATCTATGTTTAGGTTTATAATTAAAATAAGGTAATTTCTAAGTATTCCTGAAAGCTAGTGGGAGTATTATGTTTGATTTACTAAATCATATATGTTGTATAACATATAAGAGTAACATTCCATATAAGTAAAAGGTTAGACTTAATTTGGAATGAAACGTTACTTGAAAGATTTAGGAAATATAACATACAACCTTGAAACAAAAGTTTATTATTAAATAAACAAGTGCGGTAAATAAATTCTAAATAAAATATGATATATTATTTAGGATGACTAAATGGATATACATATTTGTAAAGATCAAACATGAATAAAGTCTAAGTTTGACTGAAGGATTTTCATGTGTATTATATTATTGTTGTATCATGCTTAAGTGCTTAAATGATTTGACAATATTTGATATCCAATTAAAAGTTATTATATAACTTGTGTAATAGATATTCTAATGGAAAATATTTGAAATTAGAATAATGATCCTCAAATTGGAATAGCTCCTAAACATTACACATTGGATATTAAGTTTACGGAAATTTTAAGAGCATATTGTGATTATATACAATGATGCTGGATTAATTGAGATGACACTCAATAACTAGTCATGGTAGGATTTTATCCTTGTTAATGGCCATGTAAACTAGTAGTGCTCAACTAAGAGCATAGTTGCATTATACATTAAAGAATTAGAATACTTGAAACTTTAAAATGTTTGAAAGTTTGATTATCATAAATTGGTGAATGAGGACATCACACTATTTATGAATACTATGTGGCTATATCAAGAAAGTTGGATGAACACATACAAGAATTTTACTTATTGAATTCTTGAAAGAAGTATTCTCAAAATTCGGATAGATCAAAGTTAGTTGAAATAATGCCTTGTCAACAAGAATGATTGTCATTGCTTGAGGCATAATTGTCTTCAAGTTATTACTTGAGACAAGATTCATTAACTAGAGTTATCATGCATTGATCTATTTTGGTATTTGGATAAAGGACATTAAGCAATTATTATTTATAATGAATTAAAGTACTTAGTACGTTTGTTTTCATTAATAATAAATTGTGTCATATATTTGCATGTTTAAATCCGTGAATAACTTATGTTGTTCTAAATTGTCCATTGTCGATTAATGATATGGGAATATCATTAAACTAAGACAAATCTGAGTATTGGTTAAGAATATACTTGAAAGTATATTGATGCGTTGACATACCAATTTCACATGATATTCGATGAATTGAATATTGGACTTATCCCAATAATATGATTTAATATTTAATGTGAGAATTATATTTAAAGTTATCCTCAGACTTGAGATACCAGATAAGTGTCATGGATGTAGTGCATTTTTGTGAAGCAATCTACCGCTCACCGTAACAGGGAGTCATAAGGGTTGTTTTCAGAAGTGTTGCAAAGTTCATGGGTTATTCTTGTAGTCAAGAGAGAATTTGTTCCTTCTGATTTGTTCAGAAGTTTAATACTGCTGGGCCCCTCGTAGGGTTGACAAAATGTTTGCGTGGCCACGCCCAAAGTCTATCTGGAATACGTTCAGATGTTTTGGTAATTTTGTTAAATCATAAAGAGACGAGAAACAGAAATTTAATAAAGGACCTCACATCTTTATTAATGTGGTATTAGTAACAAAAGGATAATTATAATGATGAATCATTAAAGGTTTTTTTCCAGAAAACCTAGCTCGAGTTGAACTAGGGGCATTGGAGTGTTGCAAGACGCCAACCAATGTCATTTTACTATTAATAGATATCCAAGTGGGAGCTGTTAAATATATGGATAAATATTAATATGTAAATGTCTAGTATCGAACCCGAGACCTCGGGATTGCACACTTTACAAACAAGAATAATGTATAATAAATATATATATGTTAAATGTATCGTATATATATATTTATAAACACTTAATGGACTAAATGGTCGTTAGTTATTAACCGTATGGACTAACTATCATTAGTAATGAAAGATAAGGACTAGAGTGTAACTTGGGTGTCAAGAAGGATCTAGAATCCCTTGTGGGATGCTATGGCCGGTCGAACAAGGGTGGGTCAAGCCCAACCCATGTTTGCTTGGTCACCAAGAAATCCTCTAGTATATATACAAGGCCAAGGATTAGGGTTTCACATCTTTTGTGCACACATACTAAACCCTAAATCTTTCTTTTGTCTTGTTTCTTTCTTGGCCGATCGTCCAATCCCCTCCAAAGGGTTCTTGGGTCGATTTTGGTTAAACCAATATTAAGTGTTTTGTTTACTTGCATCAAACCTTTATTCGTTGGTAGTTTGTGTGTACAAGAACGAGGTAACAACATACTTTTGTTGTTATCAAGGGATCGATTAACAAAACGGTAAGGGGTTAATCATTGATCCATATAAACCCTAATTAGGGTTCTTTATATTGTTAAAGACAATTGCTTTTGATTCTTGTTCGGGCTAGAATCACCACGGTACGTTCCTATTTATGTTTTAGTTAATATTTATGTGTTATACTTGATCCTACGCTTCCGCATACGTGTGCACTTTGATTTATATGATTGTCATGGTAATTGAATTCTAACAAAATGTCTTCTTGTTAAGGATTGTTAACGTTGTTGTTTGAGAAATCTGATCATATTGTTTGGTTGTTTATAAATCTTGTTTTTTTAAGTAATTGTATTATCCGCTTGTAATTTTGTATCATCTAGATCTATAACAACTCGTCTTACATCATATTATTTCAGTTCTTTCGGTTTGAGGCCTACTATATAAATTATTTTGCTAGTTTCTTTGAACAATACTAGATAATTATTTCATTCTAGTTTAAAATACAATGTACACTATTTGAACATTAATATGATGCCATAAAGTCACAATTTCTGTATGACAATTCTTCTGTTCCACCAATTTCACGAATCAAACATGTCAAATAATGTTGTTGGTACGATAAGAGAAAAGTTGGCCGAATGAAAAATAAGACACAAAGTGGCCTTGGTGAGTGAATAACTGAATATATGGGTGTCTAGTCTTTGTCAATAAAGAACTTATCCATTTTATAGGTTGGTTTTTAAAAGCTTATTCTACCAAACCAACATATGTTATATAGCAAAATTCGTGTTTTAGATTTTGCATGTTCTGTAAAATACATGTAGTCTTAGAGACATGTATATATCAACAACATAAGCATGTCAATTCTAATGTCTACTCACGTGTTTATAGCCGCGCAATGCAATTCACGTTTTTTTGAATGTTTGTTAAACTGATTCGTAATAAGATTTCCGGAATAACTTTTAATGTTCTATTCAAACAACTCTAGTTTGATAGTGACAAAAACTTAGAGCATCTACAATGGGGGAGGTTTTTAAAAGACTTTTACTATTTAAAAAAACTATTTGAGCCATTTGAAGCATTGGACTAAAGACTTGACAATGACTTTTTGAACAAAGACTTCTAAAACACCAAGTTTTTGACAAAAAAAACACAAAGCTATTAACAATAAATGAGGTATGCATTAATTGTGGAAGAAAGCATTAAATGCATCAAGTCTTTATGACTTGGTGTCATTGCTCATGCTCTTAGAACGGGTAGTGATTAGTTTTGAACTTATGATCTACAAACCACGTTTTCTTAAGAGCAAAAATTTGAAGCAAACGGTTAGACACTTTTTACGATCTAGTTAAGGACGAGTAACTGTTGATTCTATATATTCAATAGCTGAATAGTCCTCGTTTTTTATAAAATAGATAACTTTTATTTACGCAAAAACAAAAGCTTCAAGCTATTAACCAGAAGCTTGAGTTTGTTAAGCTATAGTCGTATCACGTCTTGATCTTAATGCAGATAGTCGAGATTATCAAGATCACGATCTTACTTAAATAGTTAAATTCCTTTTTGTATTCACAAAGTTAGGAACGTTGATTAAACCCAAGGCTTTTGGTCTAGTAATATGTGAATTGCTTATCAACCTATAGGTTGTGAGTTCAAGTCTCATTGGAGGCATTTGTGAGATACTGAGATAGGTGGGCCCCTCAGGTATAAAGTTTCATACCTTGCCCTTTTGAGTGATGTGAAGTATGGAAAATGTGTATATTTCAATCCCATATTTGATATATGTACATCTTAACAAACCCTTACAATCATATCAAATATGATTCCTTCATTTCGATTCCTTCCTATCAAACGCACCCTAAATCTTGTTACATAGTGTGGATAAATAAAATATTGTATTGCTTTTATCAATTTTCAATAAATTTTTAGGCTGCACACATTAGAAGAGAAACGATCGACCGACTTGGTGGTCGCGATCGATCCTCCCTAATTTGGCATGAAATCAGCAATCGCTCGATCGCCAAAATGAGGGAGATTTGGGTCGCCCCTGCGATCTAAACCGTCTAGTTTTGTGTTTTGTTTATTTCGTCCAAAGTTTTGTTTTTCGTTACTTTTTTTCAATAAACATAAATTCACACACTATAAAACTTGCAATGTTTTATAAATTTTGGTATTGTAATGTTAAAATATTTAAATCCTATTTGATAAGGAAGTGAAAATACATTAAACATTGAATTGAAAATACAAATTACATATTAATACAAACTACGATACGGAAATGAAAATGAAAATACAAATTACAATGAAAAGTCTGTGTTATAACCCTCGTTGTAAGGATCATAACCCTCTGCAATCGTGTTCTCTTCCCACTCGTTGTACAAGATGTCAAACAAGTTGTTCTTGCGGTATTCTGCTTCACTTACTTCCTGCTCGTTACAAGCAGCTTCCTCTCGTGCTGCGTTTTCTTCTATCTCTCTTAATACTTCTTCATCCTGAGCAAGTAGTCGTTGTTGTTCCTCAGTTAGTTGAAACGGATTGTCTTGTTGTTCTTCCACCGGTTCTTCTTCCGATGGGAAAACTGGAATGATATATGTTGGCAGAGTGTTAACAGTGTTTTCGAGAAATTGTTGGGAGAAGTTGTTTTCGTTGAGAAATTGTTGGGAGACGTTTTCTTGAAACATTGTTAAGAATATGTGATAAGATGTTGTGTGTGTGAGAAATAAAGCAGAATGTGGGTATACATAGGAAAATTTTTTAATTCGAAATTGAATTTGAATTTTAAATCCTTTCGCTCGTACTGTAACCTTTAATTTGAATTTGAATTCTCCCGCTCGTACTCAAACTTTTAATTTGAATTTGAATTTTGGTTATCCCGGTCGTATTGTTACTTTTTGTTTGAAAGTGAATTATGAAATTGAATGGGGTTTGTTTTGAAAATATAAAAAGATAGAGGTATTTTTTGAAAAAAAATAAAATAAATGTCGTTCTTACGGTGACAATTACTCGACTGTAGGTCATCAAAGAGAGAAAGCTAACATGATGAATAAAATGGAAGGGGTTGAACTCCTTCAGTGATATTACTACTTACTAGTAATAAAATATCAATGTAGTGGAAATGTTGGGGAAAATAGGGAAAAAGAAACGTGTGACTTTTCAAACAAGTGGCAAGAAAGATGACATGAAGATAAGAAGGTAGTAGGATGGTACATGATAAGGCTAATGCACCTTCTCTCATAGAAGAAAAACTCATTCGTAGGGACAAAGATTCCTGTATTTGTAGCTTTTGGCTGCAACCACACACAAACTCCTACCAGACAAACCATGGCTTTGGTCCCTACCATCAAACCAGCCCCGCATACTGATCTTCCTTCAATATCACGTGGCTAATAATTAGCCTTTGTTGTGAGCTAAGACACGGTTAGTTACCAATGATAAAAATGACCAAGTCACATGCTACATATTAACACAATTTATGGTCATTTAATTTTTATTCTTGAATATGGCTTTATATTACAATCATATTGTAAGGCATAATTTCATAAACAAGTTTTAAACAAATCATTCATTTTCATTTCATTTGGCTAAAACTTAAACCAAATGTGAACTTATAGTTAAAATAGGGGTACTAGAATCCAAATAGCCGTCTCTAATTAAGTAATTAGGGGGGTGGCAACCCTTCGGCAAAAGGGGTTCGGCAAAAGTTGCCGATCGGCAAAACCCACCGCCACTCAATCGGCAAGGTGATTTCGGCATGCCTTGCGGTTCATGCTACCGAATAGGTATTGTGTGAATCAAGAAGGAATGTAGCCGTTGGTAATTAATGGGGGGAGCGTGTATTTGATTGAAAAAAAAAAAAAAAAAAAAAAAATTCCCTATAAATATACAACATATTATTTCAAACACACAAACCAAATCAAAATCACAAAACAAATCACAAATCGAATCAAAAAAAACAATACACAAATTATTTAACCATGTCAATGTCTTCTTCCTCATCGGACGAGATCATTATTCCCCCGGATTCGTCCGAAGAATGGTTATCCGGAAGTACGTTTGAAACCTTTTTAGCCGCAATCGAAGGTCTTGAAGATACGGCTACCTCTACCGACACCCGTGGTTATGTCCAACGTTTTCGAGAAAAAGCTTTAGAAACTCTTTTGAATGATTATTTTGTTGAACAACCAAAGTTTAACGAAAGCGTTTTTCGTGATCGTTTTCGTATGAGTAAAAATTTGTTTTTAAAAATTGTTGATGATATTGAAGCCCAATTCGAATGGTTTCAACCGGGTCAAGATGCGATGGGCCAAAATAGTTTTACGGCATTACAAAAATGTACATCCGCAATTCGACAACTCGCAACGGGTGAACCTCCGGATAGATTTGATGACTATCTAAACATGGCACGAAGAACGTCAGGTTGTTATTTTAATTAAATTATTTCGTTTTTAAATTTTTTAATATTTCGTTTTTATTATTATTTTTTAAATTATTTCGTTATTATTTTTTTTTATAATAGTTTAGTTATTATTTTTTCATTATATATTTCGTTATTATTTTAGGAGAATGCCTTGATAAATTTTGCGATGCGATTATAAAGTTATATGGTCGAGAGTTCTTACGTAGGCCTACAAGCCATGACGTAGCATGCTTATTCAATGTACATGAAGAAAAACATCATATTCCGGGAATGCTTGGTAGCATTGATTGTACGCATTTTGTTTGGCGCAATTGTCCTAGACACTTAAGAGGCCAATATAAGAGAGGTGATCACCAATACCCGACTATTATGCTTGAAGCGACTGCTTCATATGATTTGTGGATTTGGCATTCGTTTTTTGGTCCTCCCGGTTCGAACAACGATATAAATGTTTTGAATCAGTCTCCATTGTATGTTAATGAACGAAATGGAACAGCACCAAACAGTTCATTTTTATTGGGTGGAAGGCTTTACAAACGTGGATACTATCTTACCGATGGAATCTATCCAAAGTATTCAACATTTGTTAAAGCATATCCGTATCCAACTGACCCAATGGAAAAAAGATTCAAGAAATTACAAGAGTCTGCAAGAAAGGATGTTGAGCGAGCATTTGGTCGTCTAAAAGGAAAATGGATGATTCTCAGTCGACCTCTTCGAGCTATGTCGGTTCAAAAGATTCGGCAAGTAGTTTATACGTGCATTATATTGTGCAATATGATTTTGAAAAACGATGGTATGGCAATATCACCGGTTCATATAATGGATCCTCCGGTAACTCCAGTTTACGATGATACTGTGCTACATGAGTTACTCGACGAAGATATCCATAATCGTCTTCGATATGATCTTACGGAACACGTAGCGGCTCAAGACTTGTCATACCTAGATGAGTAGTGGTTTCCTATTTTTTGTTGAATTTATGTTTTTTAAGTATTATGTAATAAGTATTGAATTATTATTAATAAAAAAGTTGTTTTTTATTTATGTTTTTTTAATTTAAATTTTGTTATGTAATTAATGCTTGACTAGGCAAAAACTTAGGCAAGATTGCCACTAAAAATGAAGGTTTAGCCAAGGTTAGGCAAAAAATGTGTTGGACAAGTTTGATTGGTTGTTTGATTTAAAAGAGGAGGCAAATTGAGGCAAGGTTGCCACCCCCCTTAGTCGACTTAATGTTATAGGAGTACTAGAATATAGTTAAAATAGGGGTACTAGATTTGGAGTAATGTTCATCAAATTCATCAGTTACTTTTCAGCGCGTCATCATCATTCACAGAACATACTCAAACCATCTGTTGAAAATGTGTAATGGTTACAATTAAAAAAAAACACATAAAATACTCAACTTTATACAAACATACCCACAAACATTAAAAAAAAAAAAAAAAAAAAAAAAAAAAAAAAAAAAAAAAAAGTGCCACCAAAACCAATGCAAAAAATAGGGTTTGCGATCCGAGATGAGGTGTAAAGGGGGTCAAAGAACCTTGAGTCGAGGCGCAAACCAAGGCACGGGATTCATAAATATGAGGCGCACTATACATTTAGGTTTTTTTTTATAACATATGTGACAACTTATGCAGCTTAAATAACACAAAAATATCAATATTTAATGCATAATGCCACTTAATGGTTATAACATCTAACAATGCTTGCATTTAAACCAAAAATATCAAGCAAGCAACATATCAGAATCCATTAACTACCCTAAATCCCTGAATATACATTACAATATATGAGTTTATGACTTATAAAATTTAACAAATTACCATGTATCTCTATCAACTATCAACAACAAAAAAATCTATAGTTATTTGGTATCACTTAACACTAAAGAAACAACATTTGTATCTATTATTAAGCTACTTTTTTTAAACATTAGATTACAAAAAATATATATATCTTTGCTGATTGTGTGTTTTAGTTATTTTCTAAAATATTAAGGTTATTAGACACTTTATAACTTAAAGGGCCTAATGTATATAATATATAAGCCCAAAATGTATCTTACTATTAAGAGAAAAACGCCAAAATCCCGTTACATATTCTAGGCGCAAAAATCCCCAAGGCGTAAAAGCGCAAAAATCTCCAAGGCGCTACGATTTTTACGGGATTTATGCATGTCGTGAGCCTCGATCTGAAAAAATCCCAAAAGCTGGAGCCTCATGGGATTTAGGGAGTATTGGTCCAAGCACTTGGTATGTCGTAGTTAAACAATGTGCTTTAGGTAATTTATCAACAAACAATTTTTTCCTTTAATATAACTCTAGCATATTTTTAGATGTTTGTGATAGAATTTACATCAGATTTGTTATATCAAAAAAAATGGTTAATAATATTGTTTCACCAAATTTTTTTGTTATGATGCATACATTAAAATTGTGCATTAAACGTTTAAGTCTCTTATATAATAACGGAAAACAATTAATTGAAAATAGATCATACGCATCAACCAATAGGAGAGCTCAATTATAAAATCGAGCTCTTTTATTGGTCAGTTGAAAAGTCAAAATTAAACCAATTGGTCAACATATGTTAAAAAAAATAAAAAAATAAAATGAAATAAACTTTTCTCATTAAAAAAGTTAGAAGTTTAATGTGTCAAAAAATATAAAAATAAAATAAAATTGGAAGGGGAATTAATTAAAGCTTCAAGCGTTAAATTTTAAATAAATTATATTGATTTAGTTATACTTAGAAGTTTCCATTAGTATTTTTTTTTTAAAGGGTTTCGATACTCGATGAATAGAATAAATGAATAAAGAATTAACTACATGAGAATGCACTTGCACCACTCTAGAGCACTTTGCCTGAGCAAAACATCATTGCTGCGAACACACTTGAAACAAGCAGCCACTAAACATAACTAAAGCCTAAATTACTTGGACCTAAATAGGAAAAGACAAAATACGAACACCAAGCGATCTATGACAAAAAAAGAAAACTGCATGACATCAAGGTATGTTCCACATTAGTATAAAAATGAAAGTTAAGGTACCACACGAGTAAAATTCAAATACACGTATCATGACAGTACATTTGAAAAAGTATACGTCTATTGTACGAATTAAACCTCTAACAAAAACATCTCCAACGCAAAAAAAAAAGTTATTGTAAACGCATTTTATGTAAGTTTTAATATGCATTCATCAATTAAGTACTTCAAATAATGTGAAAACCATAAATATTTTTAAGAAGCTACACTTTCTTATTGGAAAAGGTTTTCGAAAAAAAAATTTATTAAAAGAAAAAAAAAATTGCCCTTTTTTCTCTTTTTCCCCTTTTATGTCATTTTTTTTAACGGCAACTTTGAATTAAAAAAATAGCAAAAGCTAGAACAATTACATGAGAGCTATAGTTGCTAGAGGGTTTTTTTAACTAACCTACCCAACTAAATTTAAACTTGAGATTTCTAGAGGAAATTCATAAAAATGTGTGGAAAACTAGAAGGGGGTGAATAGTTTTACGTTATTTTAATTATATAAAACTTGGTTTCAGAATATTGATTCGAGTTTATTCAATTGTTTGTTTGAAAAAGCCTTTGATTAGAGTTAAGGACAAAAACAACTATATATGATTTATTATATGTGTGTCCTTTTAGGTTTGTTATAAAAACTTTGTTTTTGAAAACTTAGTTTAGTTTTAAAACCTTGTTTACTCTTAAAACTTTGATTCGATCTTATGTGAACTCAAGTTTTGAACAATATGAACAACTATATCAAGCTATGAAAAATAATAATGATGTAACCAAGAAAGAATTTTAGTTCCCCCATCATGGACATTTCAAATTTACTTTTCATGAGATTTTCAAAATGTTTAGAATGGTTAGGATTGGTTGATCCAAAAATAATGTCGTCCACGTAAATTTGAACGATCAAAATGTCATCTTTGAATTTTTTGATAAACAAGGTGTCATCAACCGTTCCTTTTGTGAAATTGTTTTTAAGCAAGAAAGATGATAGTTCGTCATACCACGCTCTTAGAGCTTGTTTTAAACCATAAATTGCTTTCTTAAGCTTGTAGACGTAGTCTGGATGATCTTTGTCGATGAATCCCTCTGGCTGACTTACATACACTTCTTCTTTCAGAGTTCCATTCAAGAAAGCAGTCTTAATATCCATCTGATAGACTATGATGTTTTTGTGAGCGGCATAGGCTAAGAAAATCCGGACTGCTTCAAGTCTGGCTACAGGCGCGAATGATTCCTCGAAATCTATCCCTTCTTCTCGTGGATAACCTTTAGCCATGAGACGAGCTTTGTTGCGAATAACAGTCATTTCCTCATCCAGTTTGTTCTTCCACAACCACTTGAGATCGAGAACACGTATATCAAGTGGTCGTTCAACAAGTTCCAAACTGTCATGTAAATCGTATTGAAGAATTTCCTCCTGCATCGCTTCAATCCATGGGTATTCTGCCATTGCTTCCCGAATGTTCTTTGGTTCTTTGAGGCTGATTGAGCAAATGTAAATGCACAATTCGAGATCAGTGGCAAGTTGTCTCCTTGTCTGAACTGGCTTTGAAGGTTCACCAATAATATGTTCTATTGGATGGTCTTTTGTCCATTGAAACGTAGAAGGGTACCTTGGGTGTAACGAATGTGTGTTAGATGGTTCTTGTAACCTTGAAGAAGATTCAGCAGAGTCTGTTGCAAACGGGTTTTCAAATATTTCTTCTTCTTCTAACGCATCATTGTTTGAATTATTTGTTGGTTCTTCTTGAAAATTTGTGTTTTGGTTTTGCTCATCAACTCTTGGTAGAACAGTTTCAAGTGCTGGAGTTGCTTGAGTAGATGTAGATGATGTTGATGTAGTTGGTGCTTCAGCTTCGATTGTTGTAGATGCATCTTGTGATGGTGGTGGTGATTGATGGTTTTGAGCGGGTGCAGCGGAATGTTGTGGAGATGCATTTGTTGAAGTTCCACCATAATATTCATCAAACATTAACTCGAAGAACTTTTCCAATTCTTGTTCTGAAGGTTTATCCGTGTTTGTTGACTGAGCTCCTTGAGGCACGAGTCCTGAACTGATGTGTCCAGAAGTCTGTATGTTTGGTGCGGGTCCTAATCCGTTTTGATTAGAAGCCATCGGATTAAGCGCGGGTTCTAGAGCGTATCTCTCAGAAGCCATTTGTGAAATTTCGTCAAACTTCACATTCATCGTCTCCATTATCTTTTTTGTTCGTCTATTATACACCCTGAATGCCCTCGAGTTTTCTGAATATCCAATGAAGATTCCAATATCACCCTTAGCTTTTAACTTCCCTAGATCTTCTTTGTCATTCGTCGGATAGCACAAAGCGCCAAACAGGTGAAGGTAAGAGATGTCAGGTTTACGGTTGTTCACTAGCTCATATGGGGTTTTATTGAATCTCGGATGGACTAGGGATCGGTTTTGAGTAAAACAAGCAGTGGCTACAGCATCAGCCCATAAGAATAGTGGTGCACTAGAAAAAATCTGCATTGTGCGAGCAGCTTCCACAAGAGTTCGGTTTCTTCTTTCAACTACCCCATTCTGCTGTGGAGTTCTAACAACTGATGTTTGGTGTGTAATTCCAACATCTTCAAGGTAAGTTCTTAACTTCTGGTTTGTAAATTCTGTGCCATTGTCTGTTCTTATAATCCTTACTGGAGCTTGAAGTAGAACTTGAATACGCTTCAGAAAGGTGATGATGATGCCTGGTGCTTCGTCTTTTGATCTCAAAAACTTTACCAAAGTATATCTTGAATAATCGTCAACAATAACGAGAATATACTTCTTCCCATTAATGCTTTCAACTCTCATTGGGCCACATAAGTCCATGTGCAACATATGTAACCTTGCTTCCGATCTAGGTACGGTTTTGGGTTTATATGATGCTCTTTTACTTTTTCCTTGTTCGCATGATGGACATAGGTGTTCCTTGGTGTATTTGAATTTAGGAAGTCCGGTGACGATGTTGTCTTTGGCTAACTTGTTGATGGTGTCGAAATTGAGATGGGATAAACGTCTATGCCACAGCCAGGACTTAGTTTCGGTTGCCCTTGTCATAAGACAAATTGGTGATCTAGAAGCCATTTGGTTGATGTCGATTGCATACAAATTTGTACCACGATTACGAGTTAAGAGATCATCACCAACCAAATTTCTAATAAAAACCGTGTTTATCCTGAATGCAACTTCTAAATCAGCATCACAAAACTGCCCAACTGAAAACAAGTTGTGTCCTAACCCTTCGACGTAGTAAACTCGAGTGATTAAAAAATTCCCAAATTGTAGATCTCCATAACCCTGAATAGCTGCTACATGATCATTTCCAAAGCGTACAGTTCCCATGAATTTTCAGACGAAATTGATCAGCAGCTTTAAATTCCCGGTCATGTGCTTGGAGCAACCCGAGTCGACGATCCAAAGACATATTTCGATAACCTGCCAAGAACAGAAGAGTTTGTATTTGGAAATCGTTTTGAATTTGGTTCCATTGGGTTAGGAGTAAAATCTGAGTCACACTCATATACAGTTGCTACTTGTTTAGCTTGAGCTATTTCTAATTTGTCGTTCTGAAGAGTGAACTCTCTACCTGTCGGAATCCACATACAAAACTTAAGATAGTTCCTAGGCATTCGACTAATAGTGGTAGTCCTAAATCGTGCAACTAATCTTTCTATAGATCTGGATCTAGCACTAGGTCTTTTTGGAACATTCTTCTATTCAGGCGTAACATACACATTCTTAGAAACACATTCATCATGAACATCATTAATTAAACATTTCTTGCATATTAAACAAACAGAGTCATTACATGCATTAGAAACAATACGCTCGACATTACATTCAGATGAAACATGTCTCTTATTACAAAGCGATAAATTCCTAGGGTGTTCTTCTACTTCTTCAACTTTATTCTTGCTACTACTCTTAGAAACATGCGAGACTCTATTGTTCCTTGTATTGCTCCTAGGCTGTAGTCTGCTGCTCCTAGAGGTGCTTTCTAATCCTGTAGAAGGTAAGGCAAACACATTAGGATTTATATTGTTGTCCTTTTTAGCATCCCTAGATTCTTTAGAATTAGCCTTTATACACTTGTCATTTGTCTTAGATGTTGAGGCAGACGCACTAGTGGGACTAATCCTTAAAAGGCCAGGTGCTATCACTTTTGGTGTTTCGACAACCGCTTTTCCTTTATCAACAATCTTTTCATATACTTTTCTTGGGCAAGGGTGTTGGAGTGGCTGGTTTTGTCAAATCCTTTTTCTCATCGACTTTTGGAGCAAACCGTGAAATTGACATTTTTGGTTTTTGAACCGTATTTGAAACATTTGGTTTCTCCGAAGTCAATGGTTTTGCAAACTTAGTTTCCTCACCCTTTCCTTTTTGACTTTCAAGCTGAGCCCTCAAAAGATCATTTTGCTCTTTCGTGTTCTTTAAGGCACGCTCATACGACATTTTGTCATACTTGCATTCTTCCTTTTTTCGATCAAGTTGTTTAAAATATGAGACATTTTCTTTTTCAAGCTTTATAAGAGCATTTTCATATTTGGAAACAATGTCGGAGGTCTCAGCTCTCAGTCGTTCATCGTCTTGAACAAAATATGTTTGTAAAATGATGGACATAATATCAGTAGTCATAACAGCTTCGAAGAGAGAATCATTTAGGTTTTCCAAAACATTGATTTGCTCAAAAGATTCATTAGCCTTCTTTATCAGGGATTTGTGATCCGTGACGAAGTCAGCTGTTTCTTTCAAAAATGCTTGTTCAAAATGAATTATACGAGCATGAATATTATTAATTTGAGGAGCAAATTCACTTTCAAGAATCTTTTTAAGCTGTAAATGAACCGTGGAATACCAGTTAATCTCGTTAAGTCTCGTTTTAGATTCTAAAGTCGTTTTAAGTTGCCCAACTCTTGTTTTAAGATCATCAAGATATCCTCTGGCAGCACTTGTGTTAAAAGTGTTGTTTGAAGACATCTGTTCCATGTTTGAAAGCAATTTGGAAGCAACTACTTTTTTAGAAAACATTTTCGAGAATGGTCGTTTTATGGAAAACACAGATGGTTCTTTTTGTGGAACAAAAGTAATTCCCGAAAGTTTGTTCAATTTGTTGTAATCAATGGGTTTCAAATCCTTTTGTTTCATTTTAATAATGCTCTCTTCGACATGTTCTATCGTTCGCACAGAATCCCGAACGACGGGAGGATCATGTTAAGTGTACATGAGGTTACCATTATACAAAACATTTTGTTCTTCCCGAGCTTTCTTGAGATTACAAGGATTGTTGTTACCAAGAGCCATTTTGTGTTTCGTATGGTAAATCGGATTAGTTTATTTTGAAATCATTTTCATTGTTTGACTTGATTGACCCGACTTAATCACTAATTCTTCTAGATGTGCAATCTTGTGTTCTGACTCTACGATTTCTTCCAGAAGTTTATCTTCTTTCATTGCAAAGTCCTTTTTCAACTCATCCAATTCTTGTTCGAGATTGGTATAAGCTGTTTTTTGTTTTGAAAGTTGGTTTGTTAATTCAGAAATTTCTTGTTTTAAAGAGTTAATGGTTTTTTTTGAACTTATTTCGAGATTAGCAAACTTGTTTTTCCATTCCCTATCTTTAATAAGTAACTTCTTATAACCAATTTCAAGTTCTGACTCGCGTTCTTTGTGAATTTGAAAACTTTTTGCATTTTCCTTGTATCTCTCAAACTCAGTGGTCAATTTCTCATTCGCGGCCTTAACATCGCGATTGACCTTTTTCACTTTCTCGATTTCAATACCACAATTATTTAATAATGATTCAAATAAAGCACGTGTTTCCTCATCATTCTCAGCATGCTGTGAAACGAAGCATCCATTATGATTCACATCTGGAGTTGCTGAAGAAGTATTGCTACTACTTGGCGTGTCGAGGTATGTATCATAAATGGGTGCTAGCTTCTCAGAATGTTGTTCCTCATGAGGAGACATATCAAATATATCATTATTGTGACATGTGTTGAAGTTTGATACCCCAAATGGTGCATTGGTGTCATAAACAGGAAGTGTGTCAGAATCCGTGTCATACTTAGCTTCCTGAAGATTCGCCATGAATATGCAGTTCGCATCGATATCCTCTCTATCTTCCATGTCATCCATAAGAGCCATAAAATCATTGTCCTCTGCGTTCAACTGAAACCCTGCCTTTGCCTTTTGTGCCAACAACACTGCTTTCTGCAAGTACTCTAGATCTTTCTTGTTCGGCTTAGTAGGACAGTTCCTTGCCATATGACCTACACCCTGGCAGTTGAAACACTTTACCGGATTACCTTGATTCAGATTTCCATTAATCCCAACAACTGGAGCTGCAACATTCCTATTCTGATTACCCATTGCCTGATTACCAACATTCTGACCCCTTTGATTTCCAACAACCTGAGCCATCTGATTCCCTGCATACTGACCATACTGATTCCCTGCATACTGACCTGCATTCTGATTCTGCATATTCTGATTACCCATGTTAAATCCAGTAGCATATCCTTGCTGATTCCCATAAACTCCAACCATTTGGCCTCTGTTGCCCATATTGAAACTCGGCTGAGCGATCTGCCTGTTGCGAGTGTTCGATGAAATCCTTTGGTTGTTGTTTGTTGGGGTAGAATAGCGTCCTTGGAATGCCTTTGACAGAAAAGCAAACGCTTGTGTCAATGCTGCAGTAGCTTCATCATTTTCAGTGAATTTTGGTTCTTGGAATTGTAGGTATTGCTATTGTGGAATAAGATGTTGTTGTTGCTGTGGGTAGAACTGTTGTTGGTAGACCGGTGTTGGTTGTTGAATGTAGGATGGTTGCATGTAGTTGTGAGTGGAAGATGATGATGGATGTTGTTGTGTGTTCACTGGTATAAGTGTTGGTGTATCAGCCATTAATGCTAGAGGATCATGCTTTTTAGCTAGTAATTCAGCTCTTACTTCATTAGCTTCATTTTGATTTTGCTTCAAGAAGTCATACACCTGATCATAAGTTACTTCATGCAAAATCTTTGTCTGATAAATAATAGTGACGTATCTTCCCCATTCTGGTTGCAACTCATTCAGAAAAATGGTGTTGTTAGCAATATTTGTCTGACTGAGGTTGTGTCTTGATAAATCATTCATGATCTTACAGAATCTGTGGTAGTACGTCTCTATGGATTCACCAGGAATTGAAGTAAACTTGCCAAGTTCCTTAAGCAATTGTGTTTCCATTTCCTGTTTCCCGATGTCTGTCCCATACATTAACCTCTTGACTCTTTCCCAGACTGCATGAGCACTTACTTCATTGTCAACAGTAGCATAGATGGTTTCAGGTAAACCAAGAACGACATAATGAAATGCCTGATCATCAGCTTCAATCTGTTTTCTGTCTTCCACAGTGTGTTCAGTCTCATTCTGATCTCTGTAGTATGGTTGTACTGGGGGTGCCATTTGGATAACCAGGGTCTAGTACTTGTGTTGCTTTGAAGGGTCCATCCACAATGGATTTGATAAGAAGATTTCCATTTGTTTTGCTCTTAAGATAACGCATCATACGACTAGCCCACTGTGAGTATCCACCCTTTGACAGCATGGGAGGTCGGTTTTCGGCACCGGCTGCATGAATGTCTTGCTGAGTTGCCATTGATGATTTGTAGATGGATAAAGTTAATTCTTGGATCATTCCAACGAAATAGGAGTTGTGTTTAGAGTGAGTTGATGCAAGTTTTTATGGTGAAAATTTTGACTTAAAACCTTAAAACCTCAATAACTTCTTCTCGGAGCGTTTTTAGGCCTCGAAACTTCGTCTGAATCGATTAATCATTCAGCGTGTCATTCTCCTCTGTCTCACGGTCGTTTTGACAGCTGATTCGTCGAAAACGGAGTTACGGTTCAAAAGTTATGGCCGTTTGAAGTTTGATCGTCAAAAACCTCACTTTTGTCAAAATTCTCGAAAATTTGTTGTGTTCTCGAAACTTTTAGGTGTTCTCGAAAGTCTTGGGATTGCGAAACTTTGTCAGATTGCGAAATTAAGGTGATTGCGAAAAATTTCAAGATTTCGAGAATGGAATTTTGAAATTATGAGAATGAAATTTCGAGAATGCAATTTTCGAGAATGCAATTTAGAAAATGCAGTTTCACAACGAGATTTCGAAATTATCCAATTTCGAAATTTAGCCAAAAGTCGAAGTATTTTCTTTCTTATACAAGAGAGAAAGTACCGAGTATCCACCTGTGAGCACGAAAGGAGCCGTATCTTGTGTTCTCGAAAATTGGTCAATGTGTGATGTCGAAATTTTTTGTAATCTCGAAAATAAGTACAAAGTTTGGCAGATTTTTTATTTACCAAAAAGTTCACCCAAATGAAATTTTTAATCCAATATTCTTGTACTTCTAGGCTTAGAAATACCAAAACTTGTATAAAGTAGCAAACTCGATGATTTTTGTGAAACTTTTTCGTGTTCTAGAAAACAAGTACAAAAACCAAATCGAATTGTTTAAGCTTAGAAACTTCAAAAAGATTGAAACTTTCTTGTTAGAAAAGGTTTATAACACTAGTTTGTAATCAAAAAAGTGTTAAAAACCAAGAAAAACAAGAAAAGTGAGAAACTTTTTGATGAAAACTCGTGAGGCAAGCTAAAAAAAACGAACCAAACAAACTCTTAACCCTCCTAAATCATTGTTAGGCGATTGATACCACTTGTAGGACCTTAGATAACACAACTTTATCACAACAATATAGAAGCAAAGATGAAGTAGAGACGAAAGATGGTGACTTGATATGTATGTATGTGAATCGTATATTAGAGAGAGAGAGAGATAGAAATATGGAGCTTTTATTCATGAGAAACACACACAAATACACACACAAGCACACTTACAAATGACTAGGTAAGTGCCTTATATACTTAGAGAGAAAGGCCTCATGGGCTTTCTAATGGACTTGGGCTTGGATTGGACTTTTACATTAAGTATGGACTAGTTGTAATGCATAACTTATAACCTATTAGATTAGTCCAAACCATAAGCCCATTGACTATTCTATTGTAAAATACGACACATTACAAAGTTACACGTATGAGAATGACCATCACTTCTAAATACATATTTTTAATGCTAACATTTCATCATTCCCGTATCAATCAAGGTGAGTCATAGCCCCATTTCCAATACTTGTTTCATTACTGTTTGTATTTTATCAATACCAAATATACCTTAAATCTATCAAAATAAATGGTTTTTTTATAAAACTCTATGAACTCACCAACCTTTGTGTTGACACTTTTAAGCATGTGTATTTCAGGTAATTTAACGGAGCAGGACAAGACACGGAGTGAGCATTTATTGCTCTGATAAATTAAAATGGTGTAAAAATCAAATATGCCATTCTTTCAAGCCTTTATATTTTTTCATAAGATTTTAAATCAAATGGTTCATCTTTTATCAAAAATATTATCTGAATGACAAATAACTTTCAAAACATTTCTTTTAAGCCGTGTTATGAGATTAAAACTTCGATCCTCCCCGTAACACCTAAATTACTTTTCCGCTGTGACAAACTTAAATTTGGGGGTGTTACAGATTGGCATCAGAGCTACAGTTATAGAGAATTAAATGTTTTCAAACATTAAAACTATAACTATATTTTCAAAATAATGATTTTATACCATAACATTTTATGCCCTCCGTGTCTGCAGACTGCCGTGCTCAATACCTTATCTGTTGAGATTATCTTACATGTTTAGAAATTACTCTTACACAATAATTATTTCATCTGTACTGTTATATTTTAACATACAAAATACTCATAAAATATTATTCTCGGTTACTACTGTAGCATGTCTTCAGGAACTCCTGTGAATATCAAAACTACTCTCCATAATACTAATACCTCATCTATCAATAAAAATTCTCCGAATACTGAAGATCCTTACGTACAAATATCACAACCCCAACCTAACATAGAACTCACTCAGAGATCACCTCCATCGTCACCTATTCGTTCACCTTTACGTCAAAGACTCAGGAGAGCTACTGAATCATATGAAGATTTGATTGGTGGCCAGGCAACATTCGAAGTTGGACAAGGTTCAAGCCAAGGGATACCATGGAAGAATGTTGAGCCAAATTCTCCGTTACCTTATACTTCAGATTCCACAATACCAGATTCTCCAAATAATTTATCCTCACCTAACTCACCCGACTACAATATAAGCACTCCTGAAACAATATGGAATCTTATTTATCGACAAGCCAGCATATTGGATGCTCACTATGAACAGCTAAAAGGGTTACGACCAACTCAATTTGAATGGTACGACCGTAACCTTGACGCATTGTTCAAAAGGGCGGATGCTGAGAGGCGAAAAATGTATGAGTTAGGAATAAAGATTAATGAGATAAAGGACAACACCAACCAGGAACTTGGAAGTTTGGACTCCAGGGTCTGTTGTGCAAGAAGAGAACACGATCATACACATGTAAGAATTAGAGATATTGAAAGAACCCTATGGATGGCCAGAGATGCAGCCAGAAACCAGGGTCAAAAGATTGCCGCATTAGAGACTATGTTGGCAAACCAAATGAACATGTGTCAAGAACGTTTCTCAAACATGGAAGCTGCACAACTTGAACTTGAGAAAGAAATTAGATATTTACGTCAGAGGCGTAACTAATCTTAAGTTTACAAGTTTCCTTGTTGTTCTTACTAAACCAAATAGTTTTGGTTAGTATTTCATGTAATGTTCAATAAATCTGAAACTTCAGAACTTGTAATCAAAACATATTGTATAATAACATCCTTTCTATTATATCTCTATGTTATGAATTAATTTTTTCTTTCATATCAATCATGCATGAAATGAATCCTCATATCTTCATGCAAATATCTCATCATTTGTTATTTTCTTGGATAACCAAATGATTCTATTCAGATCAATGGAGTATTAATAAAAGATCTCGTATCGTTTATCTTGCAAAAACAAACAGACAAGTTATTAATATTCTGTTTACCTCTGTAATATTATTCAAATCTACCATAAGATTTCTTACAAATTGTTAAGATTTCTTAAACTTACCATAATTAACCTAAAATTTTAAGAATCGTCTAAATACCAATTTTTGAAAGGGGATTTAAAGAATGAAGAAAAGATAATTGAACTTCAGTTTTAATAGACAAGTCGGTTTGTTCCTTAGTAATCCCATATCAAGAGTTGATCATTGATAAATGATACAACACAAACATATCTTGAAATTAGATTACAGTAGGGAGTTAATTCAGTCTATCATCAATGAAATAATTAACTTCATTATTTAAATTATTCTGATATTATATGGATTCTAATGTTGAGTTTCATTAATGTTTACAGAAAATGGACAACATGAACAATGCATATCAATCATCATCAGAAATCACCATGACCCCTGGAGCTATCCAGAAATTTGTAAAAGACATAGTGTCGGTGGTATTAGAAGGGACTACCGTAGTTTATCCGAGAAGAGAGACGAGTATACTTGGTAATCACCACCCTACAAGTTTCATGAAGTATAGGCCACCTCACTTAAAGATTCAAAAAGGAATGATCAACCCTACCATCAACCATCATCAAGGAATTAGGCACGGGGTTATATCAAATGGAAATAATCGAAAGAGGAAACTCCCCGAGATAGGAACCATCAATCCCATCTACTGCAACATCATCAATGCTCAAGACCGTTATCGTAAACATCTAGAAGATCGTATGAATTATCAACGTCAGCTGGAACACAATCAGAAAGCTAATAGAAATTGCCTCGTCACGCCTGTTACTGGAAGTGGTTATCGTGGAAATCTACCCTGGTGTCAAAAATGCAACCAGCATCACACCGGAATCTGCAGGGTTAAATGCACGAAATGTCAGAAAACAGGTCACCAGGCAATTAGCTGCAGGACTAAGGACAGGAAAGGACAACCAACAACAGTAGTATGCCACGGATGTGGTGGAAAAGGGCATTATATGAGTCGATGTCCAAACTACAATGTTAATTGGAAAGCCAAGACCTTTACAAGAAAATGAAGAATCTTTAAAGACCTTGATAGTATCGAGGGAATGGCAACTAGATTTGAACAGATGAATAGATCCTGTTGTAGATAAATAAAATCTAGTTTAAAATTTCCTAAGTTGTATCTCTTTCCTGTATTTCACTTCAAGTTACGATGGATGTAACTTAAGTATAACAATAATCTTTCTACTGTATCAAAAAATCTCCCTTGTAATATTTTCATAATAATGATAATCTAAGTTAATTTCAATTTCTGTCCCACATATCAAATGACAATATACTATATTTACTCCATAAATTTCTGATTTATAGTATGAATCCTAAAATTTTCTACTTTATTTTAAAAAGGAATTACGTGTTATAAAAACAACACGTTGAACACCATCTAAAACAATTTATAGAAAATATGATTGAACCAAACATCGCATCATTTGGTCCTTAATTATACATAGCCTGATCAACTATGTCTAATTTAGGAAGAATTATGTTATGAAAGGAACAGTGATATTTTCAAATTTTTAAATAACAATCTTCATTCAAAAGTAAAATATAAAGCCAAAATAAACTGTTCATAAATAATACATTGAACAAACCACAATAAATACCTATCTTATATCATCACCATTATGATAGAAAATCAACAAAAGTACAAGCAAGAGAACATAAATAATTCACAAAAACTGATAAAAGACTCCAATAGCGAAAATTTTATTAAAATCCATAAAAGTTAATACATAAACAAATAATTAGCATCGGAAGTGCTACCGTTACAATTATTACAATATAAACAAAGGAATCTTCAATAGGTTGATCCGCTATGGCAATTAAGACTCCCACCAACAAAACAATAGCAAGAGCCACCACAGGATGAATCACTTTAATTATGCTGAAAAATAAATATAAACAAAACATTAAAAACAACACTGAGACAAATTCTTAAACATAAAAACAAAACGAGTTTTATTCCTTATTCGTTACAAGTACATAGAAACATAACAAGAACTTAATTTAAAACAACCCTAGCTCAAGATTTTACCCCCAGATCTTGTCGACGGTAATGGCTAGGATAGTGAGGGGTACGACGAACATCAAGATCGCAACCAAGAATCCAAAGTCTTCATCCGGAACATACGCTAAGTAGATAGCGGCAAGGACGGCATACACAATCGCTAAGATGATTATGAGGTGCGGCAGTTTGAGATGGAAAATGAGAGAAAAATGGTTGATGGAAGAAGTGGAAATTGGAAGTGGTATATATAGGCTAGAATATAGCCGTTGGGCACTATTCCCGACCGTTGGACACTATACACTAGCCTTTATTTCACTATTCATGACCACTATTTTCAATATTCATAACCTTTAAATACGTCAGTTACCTTGTCTTGTTTGGTACAAGTAAATCTAACTGAATCACGTTTCCTTAATTTTAGGAATAAAAATCTCTCGACAACTCTCTGTTCAAAAATTATTTACTCAAGTAATCACATTAAATTTGAATTTCGGGACGAAATTCAGAATAACATGTGGGTACTGTAAAACCTCGCAAAAATTCATATAATTAAAAACGTTTAATTATATATTAATCTCTGTCATTATTGTAATCACCATTTTTACGGGGAAATTTAAAATTTTCTTATTATATTAAAATGGTCACGATTACGATATTGCAAAATTCACCAAACGACAAAACAAGTTCTCGAAACGATTAACAAAATATTAATAAATCACTAATCCTAATTAATATAACTAATACAAACCAAACGGGCCCCTAATAAACCTCAGCCCAATGGCTCGTTCACTATTCATCAGCCCAAGGCCAAAGCCCAAATTTTCTTTTATTATTCCAAAAAAATCGACTAGACCCCCTCCAAATCACCTCGCGTATTCCAAATTTTTACACACGACAAATATATATTTTTACAGCGTCTCGTTTACCACCTAGCCAACTATTAGTGTGTCAAATCCCAAGTTCATTGGACGACGTTTGATACGTTTTTAAAGGGCAAAGTTTTTGACGAATATTCATAGTAATCGATTCATATATTATTCAAAACTTAACCGTTTTGATTCCCGTTTGTTCCTAATTATTCTTAATAACATTTCTAACATGTTTTCATGTTTAAATGTCATCTATGATCAGCTATAATCCAGTAGTATGAAATTAATCCATTCGTGTATGAAAAGAAAGGATGGTTGACATCCTTGTGATTCACCAAGACACCTTCCTAAATTTATGCACTCTCATACCTTATTATAACAATATAAATTCACCCTGGAGCCTAGGTTTTACTGACATGCATTGTTCATATGGTTTCCTTGAAATGTTTCACATATACGTGTGATATATTGACACCATATATACGTTACATGCATGCATCAATTCCTCACAATTCTCATACATCTCTAAATATTTCTTTCTTCCTAAAAACTACTTCTAAGAGCCATAAGTCAATTGCTATAACGTTTGGATGCAAGAAAAGGATTTTCAGGTTTAAGTGATACGTATATTATTTGGGTTATACGTTAGACGAGATTTTCCTTGTGCTCCATCCTTTCCCTCTCGACTCTCTACCATCTAAAGGGGTTGTAAGTTGTTTCCTACTCGTTTCCATCAAGTTCACACGTTAAACATATCACATGCATCATATTTATGTTTTATAAATCGTATATAAGCTTTAGGTGTATATTTACGTACGTATATATTTGTAGCAACACAAACGTGGCTAGCCTCTATCTTGGAAGGCCTAGGAGTCACGTAGCACAAGTATCTCACGTTAGTTTTATGTTACATGCATCAAACAAACCCATTTTTAAATCATACGAGTACACAATCGCATAAAAATTCATATAAACACTTAGTGAAATCTCTAACTTTTTCATATATATAAACGTTACCAACATGCTACAAAACACTCATATATCGTTAAATTTCATGTAACAAGAGTACCATATTATTACACGACTCGATAGACCACCTGGAAAACTACCACTTTCATTTGTATAACTTGTAAAAATACTCACGTTTCGACACCCAAATTAGTCCATTTTGAATCGACAAACACAAGATTTTCAAATACAAACTTAGTTAAGAAAACATATTATTTTCGTGTGGGCTTATTCAAGGCCCAACAAGAAATAACGAACCATAAGCCCACTAGGCCCATATGAAACATTTTTAGAATCATAAAAATAGCCCAAGTCCAGGCCTAAAACAATTTCCATGCCCTCGCCTCTAAATTTCTTAACGGACTTTTAGTTTGGCTCGTTAAGGCCCATAAGCTGGAAAATAAGCACTTTTATTAAATAAGCAGTTAAAATAAGCTTATTACCAACTTAAAAAGTCACGGAAATTTTTATAATCATTTTTGTAATTTTGGACTAAAAATGTAACGCGACGACACTTAGGAGGACTAAAACTGTCAAGGACTGAAAAGTAGGGAATGAAACTGTAAAAACAGAATCTATAGGATAAAACTTGATATTATTTAATATTCCAAGCTTAGAATGTTATTTTGGACAAGTAGTGGACTATAATTGTAAATTAGATACGAAAATGACTAACGGTGTAACGCTAACGCCGTTAGTATAAAAATTGTAAAAATGGGAAAAGGACAAGGACTAAACATATTCTGTTTAACATTCTTATTTATTATCTATTTTCGTAAATTTATTCCGTATTACATTTAAACTTTCGTTTTATATATATATATATATATATATATATATATATATATATATATATATATATATATATATATATAAAATAGTTAACGTAACGTAAATAATATATATAACGATATTTCAAAATTTTATATTTTTACTTACGATTAAAAAGGTAAAATTTCGATGGATAATTTAAATAAAGTATTTTATCATATCATGCATGACTTAATAATTACACTGCACATCATCTATTCGTCATAACGAATAAATATTATTCATCATTCGTTAGTATTTACCAAATAGTATTTGGTCATATTCTCAGATAAATTTATTTATCAAGTTCCGTATCAAAGATGCTTCCATAATCATACTCATAAATTTCATCCTACTTTACTTTTAATCATTCCCGTATCAATCAAGGTGAGTCATAGCCCATTTCCAATACTTGTTTCATTACTGTTTGTATTTTATCAATACCAAATATACCTTAAATCTATCAAAATAAATGGTTTTCCATAAAACTCTATGAACTCACCAACCTTTGTGTTGACACTTTTAAGCATGTGTATCTCAGGTAATTTAACGGAGCAGGACAAGACACGGAGTGGACATTTATTACTATGATAAATTAAAATGGTGTAAAAATCAAATATGTCATTCTTTCAAGCCTTTATATCTTTTCATAAGATTTTAAATCAAATGGTTCATCTTTTATCAAAAATATTATCTGAATGACAAATAACTTTCAAAACGTTTCTTTTAAGCCGTGTTATGAGATTAAAACTTCGATCCTCCCCGTAACACCTAAATTACTTTTCCGCTGCGACAAACTTAAATTTTGGGGTGTTACATTATGAATACACAAAGATAAAAGGTCAACACCTTTCTGCTTTAGGGTCTTTACCGAGGACATAATACCATACCATGGACTGTATCAAGATATAAATAAGGGAGCATCAAAGATACCTCCATTATGCCATGAAGCTCGTTAAAAATGGCCCAAAGATAATAAGGATGCTTGAGCATGCGCCAAATCCATTTAAACAAAATGCCTGTATTAAGCACCATAATGCTACCAATACCAAGACCACCCGACTTCTTGCTAGCCATACATTTTTTTCCAACTAACTCATGTCATCTTCTTCTCACCCAGGTCACCACCAATGAAGAAGTTATACCATTACTTGGTACTATAAAATGTACAAGCTACCATAATTGAATCCTTCATCCGTCTTAAAATTATACTCCAGTCATATTCTCATTTTATGTTTAATTTTTATTTCAATCAATCAAAAAATATTTTTATGAGTAAAGTTGATATTTTATTAGTTTAAGAGTGTAATGATCCATTTTTTTATATGTATGATTTTTGTATAGAGAATAATTAAAATAATGTTGGACACATATTGATCACCACACGGTCCACGTATGACCAATGGCGGACCTATGAGGAGGCAAGGGAGGATCCCGGTCTCCCAAAACTTTAGAGTTATTAATGTAAAACAAGTAAAAGTTCAAGGGTAATTTGTGAAATATCAATTATCATCCCAAAAACTTGTAAACAAAATGATCGTATATTTCTAGTTATGTTTTTTACAATTTAGATGGTTGCATTTTCTTTATACGTATAAAGACTTAAACGAAAGTTCTCAAGTTCTGTCATAGCATATGACCCATCGTTGGCCACTATTGTTAATCACCACTGTCCAAAGATCTAAATCAAAATGGTCATTCAAGATATTTATCAGATTTTTCATAACAACCTAAATGGAGTTGACTTACAAAATTGACCTCGTCAAACAACACATTGAATGAAAAGTCGGACGAAAGCTAACTAGAGCGGAGAAAGAGAGCAAAAAGGATGAATACGTTAATATTCAACATGCACCACCTTCGTTTTTCTTTTCTTCTTTTTATTGGAACATCAAATATATCTAAGTTAAATATTCAAGGAACTCAATCTCAGTGACGTTGTTGAAGTTATAACTCTTGGAAATAAAGGAAACATGGAAGCTTATAGGCGACTCACACTAGACTGATCAAATAAATAATCCAACCATGCTTTGTTCATTGCCAAATTTGACCCAACAACTTTTGCAATAGAGAGCATGGAGATGGCTCCACTCTTCGAATATAGTGTGGTAATAATCATGCAAGTTCATGAATTTAGTTCTCTTTTGATATCTTTGAAATGATGTTTCACTGTTCTATCAACGAACAAGATATCTTTGATATAATTCAAATGAAGACCTTAACTCAAAAGGCATGCACACACATTTCTGATTTCTTTTTGCTTATGTGACAAATGTTGAAAGAGATTCATTTGTGGTGTTACCTGACAATGAAGAGTACGAAGAATAAAAATTAAGTACATTGTTGTTTTGAGAAAATTTTACCTGATTGATGTGTGATATGTTAAAACTCAAAACGTTTTTTTTTTTTTTTTTGCACAATGTCGTGTTTTTAAGCAATAAATTCAAAGATACCTAGGCACATACCATCAATGACTAACGTCTCTCTCAACAACTCATTTCAGTATTTCACATGTTTAAACGTAAAACGTTTTTTTTTTGCACAATTGTGTGTTTTTAAGGAATGAATTCAAAGATACTTAGGCATGTATTTACACTCAATGACTAATGTTTCTCTCAACAACTCATTTCTTAACTTTTTGATATTTGATTAATTCGCCTTCAAATATTTAGACTCATGGGAACATACCCTCATTGACGTGCCTTATCTCATGTGGCACACCATCAACGTGTTTTCATTATTACATTCGCCATTGAAAACGCGTCGTGACATGCATTAAAGGAAAACTTATGGGAGAACTCGATCATTCAGACGACCGAGTTGTGGGAGTGTTGTTGTTCTTTGTGTGTGTGATATTTGGTTTTATAAGGTATATTTGTCTTTAAGTGAGATATGTTTTAGTAATGAAGTTGATTGTCTTATTATACTAAGCTGGTGGTAAAGTTGGTTGTTGAAAAAAAAATAACGTGACGTAAAAGTGGGGTAGTAAAGTTGGTTGTGGACCTTGTGGTGACTCTTTATTACCACCGGCCTTAGGTAGTTAGGTTGCACTCATAGCTTTGCTAATTGTCACTCACTCCATTTTATCATAAAAAAATTATTTATTTATTTTTTGATGTAAGAAAACAAGTGTTTGTTTTTGTATTTTAGCCAATAAAAAGTACATTAGTTAGTAGAAGTATTATTTTATTGATAGATTATGTTAGGGGGTGTTTGTTTGAGGGGTATGGAATCAATGAGTTTGATTGCCATTTAAAGTGTTTGGTTAAAATGAATGGGCTCATGGATTGGGTCTCAAACTTTCATTTAAGGGTATACGACTATACTCCATACCACCCTACTTAGGAGGGTATACAAATTGATTCCCAATTGCCGGGACCCACTAACTATTTTACTTATAATTCTAATTTTTGTATTTTAAATTGAAACCTAATTTTGTATACCAAACATTACTTTTAAAACAATCATATGTATTTCCATTTTACCTCTTTATCAAATCTATACCCATTGTGATTCCATCAAACAAACCAAACGTCACCTTAGTTGTGAAATTTTTTAACTGTACGTGTATTTTAAAAGTTAACACTTATTTTAAAACAGAGTAAATATAATTCACTTGAAATTTCACATAACCATAAAAATAATAAAAATATTTTCCTTTTACATACAGGCGCACACATTTCCAGTTGTTGCCTAAATAAAAAAATAAATAAATAATGTAACTTAAAGTAAAGCTAATGGGAGTCTCATGGCAACAACAACATAAAAAATGCTTTGCATTGGCCCACTAGCCAAGGCAAATATGACGCGTCGCTTGGCAAACTTTTCAAAGTTAGGGTTGCCTGCACAACTGAAATTTTCAATTATTTTGTGTGTGTACTTTTTTGTTTATTTATTTTTTGTTGGGTATGTTTTTTGTGGTGGTTGAAGTCGCCTTATTAGCAAATTGTGGTTGGGGTAGAGTTGTGGAGAGAGAAAGCTGAGATAACGCTGACGTAATAGAATTACTTTGGTTCTCTTAATAAATGTTACCTTTCAAAAAAAAAAAAATTACTACTCCATGTTAAGTTAATAAACCATGTAAACACATTTCCAATTGGACCACTAAATTTATTTCACTTATTGTTTGAATACATTTAATCTAGTTTGATGATAAACATGCAATATTTATTTAAAAAGCATTTCCTATAGACCCACAAATTTATTGCACATATAGGTCCAAGTTGCACACCCGGTCCTTCCAAAGGTACAGAGCACTCCCGGTCGGGAAAGCGGGGGTCACTGTTATTGGCCGGTTTAAAGACATTATTATTCACATTTAGACCCCCTGTACTTTTGTATTTACATCATGTGGTAGTGATACTTTTTGGAATGTAATAGATATGACACCAAAGTTTAGATCCTTAACATTTTAACCCTTCTTGATACAATCTAACATAAACTGAACAAAGAATTACATAGTACTACTTGTTTAGCTGTTAATGTTAAGTAACTATTTTATTTATTTATTTATTTTCTTGTAAATGAACTGATGTTCTCCTTTTAAAATGTCAATATTTTCCATGGTTTTAAACACTTTTGGTAAATTAACTATAGATGAATATTAGCCATTAAGGCAATATTTGGAGTGGGGCTTGAACTTTTATAATAAGCCAGTTTATAAAATAACATTTGTTTCAGACAGGCTTACGAAAGTTTGTATAAGCAACAAGCCTCCATAAACCTAAGCCAATTGAAATTGGCTTATGAGGTCTTATAGCTAGTCAAACTATGTAAACAGCTTTCAAAATATAATGGATTATCACACAAAAGCTTAATTTAATTTGATGTATTTATATGTCTTTTTATAATGATAAGCTTCAAATCTAAATAATTCGTCAAACAACTTTATACAAATATAACGTCCAACTTTCAAATTATAAAATAAGCTCTAGCTGCAGCTCCAACCCATTCACCAAATATATAAAATGACGGGAAATACACACTTAGGTTGTCTTTGGCGTGAGGATTTTTGGGGCTTATAAGAGCTTAAGTGTATAACATAAGCTTTGTTTGTCACACAAGCTTATGAAAGAGTTTGTAAGTCACATGCCTCATAAATCCAAGCTAATTAAAACGAGCTTATCGGGGCGTATAATTAGTCAAATTACTTAAATACCTTTCGAAATATATCTGAATTTAATTTATTTTAATTTAATTTGATTTTACAAAGCTTCATTTTTAGTTAATTCATTAAACAGCTTCGTAAAAATATAAATTTCAACTTATAACTTATAATATACAGTAAGTTACAACACCAACTCCAAGCCCAACCTATGTCGCCAAAGTCCAAACATACCCTTACTTGAAAACAGTGATGGACCCAGGAAAGATGGATGTGGGGGGCATTTTTTTATTTATTTTATTTATTTTTTATTTTTGACAATAACAACAAAATACGAAAAAAAATAAGATCGTAATGATAAATCGAATATTTTTACTTAGAGCTGAATAATTTATAAGGCTTTAGAGCGTTGAATGTTAGGTTTTAGTATATGGGTGGGGGCAATTTGAGTTTTGGGTGAGGGTCACTTTCGAAAAAGGTCAAATTAAAAAAAAATTACAATAAAATTTTAACTTTTTCGGCTAGCCATGGGGGGCACCGGCCCCATACTTACACTATAGATCTGTCCCTGCTTGAAAACATAATTACTTAAAAACAATTTCAATGTTGTTTATAAAAGGTTAAAATAATGTTTCAAATGCTAATTGAAAACTGTGTTTATTATTCTTGTTTTAATTGGGTCAAAATAAGTGTACCTCGCATAACCAACACAATATAAATAACATGTTATTGGTATCTATAGCACAGTTAAAAGATAGTATTTTTTTTCTCCTATAATAAATGTCTACCTTTATATATAAAGTTTTAGAAAAATTCTAACGGACTACACTTTTGATTATCAAATATCATATCTAACCATTAAATTTATTTACGATCTAAATATAAAATGAACATTTCTTACGTGATATTTCAAATATAGCAATATAGACACTTAATGTGAGACGGTGTAAAATGTGTTTGTTAAAAGTAGCATTGAGTAGTAGCTACAACTAATCGTTCACTGCTTCTTAAAAAATACTGTAATTGAATAATTAGCTATTATTATAAAGAAAAATACTAGATCCACCAAAAGTTTACACAATTTCATCCACTCGCTGACGTGGCGGAGTGTTGATTGGTTGGTTTTCTGTGGGCCACAGAAAACCAACCAATCAACACTCCGCCACGTCAGCGAGTGGATGAAATTGTGTAAACTTTTGGTGGGTGTAGCACACCTCTATTATAAAACTTTTTTTTGAACATTATTATTATAAAACTTAACCAAAGCTCAACGCTAATTTATCAAACAACAACTAGTGTAAAATTCATAAATGCTTATTACTCACCATTAAATTCAAAAAAGCTTCACCATGACACCAGTGAAGCGACCGGAAACAACCGGTAAAAAAAACACCGAATACACACAACAACAATGCGTATATGTTAGAATAATAACCAGCCAATGAAATGATTGCACTACCAAATAAACAAATTAAAAAAAAGAAAAAAAAAAGAAAGAAAAAACCCGTTTGTTTTGACTCCTCTGTCTCTCCAAAAGCCTCATTCCTTCCCCATCTCTCTCTCTCTTCATATCATTCATATCCCCCAAAATCCTCTTATTTCCTCACACACACTTTCACACACACAAAAGATTCAATTCCTTTCAACTCCACCTACTTTTTGTTCACTATTTTCCAAACACACACCAATATTTCACACCCCCTCTTTATGTACTAAGTCTTGTATAATTTGATTCGTTAAGATGACGTCATCCTCTTGTTTTAGCGATAGAAACGATGCTCCTCCTCCTCTTTCCGCCGAGTCTAATAAAGGTATGTATATATTCCGGTCATGCTGACGTGTCACTTTTTCATTAGGAATCTTTTTTTTCCGGTGAAACTGATTTAGATTTGTTTAGATTATGCTGACGTGGCACTTTTCAAAATCAGTTTTGTTGATTTATTTTTTCCGGTGAAACTGATTATGCTTAGTTTAGCTGATGCTGACGTGGCACTTTTTTTTTTTTAAAATAATTATGTACTGCTTAATTTTCCGGTGAAACTGATTGTTTTTTGTGATGTTTAGGTGATGCTGACGTGGCACTTTACAAGGATCTATGGAGAGCTTGTGCCGGTCCGTTAGTTACCGTACCGCGTGAAAACGAGCTGGTTTTTTACTTTCCTCAAGGTCATATTGAACAGGTAATTTTTTAATTATTATTATTATTTTTATTTATTTATTTTTATATAAAACTCGTTTTAATTTTATTTTTTTGTATTTTTTGATTTTTTTTTTTTTTTTTTTTTTATTAAATAATTTTTTGATGTTATAAATAATTAGGTTGAGGCTTCAACGAATCAAGTAGCGGACCAACAGATGCCGATGTATAACCTTCCAGCTAAGATACTTTGTCGCGTTGTAAATGTTCAGTTAAAGGTATAACTTAATGCGAATTATAACTTGTGTTGTTAAAATTTGAGGCCCTGTGATATATACATAGTTATGGTTTGATTAATTTGGAGTTGTGTTTGCGTGTAGGCGGAAGCAGATACAGATGAGGTGTTTGCGCAAATTACTCTTATGCCTGAACCTAATGTGAGTTGAATTTGACCGAGTTTGTTTATATACTTATTTATAATTAGAAATGTTTATTGACAAGGCTAGATTTTGTAATTGCAGCAAGACGAAACCGCGGTTAAGAAAGATCCGTTGCCTCCACCCGAAACGCAGTTTCGTGTGCATTCTTTCTGTAAGACGTTGACTGCTTCAGATACTAGTACACATGGTGGATTTTCTGTTTTGAGACGACATGCTGATGAATGTCTTCCTCCTTTGGTTAGGATCTTTGCTATAAACAGTTTGTTTGTTTATCTGAATTTGGGTTTAATCGTGCTTTGATAATGATCAAGGTTTTTTTTTTTTTTTTTTCGTGCTTTGTTTGATTCAGGACATGTCGAGGCAACCACCTACTCAGGAATTGGTGGCTAAGGATCTCCACGGAAGTGAATGGCGTTTTAGACACATATTCCGAGGTAATTGCTGAATATAGTTTAAGTTTTAAGCAGCTTGTCGTTTTATTTGGATCAACTTCATTTCATATGTCTTGCGTGTGTGTGTTAACAAAATGTAAGGTTGTCTCTCACCGAGAAATGTTTATTGGTAGATCAAATAAAAACATATGCCTCGACCGTTCTAAATTTATTTTGTAAATGGCAGGTCAACCACGAAGACATCTACTTCAAAGTGGTTGGAGTGTATTCGTCAGTTCCAAAAGGCTTGTGGCCGGTGATGCTTTTATATTTTTAAGGTAATATCGATTTTTTAGATTTTGTTTTCCGATGATGATGTTATGTACTTGTTTTCTTCCTTAACATCTACTAATGGAATGTGCAGAGGCGAGAATGGGGAACTACGTGTTGGAGTAAGACGTGCAATGAGACAACAAGCAAACATACCATCGTCGGTCATATCCAGCCATAGCATGCATCTAGGAGTCCTTGCAACAGCTTGGCACGCCATTCAGACTGGAACAATGTTTACAGTTTATTACAAACCTAGGTATGCAACTAATGGAATCTAATTAATCATAACTGTATCTATACTTTTATTTTTGTCATTGTATGATAACATTTTACTTTACTTTTACAGAACTAGTCCTGCGGAGTTCATCGTTCCTTATGATCAGTACATGGAATCAATCAAGAGTAATTATTCTATAGGGATGAGATTTAACATGAGGTTTGAAGGTGAAGAGGCTCCAGAGCAAAGGTATAATAACAGCTAGCTATAACTATCCTGAATTATGCATCTTCTTGATTGTTTTTCTTGGTTTCGACTTTTGACATTATAATTTGTTTTTTATTGTAGGTTTACGGGAACTGTTGTTGGAATTGAAGAGCGTGAACCAAAAAGGTGGCCCGAGTCCAAATGGAGATGCTTAAAGGTGTTACTGCTTGTCAATTTATTCAAATTGTATCTTACTTTATGGCGAATATCCCAAATTATAACTTTTTTGTGTGCTAATGCAGGTACGATGGGATGAAACTTCTTCTATTCCCCGTCCGGAGAGAGTCTCACCTTGGAAAATAGAACCTGCCCTTGTGCCTCCTGCAATCAATACACTTCCAGTGCATAGACAAAAAAGACCCCGGTCAAACATGTTGCCTTCATCTCCCGATTCATCTGTTCTTACTAAAGAAGGTACTAATTTGATATAGTACTATGGTAACCTTTATGTGCTTAAATATCCAACGTACTTTTCAATTTGTCCAGTTTTGGCCAATGTAATTTTTTGTACATATATTACATTTTCGATAAATAGTTTTTAGTCATTAAAAGATGGTTTTGTCTATTCTTAAATAAATTATACTAATTATCAATTTTGAGAGTCGGTTTCAAGGGCTATTTTTTTTCCCTTATGAAATGATCCTAATGGAACAAAATGAAAAGTACCTTGGTATTTTATGCAAATAACACCATGAATTTTGTTTTTTTAACAAATATAACTTGTATAGGTTCATCAAAATTGGCCACAGCAGACCCTCACTCTTTACCAGCAAGTGCATTCTTGAGGGTCTTGCAAGGTCAAGAGTTATCGACCTTGCGAGGCAATTTCATGGATAATAATGAGTCAGATTCATGTGATAGACCAATTCAATGGACACCTTCTGTTACAGATGACGAAAAAGTTGATGCACTTTCTGTTTCGCGACGTTACGGGTCAGATAAATCTTTACCCGTCAACAAGACTGCTGAATCCTCCTTCACAGATCTATTATCTGGTTTTGGGTCAACCAACGGTTCTATAAACGAGTTCTCTTCACCGACCAGTGGTCACACAAATTCATGGTCTGTTCCACCCTCTAATCTCTCCCTCAGCTTGTTGAGCGGTGGTGGTGTGAAAAGTGGTCTTCAATCTAATGAAATTTCATATCAGATGAGAGATGTCAGGTATAGTGCTTTTGACGAGTATTCTGCTCATAGTAATCAAAGGGGTGGAGATCAGCAACATGAGAAATGGATGATGCCACCACCACTTCCTTCTTATCTTCAGACCCCTGTGGTTAAACAAAATGAAGTCATGAAACCTAAAGACGGAGACCTCAAAATATTTGGTGTAACATTTGCTGGTAATAGAAATGAAGGGTTGCAATCACAACAGTATCTTACCTTTGATTCTGATCTAAGGCCTGAACAATCAAAGCGGTTGAAAGTTGCTGATAATTTATCAACTGGTAAAGAGCAAGATAAAGAATACCAAATTTTTAAGCCTGTAGCGAGGGATGCTCAAGTGAAAGCCCAGGGTGTTTCTACAAGAAGTTGTACAAAGGTATTGGTTTAATTACTTTTTGCTTATATGATCTATGTAAATTACACCATTCGTTTTCTTATGGATGGATTGATGCGGGCTATTGTTTATCTTTAACGGGTCAATTGGGCAAAAGTAAGTATAAAAGACTATGATTAGTATTGAAATAATATAGTTTTTGTAATGAGATTTGACAAATAAAGTATGTATACAAAGTTAATCTTTCACACAGTATTGGCTTGCGTAATTAACGGTGATGACCACTTAACTGGTCCATTTTTCACCTCTAATGACAATGTAAATATGATAATCTTTTATAGTGTTTTGACTATTAAGCAACAATGTTTTCAGGTTCATAAGCAGGGTATTGCCCTTGGTAGGTCAGTGGACCTTACAAAGTTCAACAACTATGATGAATTGATCTTCGAATTAGACGAGTTATTCGAGTTCAATGGTGAATTAAAGAGCCGCAACAAGAACTGGCTAGTTGTATACACAGACGATGAGGGTGATATGATGCTTGTTGGAGATGATCCTTGGCAGTAAGTCCCATCAATTCTGTATCCAGAATTCTAGTTGACAGTTGGTTTCCGTATTCAATTCTTACTTGTTTATGTGACTCAGGGAATTTTGTGGTATGGTCCGGAAGATCTTCATATATACCCGAGAAGAGGTTCAGAGAATGAATCCGGGAACTCTAAGTTCAAGAGACGATGATAATTCGTCAGTAGCAGAAGGCGTGGATGAAAAAGACTCGAGGAAAAATGAGAATGCGTGAGCCATAGTTTATATAATTAGGTAAATCTTTTATTAAAGCAATCATCTATTTCTTTTATTAAAGAGTATCTAGGGGGTGGGTAATCAATTTATAGTTTTTGCGTATACTGAAACTGGATATGACTATTTGATTATTTTGAGGTAACATCACAATCACTTCAAAAAAACAATGCAAAACATCTCGTTTTAGATCTAGCTAGAAGTCACCCTTTTAAAGTAGATGCATACATAAAGCTTTATGGCTATGTTCACCATAGATAAAATGAAAACTAGAAAACCGCACCAGGGTGGTTAATGGTCTAGTTACATACACATGTATGTCTATATTATATTGATCATGGTTGTGCGTTTTACAGGTTGATGTTGTAGGTGAATTAGTGAGTATTGGAACGACTGAAATAAGTACTTGAGTTGCATGAAGATGGTCCACTTTCTTGGTGGACACATTTCTCCAAATGACGCTAGTCCTGGTAAAATATTGTTTTCAGTTTTGGACAACGGGAGCTAATATAGCTGTCTAGCTCCTATATATGATACATATGAATATATAATTTGACGATTCATGACAGCATGACATTATGTCAATGTTCTCAAATCGTTTTATTTTGTACAGAGTCTATGTTCCCCAGCTTGTTCCAGTTTTTGTATGCAAGAGTCAACTGGCATTAGCCTGAATGAACTCATCGTATTGTATAGTTTACATTTCTAGTGATAAATCAATGATATTATTCTAGATAAACTCGTTTAGTTACAGGATTACCTTTTGCATGTAGAATTAATTTTTGTTTTTAATTTCTCAGAAATCGTCTTAGTTGTGTTTAATCTTGTTTGGTTCGTTAATGGAATCAATAGCTTGCCCAAACAGGACCCTGTAGTCTGTATAGTTAACCGTGTTAAGAGTTGCCCAAAGTATATCTTTAGTAAGTGCAGTCTTCTATATTTCTCTTATTTGTCTACTTGGTTTATTATGACAATTGCATTCTTCAAGTGTTTATCGGTCAAATCCGCATGACTCATTGACTCGTGATTTACTTTGACATGCATAACTCTGGACTTGTTTTGAGTTCTAATCAAATCCGTGTGAGGCGACCCGTTGATTTTTACACTTTGTGGGTTGAAACATTCCAAATGAGGAATGTATGTAATGTAATGTTGAAAAGGGAAAAGGGAAGGTAGTTTACTTTGAAAGTGATGGGTAGAAAATTTGAAACTTTTGTGAAGACTCGTGAAGTGGGTCTATTTTAACTCAATTTGGACTTTGCAACTTGTTGGAATGGCCAGATGAAGTTTGACCTCTTTTTATACGTTTTTAATGCTTTTAAATCTAGATACATCTTTTAGAGTTTTAGTTGGTTACGGGTCCATTCACCAAATGCAGATGTGTTTATTTACATCAATGATCAATCTACTACAACAACAACATTAATCTATTGAATTATATTTGTTTGTTTGTTCTAATTTTTCATCTCCAAGACTTGTAAAATTAGACCCAAAATTTATGGCGAGTGTTTTCTTTAAAGGGCAAATGATATTAAAAGGTATTATACTTGCCACAAATTCATCGAATAGATAGTGAACTAAAAAAATTGACTTTTGGCACGATTAACTTGTCTTTTTTTCTTTTTGTGGGTATTATGTGACTTGCTCAACCGGTAGCAGGTTGCACCACCACCCAGAAGATGAAAAGTTGGCAAGTATAATACTTTTTTTAATAATTTGCACTACACATCACCACCCACTCCGACCACCATTGCTGCTCCGGCCACCTCAACCCACCACCCACCTTCTCCTTCATCTCTCTTCCTCCTTCATCATCACACAAACCATAATTTAAAAAAAAAAAAAAAAACCCAAACATTTACACCATTCGCCGCTGTTATTTCTACCGGAAACCACCACCACCATCACAACAGCCGCCGTTATTTCAACCTGAAACCACCACCACTGCCACAACAGCCGGCGTTATTTACTTCCCATCATGTAAATAATTCGAAATAACTGTATTCCAACACCCCACATCTCTCTCAGGCATTTCATCAAACACCTTAATTGCAACCCGAAACATCCCACATTTCGCATACATACCGAATCATTCCTCTCGACACCAACATAATACCATACCATTATTTATTACATTTTTATTAGTTTTTATTCGTTATTAAACTCCAATACCCTCGAAAGTTCATAGAGAGAAAGAGAGAGAGATAGAGAGAGAGAGAGAGAGAGAGAGAGAGAGAGAGAGAGAGATGTTTTCGGTGGTGGGTGTGTACCTGTGGTTGAGTTACGAGTGGTGATAGAGATCAAGGAAATGGTGGTAGTGTGTTCATGCTGGTGGCCGTGGTGTTCCGGTGACCAAAACACTTGGGATATATAAACTAAGGATTTACCGGTAGGGCAAATTCTTAAAAAAGGTACTACCTCCGTCCCATAAAAACTGTCCAGTTTGACTTTTCAGAGTCAAACTGGTTCAACTTTGACCTTATCTATTTTTGTGGGTATTATATAATACTTGATGAAAAATATATGAATGGATTGAGTTTTAAGAGTATTTTTCATTGGTATAATTTTTCATCAAGTATTATATAACACATAAAAAAATATTTAAGGTCAAAGTTGAACCAGTTTGACTTTGAAAAGTCAAACTGGACAGTTTTTATAGGACGGAGGGAGTATTAAACTTGCCACAATTTCTTCTTCTGGGTGGCAACCTACCTGTACACGTGGAGCCCCACCGGCTATACAAGGTAAAAATACCCACAAAAAGAAAAAAAGACAAGTTAATGGTGCCAAAAGTCAAATTTCTTAGTTCACTACCCATTCGATGAATTTGCGGCAAGTATAATACCTTTTAACATCATTTGCCCTTCTTTAAACCATAAAGCTGAGTTCAGGAATGGAACCACGGTGAGTCATGGGACATCCATGGAATTTTGCAGCGTAGTATTATTTAAAAAAAAAAAGAAAACATCGATTTTTCTAAATGCAC
The DNA here is from genome assembly GCA_030686995.1 of Artemisia argyi. Taxonomy (NCBI): domain Eukaryota; kingdom Viridiplantae; phylum Streptophyta; class Magnoliopsida; order Asterales; family Asteraceae; genus Artemisia; species Artemisia argyi. The sequence continues at coordinate 37,091,131 of CM060701.1, forward strand.
ATGATCCAAAATAATTGTGTTAATTTTTCAAAAAAAGAAAACATCAATTTTTTTAAATGCACATGATCCAAAATAGCTGGCTGCCACACTAAATTTTTAGCACGTCACCTTACGTTCACCTTTTTAGCTCTAATGTCACCACTTAATCAAACACAAGAAAATACTTAATACAAACATATATCATAATATACCTTAAACACATTCACAAACAAATAAATAAAGATGTATTTCATTAGGTGATGCAGACCACCTAACTAAATCCATTTTGCATACTTCGCGCGCTAAGAATTTTGGCTCTCATGGTCTTCACACGTGAAGCAAGTCCTCGTCTAAAAAGAAACATGGAATCAAATATATGAACAAATCATAAAAAACAAGTTTGACAAGAATTTTAGCAAAAGTTTAATATAGGGGACGCCTTTATTTGTACCCGGGTCTCTTTTGGTGTTGAATGTATTTATTGCCTTTAAAAAAAAAATTAGCAAAAAGGTAATAAAAAGTGAGTTTTTCATTTCATGTTTTTGAACGCTTTCATGTAATCCATAAAAAGTTGTTCAGAAAACAGCACTAGTTTCTACAAATTAACACAGCATAAAAGATCTAAAGCTTGGCCAAGATGAAAATTATAAAGCCAACAAAAAGGAAGTGCATAAAATTAGATAAACTAAGTACATTAACTCAATGCCGTAGCTAGGCCAACAAAGGTCGTGTGCAAAACCGCTTATATGATAACTAAACATGACAATTAGAAACATTAACTTTCATAGATCACGCATTCGATGTGTAACTTGAAACTCATACCTTTTTTAGTACATCTAACCATTTTATAATTGAAAAAGGCAATGTTTTAAAAAGCGGTCGACCCGGGTTTAAAAACATTGAAAAAAGGGAGGTGATTCACACACTTTACAAAATGATTAAGAAACTCTATTTTATTGTGTTTTGACATTTATACCCTCACAATTACCTATACATTTTCACCCTCATGAGGTATAAATGTTCAAACACAATAAATTAGAGTATCCAAAGCATTTTAAGTAGTGTGCAAATCATCTCCCATTGAAAAATGATATTTCTTCTTAATATTCGTGCATACAAAATCTTTCAGCTTGCATGTTTATAACAAGTGAAAAGATTAATAAATTAAATAAAGAAAGAGAACTAATGCATGACACATGTTATATGATTGTGTGAATACAAGGATGAGAAAGAAAATTATGTAAGAGTATATAGCAATTTTCTTTACAATTTTTGTCATACTCTCGATTAAATTATAAAGAACATTATCTAATGACTTTTTATAATAGGTTTTCTCGTGTATTAAGACAACTAGCAGGGTCCTCGCGCGATGCAGCTGCGGGCACCATATAATTTAATTTTTTCGGTTAATAATTTATTTTATTTGTACGTTTTTTGGCAATAGCTTTACTGATTAGTTTTTTATAGCAAAAGTTTGATAAAATTTTGCTTAGTTTGTATTATTTTATTTATTATTTATTTTATGTTTTTGTTTAGTAGTTTGTTTGGTTTGTAGAACATATTTTATTTTATTATGTTCTTTTTGACAATAAATTTACGGATATAAAAAATTTCGTTTAGCTCGTGTCCGTTCGGGCTCGAGCCCGTTTGACCCGTGCCCGTTCGGGCTCGAGCCCATTTGGCCCATTGTCCGTTTGGGCTTAAAAATTTGTATAATATGTTTTATTACTTGTATTAGTGACATTTAATGCATGAATTGTGTTTAAGTTAGTTGTACAATATGCTTGATAATTTGTATTTCTTATGTAAGGGTTGTTTTAATAAGTATATTAATTGTGTTTATTGACTATTTAATTAATTGCATTTAATGTACGATCAATTTTAAGTAGTTAATTTTCAATTTTAAGTTATTAATTTTAAACTTTAATGGCAAAGACAAAGTGGTGTGTACATATAGCTACTAAATTTGTAAATGTCTAATTATATCTCATTTATTGTATTAAATGTCTAATTGTGTTGAATCACTTGTACTTTTAGCATTAAAATATGTAATGCTTAATTTTAAGTATTCTATTAATAGTAGGCATTCATGCTTTATAATATAGTATGATATGATTAACTTAAATTCAAACATCTTTTAATTTTAACATAAGCATCTCCAACTCTCAAATGATTTCCCGTATTAATGTATTAGATACGAGTAACCAGTGATTTCTTGTATTCAATGTTTTTCTTGAAACATTTTTTGTTGGATATACAAGGTTTTTTTTTTTTTTTTTTTTTTTTTTTTTTTTTTTTTTTTTAACATGTGTTTACTAATAAAATATTAATGTGCAAAAAATAAACAAAGAATTTCTTATTTATATGAGATTTACTAGCTGATGCTCACTTGACATTTGTTAAGTGTAGATAGATGGAAAATTTAGTGCATTAAATTAGAAACAAGTTTAATTATAATACAGTAAATTGTAATTTGTAAGTTAATTAATGTTTATAAAATGCATTTTGATTTAAAAAGAAAACCTTGAGTACACGTTAAATGCATTTGTTTACACATTAAAGTTAAAAAGTGTCTAATGGTCACCCGTTAGCAAATCTTTTTAATTATATTTACTCAACAATAGGTAGACTCATTATAATCGCAAACTTTTATTTTATTTTTTGTTAATATGCGTTGTAAATATGGGGGTAAGGATCCAGTGAGAAGAAAACTTAAAATGAGAAGAATGAGAAATAACTATAACCTCATATTTGAGATGCATTGACTTGAATTAGATGCATCTCTATTCATTTAGATGTATGACAATTAGTTTTGTAAGTGATTTTGAAGTGAAAACGATGTAAAGTAGTACTAGCAACAAATTTGACCCGCGCATGACGAAAAATACATATGATTCGTCTAATTTGATAAAATGCATCTAATATATGTATATGCATCTAATTTTTTGCTAAAAAATATACTATGATACAATCTAACAGATTAGAGATGCATTTAATTCAAATTGATACATCTTTAATATGTAGTTATAGTTATTTCTCATTCTTCTTAATTTAAAAATTCTTCTCATTTGATCTTTAGTTGTAAATATGGTAGCAAAACTTTTTGTTAAAAAAAAAAAAAAAAAAAAAAAAAAAAAAAACTTTACTAACATGACATATCTAAATGTGTAGAAATATATTGTTTTCACATTTTTTCCTTGGGTACGAGGGTAACTGCCCCCCGAACCATCCCGTAAGATCTGGACTCTAAAAAGGCCATTACTCAAAACCGATAAATAATCAGTAATGTCTAGAACACTTTGGCCTTAACAAATTGCGTCTATGGGAATCAAACTTTATGGATCATGTTTAAAACAAAGACAGTTTTTGACTTTTTGTAGACGGGTTAGGTTAGGTTACAAGTCGTAAGTTCGAATCATATTTCCAGTATTACTAATATAGACGGGCACTTGCGAGTTGCGACGGCGGTTATCCGTGTAGTTAAATTTTTTCAGCGAGCAAATGTCTTTATGTTATACTACATGTTTTGTGAGAAAATTTTATGATGGCGTTGCTAAAATATTCCATGTTTGATGAATAATTGTATTATGTGTAATCTAACTTTATAACATTGGTCACAAATAAGTCTAATGTTCGATTCTTGTGTTGGCTGAAATTAGAACAAGGTTTGTTGGAAATATTAAATGATAATCAAATGTGGTATGATTGGAAATATTTGAATGATAATCAAAGATAATAGTCATTTTGTTACGTTTTTCACTCTTTATACATAATATAGATATAGATAATAACACATCAAATGCTTTTCCTATAGTAATAAAATTAGGGAATAACATCCATGCAGTTTACAGTAGGGTGTTATGTGCTGTGATGGCTCAAAACTTGAAAAATGAAATTTAAAATCTTCACTTTGCAGCCCTTAACTTTCATAATTTAGCACAAATGGTCCCTCGTTTATACCTTTCGGCAGACAAAATTCCCTGCAGTTTGCTGCAGGGATTATTTTCCCATAAAATTAAACTTTTTTAGTCACTTTTGAAACAATGTTTTTATGGACCATCCTTACATAGCTACATTTCACTTTACATATACTATATTTAGTTTAGGAAAAACTTAAATGTGAATCACATGAAAAAGAAGGATTTTGTTTTGTTCATATCTATTTTAATGATTTTGTTTTCTTTAGTGAGATATCAATAAGATTCGGAACTCCTAGCATATGATACAGAACGAACAAATTTTGTAGGATTGCTAAGAGTTATCTACATACCTCCAGGAAATACGTTGGTGAAACGCGTGACGATGAGAGTTTTCTCAAGTCACCAAGTTTGCAAGGTGTTCCATTTACTTGAGTACTTGTACTTAGCTGGCTCGAAAGCCATGAAGGTAGGAAAAAGGCGATATGTTCTCACCTTTATCACTTTATGAGACACAATGCTAGCGCATACGCTGCATACGCATACGCACAAACATACATATGTGTAAATCATGCGCCAGCCACATACGCATCATATGTGTAAATCGTGCACCAGCCACACAACATCAACCAAACATGTACCAAGTAAAAACACACAAACACATAATGAAACAAGATATGATTCATTCAACCAACATGTAACTCCATAAACTAAAATCCAAAACGCTATAAACGTTTTACAAATTCAGCCGATTCCACTACCTACTCGACCAGACTAAGAAATAAACAGAACTGAAACAGATGAAAGAACATACACGAAAACAACATTGATATCAAAAGCTACTTCGCCCATAAACAAAACCCCAGGAACCCAAATGTCTAAACCACTTCATTTCACTCCAGTTTGACACCCGCCTCAAGCGACACCATGGTAACCTGCAGATTCAAGCAACGCTGCCTTAACCTGATCCGGGTGAACATCTTGACCTTCTTTGCATTGCTACAAAACAAAAAAAACCACAGTTAAAAAACAACACGAAATATTATTACATGATATAAATGAATCAAAATAAGAAATCACATAAAGATGATATAGAATGTAACCTCAGCTCGAAAAATATCAAGAGCGAAACCATTGAAGCAACTTATAACAGCTTGTTGAATGTCCAAACCAAGATTATCAAGAGTCCTCATGGTCGACAACAGCAAACCGGGCCTCCTACTGCAAAACATATGTATATTCACTGCTCTTCCTTCCCTCTGCCTCACTTCAACCTAAAATAATCACAACAAAAAACCGACATTTTATAAAATAAACAATCATGATATAAAGGTGTGTTGGAATTGCTTATTTAAGCGCTTATCAAAAGCAGATTTGAGTGTTTTGATAAGACTGTTTTTAATAGACAAGCATTCAAATTAAGCAATCCCAAACACGGCCTGATTAAAAGTATGATGAACTGTTATTACTCTTGCGGGTTGTTGACCAGTTGGGCTAGGCATTGTGGTGGCGCAAAGTTCTTCCTTAATCCTTGTAGGGAGGCTGGTGGGAGTCGGGGTAAGAGGGTAAAACCCAGGGGTGCCAGCCGCCATTGTGGCAGCTGCTGTCGGTGTCAGTGATGAGCTTGCCGGAGTTGCTTCAAGTTCATGGTTAAGATCATTGATCTTCTGAAGAAGCTCCTTCAGATACTCAATGGCATCTCCAAGAATTGAAGCTCTATCCATCTGAAAATAGAAACATTTATGGTGGTCATGAGTTTATGATGATTTTTATTAATATTCATTATTGGAATCTATAAAGATATTCATAATAAAAACATGTTCATCATGAGCTTCATAAAAGCTATACAACTTTTTAACTTAATGATGTTGTGTTGGAATATTTAATTAAACACTTTTTGAATAAAACAACATCTCAAACTGACTAGTTTACCTTCAATGATTGTCAGTCTATTACTTAAAAAATGTAGTAATCACATAATCATTTTCCTTGTTAACAAAAAGGATAATCATTTTGGGATAAAAAGAAAGTTACAAAGATCATATTCTTCCTAGTGTTTCAAAAAAGATTCTACTCCATAAAAGTTTAATCTTTTGTACAAACAAATTTAGGGGAGGTTTTGCCTACGTTTTTTATCGCACCGTTCCAAAAACGCAATTCAAAACCTCCTTTAACAATGTTTTGTACTACAAAACTATTTAATACGTTGTTTGTGATTGCGTTCTGAATATAGCTATGAAACGCAATCACAAACACCCTTTAATCCAAAACCCATTATCTTACCTCAAAATTTAAAGAATTTTGCTAAAACCACAAAAGTTTTACACAAAAAAATCCACAAAATGATGTGGCATGACTTTTGGCCACTCATGTGAGAGCATTAGTTGGCCAAGTGAGAGCATTGAGTGGTCAAGAGGCATGACACATCATTTTGTGGATTTGTTTTTGTAAAACTTGTGTGAGTGTAGCATATCTCAAATTTAAAACCTCAAAATTTAAAACTACCAACTACGTAGTACTAAATAAAGACAAACAACTTTAAACAAAAAACAAGACAATCAACAAAATAGCAAAAAACCATAGAATAGACCCTCACCTTGCTTATTTTAGGCACCACTGACCTAAGCATATAAAGCCTATCATTCAGCTTCTTTCTCCGTCGTCTCTCCGCCATCAAATTCTTCGCCGGCAACCCTTTCTTCTTCCCTTTACCACCACCACCACCACCATTACCACCACTAGGAACTGCAGTAAACTCATCAGAATCATAGTTCAAACCAGACCCATCCAAACTCACTTCATCCCAGCTTCCACTCTTCCCCTTCCCCAACACTCCGGCACCGGAAAACTCACCGGCGCCGGAAATTTCGCCGGAGCTTCGTTTCAAAGCCCTTTTTTGGAACAAAGTTGGTGGGGTACCAGTAGGAGTAAAACCCTCCAAGGGTTTAAGCATTTTTGACCGGTTCAGCATTAAACCGGCGGTCGACCCGGTTTCAGAAAACGGGTAACCCGGTGAACTGAACCCGGTTCCGGGCATTTGAGCCAAAAGGGTATCCGAAAAAGGTAAACTTGGGTTCAAATTGGTGATGCCCATATGGGTTTGAGTTTGTGAGCCTAAGTCACAAAAATTTGGTAACATGTTAAAGGTTTCATCTAATGGGTTGTTGTGGTTTGGGTTAAAAAGTGATGAAATTGTGTTGTTGGGTTTTGGTGGTATGTAAAATGGGTGGTTTTGAAAAGATGAATTTGGTGAACAAGAAGATGTTGTTGAATCAACTTGTGGTGTTAAAAACCAATTGTTTTGAGTACTAATGTTTGTGTTGTTGTTGTTTTCAAGTTGAACATCATCAAGTAATGACTTAAGCTCATTGTTGTTGTTGTTGTTGTTGTTTGTTTGGTTATGTTCATTTTCATCATTCATCCAAGAAACACTATTAACTCTAGACAACATTTTTGTTTGTAAAAAATGTTACTAAAAGTTGATAGTTATTTTTAGAGTATGATATGGAGATGATGATGGGGATGTGGCAGAGGGAATAGGGAAAAATGGGGATTTTATATTGGATTTGAATGGCAAAAAGTTGAGATGAAAAAATGTTACTTTTGCGGTGATATGATTATAAGCTTAGCTGGATACATGGCAGTTTTGAAATGTACAAGGTGTAATGCTTAAGGTACTTGTGTTTGTTTTTCTGTTAGGATATATGTTTTGCTTTTGAGCCTCCATATATGGAAAAAGACACTTCTTTTAAAAGTATCACCTACTCGTGAGTTGTGACGGTGGGTATCTTGTAACTAAAATTTTGAGCGATTTATATTTTTTATTATATTTTTGGAAGCAGTCCCTTTACTTTCGGGTAGAAGTGTGACTATCTACATATCACCTCCCCATACCCCGCCCTTGCGGGATTGGGTACTGTTGTTGTTGTATATTTTCTGATTATATGGAGTTAATAGGTACTCGAACATTGTTTATTATGATAATAAATGTCACAAGAGACGTTTGTTGAAAAAAAAACATGAATATAAGAAAGATGACATAAACGACGATAAAAAGAAAAGTATAAAATATATAACCATTATGCTTAAAATATTTTAGATAGTTAAAAGGCAATTACGCTTTGGTTAAAATAAGTTAATGTAAAATTAGAAAAACATGTGACTGGTTTGTATCATGTCAAATAAATAATGACCACATTAATTAATAGCTTTCATCATTTGTATAATTTGTTTTATTAGTTGTATTTTTCATGTAAGGTGTTTTATTAGTTACATTAATTGTAAGTGCTTAAAACACAATTCTATAATAAATAAATGTTTGTGCTTAATATTTTAGAAATGTCTCAAATACTCTCTAATGTAGTATATATTTCAAAAGTCTTTTAAGTAAAAATATTTTTTCTTTATATATAAGAAATAGTTGCAACTAAAAAATGCAGTTATTTTTATTATACTAGGATATTTTTCCACATGCATTTTAAAAAAATAAATCCACACATAAGAGGTGGCAACATGTGATTTGTGTGATGAAAGAGAAGAATGAGAAAGTGTATCAAAATGCACCAATCACATGTTGCCACCTCTTGTGTGGATTTGTTTTTATAAAATTTATGTGAATATAGCAATTCTCTATTGTTTAGACATATACATAAGGAAAATTTAAGTTAATTAAGGCTTATAATCATTGTTCAGACAACAGCAACATGTTAGCAAAACTCTTATTTTTATAACTGTTTTTTATTTTTTTATTTTATTATATTCAAATATAACCATGCAAGTGAACTCGAGTTTTAGTAAAGTATTTAAAATGGCTAAATACTTTTGAGTGTAGAATATTTACACATTTATTTGAAACTTTTGGTTTCATTTCTCAAATTACAATATCTTAAATTTTAAATTTATTTATTATCACGACCTTTAAACAAATGAAATGAAATGATGTAAATATCACATTTTTGTCGGGAAATTCACACTCACGTTTTCAGTGAGCATCAGTAGACAAAATCATTAATAATCGACAGATAAAAAGGATGTTACCTTTAATTATTTAACTAATAATAACAAAAACGTGATCTCATTTGATTTGAGACCCGATATCAATAAGTTAACATTCTACTATATTCGGTATTTCTTCTGGATTTTCTTTCTTAAAGCTAACTTTCTAAAACAATGTCTCTTATGATTTAAAAAAAATAAAATAAAAATAAAAAAATATAGCCAATAACTACATAGCTTCAATCAAATAATGATTAAGAATAAGATGTCATTTATTTAAAATTTTACTTGATTTAGTTTTATCAAAAGCACTAATATGTTTTAGCAAAAAATACACCGTTGGTCCCTAAACTTTCCCAAAAATATCGTCATGCCCCCTAAGTTTGCAAAATCGTCGTCATGCGTCCAAACTTTGGGTTTTTGAGGCCGAATGCAACCCTTGACCAGGTCAACGCTCATTTTTTGTTATATTTCCAAGGGCATAATAGTCTAACCACATTTATAACTATCATATGATTAAATGTAACATGACTGGAGTATTAAGTTCAAGACTGTTTTTATTTGCAGATTCATTAAGGAAAGGCAAAGAGCATTATGGGGACCGTCACTTGGATGCTAAATTGACTCATTTACATGGACCGTGTTATTATTGGCATCTCCATATCAAGCTGCTGCTTCATTGCATTATTTTGCTTTTGTTGTTGAGCCATAGTTATTCTGATAAGAAGCCTGATGGTGAAGGTAAATTGGGCAAGAAAATTAGTCTAGATTGATCCGAATAAGCATATTTAGAAAACTTGGTTAGGACCACATCCATCATATGGTCATTTTTTTCAACCAAGGACCTAAAGAATAGCTCACACATTGCACCAGCAATTGTTAAAAGTTAGTCAATCACATTATTTCAGACTTTAACCTATAAGAATGAGCAATGATCAACAAGACACTTTTAATGGATGTCTAATTTGGTCATTGGATTGCAAAAATCATAACTAAGAAAGTATTTGTGAGTCGTTATTGACCCCACATGCATGCAGCTTTCCAAAACTGTTACAGAAAGTTATCTAGTCATATGTCAGGAAACTAATGAAAGTAGTTAGTTTTGAAAATACGTTCAATTTTATTTAGACAGTATGTTGTATTTACAGTTGATGAGGTAAAAAATGTACCGCTTTTAAGGGTTCATTTTAGCCCGAATTCGAGATTATTTGATTAAATATTACCCTAAATTGTTTCTTTTGTCATTTTAGGTACTTTTGAGGAGAAATCTGGTAAAGAAAGCATTTTGGACGTTTTTGAAGCATAAAAGTGAAGAAAACGACAAAGTCTCAAAATTCCTTGCTGAGAACAGTACCTGACGACCTCAAGACAATACACATGACGGCGTCAAGAGTGACAAAAGAGGTGGGAGTGGAAAATACACGTGACGATCCAGAATGTTTTTAGGCTATTTGGCCTGACGGCGTCACCAAGGCCGTCAGGGTCCAAATACATGTGACGGCACAGAGCTTATTTCTACATGATGGCGTCAGAAGTGGATCTAGGCAATACGAATTTCAACTTGGCGGCGAGTTGACGGCGTCAGAGGCTAATACATGACGCCGTCAGAATGCATAGTCTATATATATTTTTCTAATTTTTCATTGTAAAGTGTGGAACTTTTGTGGAACAAGTTGTGCATAAACCCTAGGTCGAATTTCCTGCATATTGAAGGGGTTTCAAACCCTTCTTTCTTCCATGTTTTAATAAAGATAAGTATGTTAATACAAATATGGCCTAAAAAGGTTATTTATATTTTACGATCTTTGCTAAGTTTTGTTAATGACAAAGTATGAACTTTAGCTAGGAGTAAATCATCACTTTAAGTGTTTAAGTCTTGTTTAAACTAAGGTTTACATTTCTTTTAAACAAAACATTGTTTTTATTTCTTAATTTAGAAAGTGTCTTGTCACATCACATTTATTTCTTAAAATAGTAATGTCACATCACATTTAGGGCAAACTTTGTCAATATACATTTATGGTAAGAAAGAGTGTTTGACTAACCATATATTTGCTTGCAAGACTTGTGTTTGACTAGGTGTAATGAGATGTGACCTTGTTTGGTTTGGAAGATTTATTGCAAAACCAACTGCAGCCCTGACGGAACCCTGGGGTACACGGGCGGAACCCATCTGAGGGTTCCGCCTGATCCGCCAGACCTGCAGAATGGTTTGCTATAAATACCAAACCATTTGTTAGTTTTGGGTCACCCCCTTTAGGACATATTTTCATATACTCTCTCAAACTAACTTAGTAACATTTGACATGTGTAACTCTCTTATGTAGCAAGGGACTTCACAAGATCAATCAAGAAGTTACAAGCTTCAACTCTAAAGTTGCAAGTCTTGTTAGCTTTGTCACTATAAGCTTTGGTAGTTTATACTTCATTTGTGTCATATATGTAGAAGTGGTTGGTTAGTATTTTAGGCCTAAAAATACATAGTGTGTCGGGAGTTGTTGTACCCTTGTAAAAGAACTAACCGGGAGTGGTTGTACCCTTGGTAAAGAACTCGACATCTAGCTTAGTGTCGGTAAAAGTGTAAGCGATGATGGGAGTGGTTGTACCTGTGTAAAAGAACTCGACATCTAGCTTAGTGTCGATAAAAGTATAAGCGACGTTGTAAAGGTTTTCTCCGCCGGTGAAAGGAGCTTGTTGATTAGTGCTTATAACTCTCGAGTTGAAAACTCGGGGCGTGGATGTAGGGCAAGGAAAAAGAGTCTTTGTAGCCGAACCACGATAAATAATTGTGTTATGGTTTGATCGTTTCTTTCTTTATCTTTGCTTATTACATATTGTCTTTTAGTTAGAATTGCTAATAACATATAAAGCTTTTCAAAGAATTAAACAAGCAAAGTTGTGTTTATATCCTTAAACAAATGTAAAGCTTTTCAAAGAACTAAATAGGCAAAGTAAGGATTATCACATGTAATGATTTTCAAAGAATGAAACAAGTAATGTTAAAATTGTCATTCACATGTATAGCTTTTCAAAGAATCAAACATGCAAAGTTGTACTTACATCTTTGAACAAACGTAAAGTTTTAAAAGGATATTATATACTATATACTAAAAGGCGTTTTTAAACGGGGTTCAAAGTGTTTGTATTACGGAGTCATTATCATCTTAATTGTCCTTCCTATTGGTCTAGCAGCTATACTTTTTTGGTAATGGGACAAAAGGCAGCTTATCATTGGCTCTTAAAATTAATCATGTCCCCTGCTACAGTGCACTATGAACAGTACCACCCGTTATACCACTGTTTTGCATTGTAGCACCGTAAAACAATTGTAGCAATAACTGTTTATTCCGTTTCTCTAGACCTTTCTCCCACAATAAATCCCACAATCCCCTGTCTTGAAGCTTTTCCATCCCCATAATTCTAGACCTTTCTTCTTCACATACATCCTTCGTACCATCTCTCTAAAAACGCATACAACACCTCACTATCAGCTGTAACCAAACATATCATTTTTTAGATGGTTTATATGCTCGGTGTTTAACTAAAAACACACACATAAACCAATTTCAGGTTAACCAAATCTAGGGTTCTTCATCTTTTTAATTTCAGTTAATTATTTTATAAAAAATTTGTATTTTTATTTACATGTTTATCTTTAATTGCAGGTTTGAACATGGATTGCAAGAGGATGAAGTGCCGCTGCTATGAATTTTTTTTTTTTTTTTTTTTTTTTTTTTTTTACTCAAGGTATGTAATTCTTTATCCTTTTTGCTAATTTGTGCTTAATTTGTGCTTAGTTTATTTGGGTATTGATAGGATTTTGGTTTTGTGATCTGAGTGGAGACTAAGGTGTCTTGATACAAAAAAAATTAGGTGTAACAAATTACCAAGAGTTGGATGTTTTAATTGATTTATAGTTAATTTGGGTTTTATTGAAATGGTTATTTATTGGATTTTTGTTCTGTGATTATAAGTGTTTGATGAAATTCTTGAAAGAAGGCTCTTATATTGAGTTCGATTTGTGAGTGTTCGATTTACTTGAGTTTTTACGAGTTATTTTGACAGGATGCATATGGGTGGGTCACAACATATTGACGTTCAATTGTGTGTGGTTTAGTAGGTGTGTTAAGGGGGTGTGTGTTCTGTTAAGGGGGTGAGTTCCTCTGTTGTGCAATCAAGGAAGTGATGAAGCATTTGGTGACACTCAATTTCTTGAAGAGTATTAAAAGGTAAGGGTTCGGTATCTAAAAGATTCTCTTTATTATTTCCATATAACTGACCCTTCAATACGTGTTAGTGTTGTGTGCAGGTTTCGTTTCAGATTGGTTTGACGTTGTTTGCATCATTATGTATTTGCAGAACATGTAACTCCATTCCCATTTTAAGTAAGGTGTTTGTTTTTACTCGGTTTGTGATTAATGTTTTGTTGTTATTTTTCAAGAAAATGGTTTGACTCCTATTTTCTTTTTTTAACGTTACAAAAGTAAAAAATAAAAAATAAAAAAATCAATAACAGTCTCTTAATGGTTGTTTGCTGCAGGAAGTGTCTACTGGTAGCTACTGTGTGTGTGGGGTCAGCCGAGCTGAAACTCAAGGTGAATGAAATTCTTCCATTTTTTTCTTATTTTATTGTTTTCATTTTACTGTACCTTTTCTTTCGAATGGTATCATGTAGTAATTCAAAGAAAAGGTAATGGTGTCAACGATGTGAGAGTCGATAACGTTTTTTTATAACAAATGTGTACGGAATATATCACCATTGTGCGTAATCCAATTGTTTGATGGCATATATGTGAAGGTTCAATAAAAAGCATTGCATTTTCAAACAAAGGAGATTACATCGCGACCATTGGAAAAGATAGTCATACCCTATTGTTGTATTTGTATTTTTATTTACAGGTAAAGTATTTGACTTTTAAAAGAATTGTTCATCTTTAAGTAATTGGTATGTGGTTCTTCATTAGGCCAGATGGGCGAATAAGTTAATGAGTAAAAATGGGCCATTTTTATTCAGCAAAACGAGTCAAAATGGGTTGGCTTAGGCTGACTTGAGAGCATCTTCTTGAATGAGTTTCTCAGACTTTATACAGAGTTGCCTAGTCAAAAAAATGGCACTAAGACTCTTTTTTGTGATATGTTTCAGATATTATAAAGCATTTAAGATTTTTGTAAAAAAGAAATGGGTACCATTTGGATGAAAAAGTATTTTTTTGGTCGGCAAGGGTGACTTGCTAGAGAAGGACCGCAAGATTATCGAACTGACGTATCCACAATGGTGAGTATTTCATAATGTATAAAGTGTTTGAGCTTTAAGTCATAAAGATTGTGTTTATGATTGTTCGGTTAAGTTAAACTTTTGTTTGTTTGATTTTGTGATAAAAGTCTGCACGTTTGTTCATTAGTAGATAAGGTGTCTACGATAAAATGACATAATTACTATACTGGAATAAAACATTCTTCCTCTTTTAGAGTTTACATTTATATGCAAGTATGCAATTTAATCATGAAGAGTTATGTGTGCCAAAATGCCAATCTTAATGTTCTACACTTCTGTCTCCTTAACTTCGAAGGTTTGTGTGGCAGCTACAGTAGGGTATGACTCATCCAATTGGAAGGTATTTGCTCATTTAACCTTATATGAGTTTCAAAGGCTATACATAATGCTTTTGTCATAAGTTAAAATATGTGTCAACTGATCAGGGTAAATTCTTAATCAAGATAAATCCCTGCTTCTTTCTCTAGAACGAAGTTAACAACAACGGTTTTGGGTATAACACCTCATCAGTTTCAAATGTTTTTTCAGGTTCAGGATTGGTCAATTTCACTTCGAAGCTTCATTTATGTTTACTGATATAAAGGTTGGTTTGACACATCTTTTCCTTCTTGGCTTTGCTTTCTTGGGTTATAAGATCAACCGAAGTGGAAAGTGTTAACAGGATGTGTATGGTAACAGGTAAGCTCAAAAGTTGTTCCCGTCCCTGTTAGGGGAGATGCCAACCATCTCTCCTTCTTACGAATTCTTTTGTTCTTTAAAGATGGTTATTGAGAAAATACAGATTTTATGAATAAACCATTATCGCAATTTAGTTTTAATAGTGACAGCATTAATAAACAAAGTTATTAAGGGCTCTTTGGATAGCCTTTTTCAGCACCTTTGAATAACATACTATTAAGGGCTGTTTGGATAGTGTATTGCAGAAGTCAATCAACAGTAACTCAGTAGATTAAGGGCTGTTTGAATGCCCAATTTCAACAACCATTTAGCATCCGAAACATGTTATTCAGGGCTGTTTGGATAGCTTATTTACAGCAACCCTTAAAATGTCTTCACATCTTAATAATGGCTATTTGTATAAGCTACATTAGCAGTGATTTGGTGGCCAAGACATGTTATTATGGGTTGTTTTGTATTTTTTTGTAGACACCATGGCAAGGAAATAACCCACAAGATCACCCTGCCATGATTCAGGTAAATTATCAATTTACCTTTTCCACCATTATAATTTTTCTTACTTTTAATAAACTTTGATTTTGTCTGGTTTACAGAGGTTAGAAGTGGCCGAATTCAATTTCGAATGTTGTTTTGACTGTACAAACTATATAACTAGAAAAAAAGCTTCTTGATGACCAATGCATAGTTAAATCTTGAACTGTTACAAAGTATATGGTTAACTACTTAGCTAAGAGGCCAAGGGCCCTGATGTATGATACCTTAGTGATTATTTATATGAAGTTTTTGCTTTTCCTATTCATACTTAGCCCATGCCTTCATTCACATAAGAAATAATTTTTATTTAAGTTTGGTTGCTATAGGAAACCTTTTTAGATGATGGATCAAATAGTTAGGAAACAACACCAACAAAATTTAAGACACCTATACACATGACAACAATAAACGATAAACACGAAAAAAATAACTCGACACTATTGACAAAGCAATCCCGCGGCAACGCGTGGGCTACCACGCTCGTTCAAGCTAAAAAGAATTTAAAAAGCGGTAAACTATTCAACCCCCTTCTAGTTTTCCACAATTGGCATCAAGAGCTACGTTACTCAAGATCTTTAAAATAGAATGTATTTTAAAACTTGGATCGATCCATGGATTTTGAAAATCTCAAAGAAGGGCAACCTATTCAAACCCAACCGCTATTTGAAAAAGAAAACTTACTTGAATGGGAAAGTAATTTTTAAAACTATGTGAAATCAATTGATCAAGATCTTTGGCATATTATTTCTTTTGGTGATTTCAAACCAAAGAAAACAAGTTTTGAAAACCAAGATAACTATCTTGAACTTCATAAATTAGTAAAGCTAAAACAATGATTTATAAAGCTTTAGTACCAAATATGAAAGAATGTATTTTTGTCAAACGGCTAATGATATTTGGAAAAATATATTGAACTTTCATTAAGAAATATGTCAAGTCAAAGATGATCAATTTGATCTCACATATGAATTAGAAGTCTTAGAAATATTAATAGATAGACATTTAGTTGAGATAAATTCATGTACTACTAGTTTAAATGTTTTAAATGAAGGTGTAAGTGAAGATAATTACTCATGACGAGCTCTTAGTGGACTTGCTTACGATTCATGGAATAACACGGATGAAGATGAAGCCAACAATCCGGTTTGTGATTCTCAACTAGATAAAACATCAAGCAAGATACATTTTGAAACCAAACACATTTGCTTTGAAAAATTTATCCTAGAGTTTTCTAAACTAGAAAATGAGTCTAAACGTTTATGCAACATGGACCTAAAAACTATCTTCAAGAATAAGTCTTCAAAATCTTTTAAGAATATCTTTGAAAAGGAAATCTTGTTAGAAGATAAAATGTCTAGAATTGAGAGTAATGTTGAAATTGATCTAGATTGTAAATTGTGTCTAGATTACAAACATAAGATTAAAAAACAAAATGAGAAAGGAAAATTATTCGTTAAATTTGATGAAAGCTCAAAATTTCTTGAAAGATTGTTGAGGAGTCAAAGGTTGTTTAAAGATAAAACCGGATTAGGATTTAACTCAAAAGCACCATCAACTAGTAATACAAAACAAGTAAAATTTGTCAAACCTAGAAGAGAGATTTAGAGATAATTCAATCTCTAATAGAAACTCATGATTAAAGGATTAAGATTATCATGCTCTGTGCCTTTATATGATTATCTAACCTTCTTGGATACATGAGTAATTGAGTTTCAGAGCGTGTCGTCAAACCAAGATTTTACGCGTAGTGTTTATCCTCTTGATAGCATCTCTATGCAATTTAAAAGTTACGCATTACTTCAACTCGACTTTGATTATCTCTTGTTTCTAGCATTATGTGTTGGAATATGTGTTATTAGTAATACTCTTAAGTGTTTACCTGCTATTAGTAATAACTAAGATTAGATTCTATGCAACAAGGAATTTCGTCATTAGTACTGGTAGGAGATATAAGGTGTTTTGGTTCTTTAACTATCAAGAGATAAACACGAGAAACTCTTGAGTGAGTCTCACTCAACTCTTGCTTACAAGTGAGATAACTTAGAATTTCCTAAGTGTTAAAATGTCTAACACTTTTGTGATGCTTGCAAAACAAACCTTTGTTAAACAACATTCTCAAATACTATACTTTGAGTCTTAAATTGTGTTTTTCTTCAATCACTCTTTTATAATAATCTCACATAAAACACACAAGGTGAAATAAATCACACAAGCATACATTTGGATGTGTGAAATAAAATGAGTTTTCAACATCTAGGATTTACACATCAAATGTGACACATAGTCTCATGATGTTGTACCTCTTGGACTTTTTCAAAACAAATAGAGTTCATAGTTTCTTAATTAAGAAAACCCAAAGAGTCGAGGAGTCGTTGAATATAACATTTAACGAGTAATCTCCTCCTTCTAAGATATCATCTTTGGTAGATGATGACTTAGTCGAAAGTCCAATGATGGCAAGACAAGTATTTGTGTAAAACATTAAGAATAAAAGTACAAAATCACATCTTTTCACCTTGAGTCAAACATTGAATCAAGCAAATTTGACATAAGCTATAAAACTTGATTTATAGGTTATAGTTGTGTCTAAACAAATTCAACAATAATAGTTTTTGGAATTTAGAGTAAGACAACTAGTGAAACAAAATAAATGATTCGAAGTAATCTTGTGATTATTGGTGTTAATATTTGAAAGCCTTTTTGATAATAAAAGCAAGCTCCAAAAGCAAGGGATTTTAACTTAAAGACATTCCTAGTTACTCTCTTGTTCGCAATGGTTAAGTTATTGATGACTTATCAAGAATGAGATTAGTAAATCTGTAGGTAAAACTAATCGTAGAGAAATGTTCGAAAGACTATGGGTTCTCATAACAATTAGATCCAACATTATGTTTCGCATTTGTCTATGTGCTCGCGTTAAAGAAAATCCTAAAACGACTCTTTAGTTGAGCTTGTTTGGATGCATTATAAGGTACTACACAACTAGGATTATGGTATCCCAAATGAACGGGAATAGAAACCATAGTGTATGCCAAATGGAATTATGCCGGTAATAAGTTGATAAGAAAAGCACAAGTGGTACTTGCACTTTTGTACTTACTTACCCAATGATTCTCCAAAACACGTAAGGTTCTCAAATTAGTTTCGGATGGAGAAGCACATCAACAAGCTCCGCTTGAACAAGCAAATTCGTGTCAACAACGGAATTCTTTCATCAACATTGTTATCCCTTCAACAAAGGAGGCATCAACTTCGGCGACAATTCAATCCATTATGTTCTTAATAGACATATTGTGATCCATCATCATCGCCTTGGTAAGATTGTTCATTGAGGAACGTCTTAACTAAGAAAGTCTTCTACGTTAACCATTCTATCAACGTTTTCACAAAATCTCTTGAATGTGAAGCATTCATCATTCCTAGACTTAGTCAAAGACTCATAAGACCTAAAACCTTAGTTTTGAACATTAGGATAAAACCACAAAAATTAAGACAATACCTTTTGAATTTTTCCTTGCAGCTCCCACGGTACCCTCAGACCATACGGGCGGAACCCACTTTTTGGTTCCGCCTGGTCCGCCAAAGCTACAGATTGTTTTATTTTTAATTTCAAAACCAAAAACCCTCTTAACTTTAACATTCACTTTCAAACAGCCATCACCCTCTCAAAAACACATATCCATACGAAATTTAGGGCTTTCAATCCAATCTCTTCAAATCCAACTAACTTTGTAAGTATTCTAATCACAATTGCATTTTTGATTCAAGTATAACATTCTTATGTACATTCATTAACTAGAATCTTAGGGTTTATGCATAAAACTTCTTGATTCATGAAAAACTTGGTGGCTAGCCAATTATGTCTTCCATTAGTTAAGAATTGTATCCTTTTTGTTGTTACTTTGATTTGCCAAACACACCAAGTGCATTGTCTTTCAAAAATCGCATCCAAGACTAGAACATGATTCATCACCACATTGTTAAAACAAATGAAAAACATCATTAAAACATCACTTGCATACTATCTCTTGAATGCTAAAGGGGATACATAACTAATATGTATTTTCAGGTACATTCAATCGAAGACACATTCAATTAGGAGAGTGTTGGTTATCTTTTGTTTTTATAACAAAATTTGCATAACAAAACAATTTGGGAATCAAAATGAGTCAAGATAACCAAGTCTCCACATTGTTTGCATATAGGAACACATTAGAACATCCACATTGTTAAAAGTCATTAACATATAACTTTGTGTTTTCTAGGAATCAACATGCCTCCCGCAAATAAATCTGATCACAAGGAAACCTTTAAGTACATGCCCAAACACCATAGGACCAAAGGTCTCAACCAAGTTCAAGTAGAAATCTTTAAGGCATTAGAAAAACGCTATGTTCATGAAGGTAGAACCATTGATCTATCCTTTCTAGAAGGAACATCTATTCGCCAAAACTTTGCCGCAATCAACTTTGATTGTCTCCTTGATATCGATGAGCCAATTTGTCCTAGGTTCATCTTGGAATTCTATGCAACCGTAAACCTCTCCACAAATGATTTTGGTAAGATATCATTAAACTTCAATTCACAACCAATCAAATACCCAATTTCATAGATCTAAAATACTTAGCTATCATTTTTGGTGTCCCAAATGAGGGTACTTGTCTCTACACGGATAAGTGACCTATTTCAAGCCTTGACTTGATTGAGCGTTTTCATCCATACGACACACCTCTAGCTAGTAAGGAAACTATTAAGGAACATCTATTTGTTAGAACCTCTACCACTAGGATGAATCGTTCGGGGAATATTGTAGATAAGGATCCTTTTGGTATGGAGCTCAATGAGCTTGAACCACAATTTAAGAAGTGGGAAGAAATCTTTAGAGCTAACATCATAAGTACCATAGGAAATAGAGATCATATCAACACATGCCTTTGCTACATGCTCTATAGCATTTCCACCGGTCAACCATTCAACTTAGCCTACTACCTAGCCAAAAGAATGGCCGACATACCCTTAGTTGGAACAACCGCTCTTCCTTATGGAATGCTTCTTACTCGCCTCTTTAGAGCAATCTCACCTTCCTCCTAACGAGAATGGAATGCGCCTTGACTATTCTCTCGTACCACACATCTTCGTTCCTCTAAGTGATAAACGAGTTTTCAAAGGTAAGGGCAAACGTACTCGCTTACCTACACCATCATCATCATCATCATCCAACATGAGCGAGGACGATAAACTTCCTAACTCTAAGTTACCTCCTTTAGAATACCTTCAAGCACTCCCCATCATTGACAATGCATCCGAAGAGTTCAAGCAAACCAAAGGAATGTTCAAGTGCTTTGGAAGGTACCTAAGCAAGCTCAATAAGAAGATAGACAGGTTGTGAGAAGATTAAGGAGTGTTTGGCTTATGAATGTTTTAGAACCTTTTATGTGTTAAACTACGTGATTTGTATTGTTTTTCATGTTCATGTTTTATTACGTTTGTCGGATTATGTTTGTATGAGCTTTTATGCATAATGACAATATTTGAGGTGTTTGTCAACTTTTTATGCTTATGGCAATTTTCACTAAGTATAGTGAAATTCTCGACCTCAAGGTCAAAGTCCTATGATATGTGTGTTTACATGTTCAATTTTTGCATTGCCTAACTAGATATGCAGTATCTTTTTGATTTTAGGAGTTTTTGAAAAATTTGAAAATCGTCTCGCGGGTCAAAATCGCGGACTGCCAATTTTTTCAGCCCTGGCGGATCTGGCGGTACCCAAAATTGGGTTCCGCCAGTGTAATTTTTGGGCAACCCAGAATTGGCCCAACGGACCAGACGGAACCCAAAACAGGGTTCCGCCTGTGTATTGTGAGGGTTCCGCCAGTCACTTGCAGAAAATTTTTGTCATTTTTCTTTAGTCCAAAACTTGTAAAGTGTCAAACCATTATCCTAAGTGAGAAACATCTTCCATTAACTCCAATAACCATATTAGAACAACTCTCACCCACTAAAACAATTAGAAAGCCACTTCTCTCCAAAAATTCAAATTCAAACATAACTAACCCAAGGAACCCTTTTAAAGGATCCTTCAAACCATTGAAACATTTTCAATCAAATCACATCCCATGATCACAAAGCATTGAGTGCATATGTTGGTCTTTCACTCCACCTTATTCTATTGGATTGACATCAAATGATGTGACATGCTCATGAAAATCATTTGAAACCTCAATCTTTGAGTGGTAAAACATCAAATCCAAAGACCCATTTCAACACCTTTTCAACCTTATAAATTTGAAAATTTTGCAACAATTCAAATCATACCATAACCATCAAAACTTCTTCTCTCAAAACATCAAAACCACACCTTTGAAATGACTAAATCTAACACATCATCCGAGTCATCAAAATCCTTCTCAAAAACCACTAGGATTAGTGTCAAACCTTGTTGCTTCAACAAAACCGTCAAGTCAAACTCATCATCTCCAAGTGATGCTTCGCTTAACATTTCTTCACCTATCCAAGATTTCCTTAATCTCACTACCTCAACACCATCCTCAACACATTGCAATACCAATGTAATCACCTTTCAAGATTTGCTTAATCTTGATACTCCAACACCCTCTCCAATACATTGCTACACAAACATAGCCACCATTTCTCCAACAACTAGACCTTCAAGTGATTCAACATCACCTTCTCAACAAGCTCAACCATCAAAAACTCCATCACCTCAATCACCAACACTTACACCAATGGAACTTTTCCATACACCACCAACATCACCACTACGTTATTTGGAAACATTAGAAGACCTATCACCCAAATCATCAAGTCCACCATCCTTGTCACTTTTTGACACCATTGCTCAAATGGAAACCCAACAACAACCTAGTGAGCAACTAGATGATGAACCACGTCAACCATCATTAGTAGAACGGTTGGCTTACCGTTATACTAGACCATCCATTTTTCCAAATGATCAAGGTCATACCCACTCACAATCATTTGTGTTTCACCCAATTTACAAAAACCTTCATGGCAATCCTTCCGGCGAACCAAGCTTCCGCCATTTTGTTCAAAATCAATAACCACAACCACAACAACAACAACCATCACCACAAGAACCTTCCCAACAATTTGAATCTCTACTTTCTTCTTATAAGAAAATAGAAGCATCCATATGAGAAAAACCTCCAAACCTTAATAATGAGATTGACACTCATTTAAATCACCTTCATGCCTTCAAACGTATGGTTGACTCTCAAATCAACCATATTATGGTTTTACAAACAACACTACACTCAACAAATGAAGGATGCAAAAACACCACTCAACCATCCATCTTTGCTCCTTTAAGTTCAAACCATCCACCACCAACAAATCAAACCACTCTTCCACCAAACTTTCCTCGCCATGATTGCAATCATTGCGAAAGAACCGCTCACATTAGTGAAGGGTGTCGAAGGAAAATTCGTGAGCTATCCGAAGAAATGAGGTTTATACTAAACTACATTTTGGATCTTCTACAATCCTTGTCTCACACACCTCAACCTTAGAGTCTCCAAAATGAAACAAAACCGTTTCTTTTGGAAAATGTTTCCCATTTAAACCAACAAACCAAAACCGTGTCATCCTTTCAACCTTCAAAATAAAGCCCGCTACAACCCTCCAACCCACATTTTCATCCTTAAACAACCTTAGCCTTGTTTTTAGAAAATGTTTCTCATTAAGGACAATGATGATTTCCTTGTAGCTTTTTATGTTCTTAGTTTATTTCTAGTTTTTCTTTATTTTTAGAAGTAGGATGGTGTAATCCAAATTTCTTGTCTTTGACTTCTTTAAGAGTCAAAATTTTACATGAAATGAATTTCATTCTACTACAAGGTTTGCAATGTTTGTTGACCATTTAGGTATAATAAGTGAACTATACCTTGCTATGGTACCATACATATATCTTGTGTTTTTGAAACTAACATTTCTTTTTGTAGGATCATTATCCATATTTTTCCTTCCTTGATACTCCATTTAGGGGAGTAATATTCAAGGGGGAGCATTGGTGTTGCGTTATTCCACTTCACAACTCTTAGTTGTGTTTTAGACATGCAATGCTTTCATGACTTGTCTTGTGCGACAACTAACCTTTTTCTTGTAGGTTCAAAATCCATGTCTCCTCTCTTGGCACTCCATTTAGGGAGAGTATCGTCCAAGGGGGAGCAAGTGCTTACTTCCGCTTCGCTACTCTTCTTTTTGTTTCGACAAAAAGGGGGAGAATTTATATATAAACTTGTCAAAAACTTTTTATCACCTCATCTTTGCAAAAACAAGTTTTTTATACTAACTTTATAAGACTTAACACTAAAACTAGTGACTTACTTATAAATAAAGTTTATGTTTTGTCATCAACAAAAAGGGGGAGATTGTTAATACAAATATCGCCTAAAAACGTTATTTATATTTTACGATCTTTGCTAAGTTTTGTTAATGACAAAGTATGAACTTTAGCTAGGATTAAATCATCACTTTAAGTGTTTAAGTCTTGTTTAAACTAAGGTTTACATTTCTTTTAAACAAAACATTGTTTTTATTTCTTAAATTAGAAAGTGTCTTGTCACATCACATTTATTTCTTAAAAAGTAATGTCACATCACATTTAGGGCAAGCTTTGTCAATATACATTTATGGTAAGAAAGAGTGTTTGACTAATCATATGTTTGCTTGCAAGACTTGTGTTTGACTAGGTGTAATAAGATGTGACCTTGTTTGGTTTGGAAGATTTATTGCAAAACCAACTGCAGCCCTGACGGAACCCTGGGGGTTCACGGGCGGAACCCATCTGAGGGTTCCGCCTGATCCGCCAGACCTGCAGAATGGTTTGCAATAAATACCAAACCATTTGTTAGTTTTGGGTTACCCCCTTTAGGACATATTTTCATATACTCTCTCAAACTAACTTAGTAACATTTGACTTGTGTGACTCTCTTATGTAGCAAGGGACTTCACAAGATCATACAAGAAGTTGCAAGCTTCAACTCTAAAGTTGCAAGTCTTGTTAGCTTTGTCATGTATAAGATTTGGTAGTTTATACTTCATTTGTGTCATGTATGTAGAAGTGGTTGGTTAGTATTTTAGGCCTCAAAATACATAGTGTGTCGGGAGTTGTTGTACCCTTGTAAAAGAACTAACGGGAGTGGTTGTATCCTTGGTAAAGAACTCGACATCTAGCTTAGTGTCGGTAAAAGTGTAAGCGACAATGGGAGTGGTTGTACCCGTGTAAAAGAACTCGACATCTAGCTTAGTGTCGGTAAAAGTATAAGCGACGTTTTAAAGGTTTTCTCCGCCGGTGAAAGGAGCTTGTTGATTAGTGCTTATAACTCTCGAGTTGAAAACTCGGGGCGTGGATGTAGGGCAAGGAAAAAGAGTCCTTGTAGCCGAACCACGATAAATAATCGTGTTGTGGTTTGATCGTTTCTTTCTTTATCTTTGCTTATTACATATTGTCTTTTAGTTAGAATTGCTAATAACATATAAAGATTTTCAAAGAATTAAATAAGCAAAGTTGTGTTTATATCCTTAAACAAATGTAAAGCTTTTCAAAGAATTAAATAGGCAAAGTAAGGATTATCACATGTAATGATTTTCAAAGAATAAACAAGTAATGTTAGAATTGTCATTCACATGTAAAGCTTTTCAAAGAATCAAACATGCAAAGTTGTACTTACATCTTTGAACAAACGTAAAGTTTTAAAAGGATATTCAAGCTAAAAAGAATTTAAAAAGCGGTAAACTATTCAACCCCCCTTCTAGTTTTCCACAAAGTACTTCAATAATCATTCAATATTTCTATGTATTGTTTAATTCTATCTTATGTTTATCTTTCTTTTAACATGTTAGGCTAGGCTTTTATTGTGTTTGCTTAGATGTAGTGAAACCTAGATGTTGATTATTGGTTGATTGTTTGTTTATAATTGTTATGGATGATTGTATTCGATGTTAGGCTTAAGAAAACTGGCAGACGTCCATTGATAACTTGCTTGAACGTCTTAAGAAACATGATCGGAGGTGTACTACGATTTTTGGTTGTATTTAATGCGTAAGAGAATTCTAATGATCCCATGTTAGGAGCTTATAACGGCTCGACATAGGAATGAAGTAGGATCTTATAGAGTTAGGGAATATTGTACACGGCCCTACGACTGGTATTAAGGAATACAACCCATCATCCATGTAATTGTAATAAGCTAATCAACCAGTAAAAGATATATAGGGAGTAATGAAATCTAAGTAAACACAACTTTTCTCATTATTGTTTCCACCACATTAGTATAATAGTTTAATTTTCATTTCTTTTATTTTATTTTGATTGCATTTTAGTTAATTGGGTTAGTTGGCTAGCAACCAATTCCGCCCACTCCTTACAAAACCCGAGATTTTCCTTGCTTTCCATAAAATATAAAAATAAAAAAAGAATCATCCCTCACCTTTAGACCTAGTTTAGTAGGCTTTCTAATCCTAGCGACACTATTCCTGAGTTGAACGATCAATCTCCCGGTACTTGTCACTATACTATACTACAACGATCAGGTACACTGCCTGGTGGGGGTTGTAAGTTTCTCAAGATCCCCTGAGAGGTAAAACCTGTTGCGAGGGCGCAATTCCCACGTATCAACAGTCAAAGCTTTGGTCGATATCATGAATGTTCTAAACGACACCAATGGGAGGCTTGCGGATTGGAATTACT
The DNA here is from genome assembly GCA_030686995.1 of Artemisia argyi. Lineage (NCBI taxonomy): Eukaryota > Viridiplantae > Streptophyta > Magnoliopsida > Asterales > Asteraceae > Artemisia > Artemisia argyi. The sequence continues at coordinate 37,117,241 of CM060701.1, forward strand.
TTATGGTTAGCCCTTGCTATAGTTGGCCACATGTTATTTGCAATCATAAAGATGGAAATGTCACATCCTTGTAAGTTTATCATCTTTTTCCTTAGCATATTGCTTCGTTGTTAACAAATTGTATAGAAAAAGGTGCATTCGTAGACATACATCACAAAACCATGTAACACTGAGAAGCTTGGTTTAGTGTACCATGGCTGTCGTCTTTTAAGTTTAATACGCGTAAATGGTTTTGTGATGCTGACACTTGTCAGAACTGACGGGTTGGATGCATAAAGAGAATGAGTGGTAGAAAACTATGTAATACTATTGTGTGTATAGGAGGATTTGTAAGATAAAATAGTTTGAGGGTGTAGCAAACTCTTGACAGAAAACATAAAGGCATAATACTAATATAATATAATATTTTATATTTCAAAAGTCTTTTAAGTAAAAATATTTTTTTTTATATATAAGAAATAGTTGCAACCAAAAAATGCAGTTCTTTTTTATTATACTAGGATATTTTTTCATACATTTTACAAAAATAAATCCACACATAGGAGGTGGCAACATGTGATTTGTGTGATGAAAGAGAAAAATGAGAAAGTGTATCAAAATACACCAATCATATATTGCCACATCTTTGTTTGGATTTGTTTTTATAAAATTTATGTGAATATAGCAATCCGCTATTGTTTAGACATTTACATAAGGAAAATTTAAGTTAATTAAGGCTTATAATCATTGTTTAGACCACATACACATGTTAGCAAAACTCTTATTTTTATAACTGTTATTTATTTTATTATTTTATTATATTTGAATATAACCATATAAGTGAACTCGAGTTTTAGCAAAGTATTTAAAATGGCTAAATACTTTTGAGGGTAGAATATTTACACATTTATTTTAAATTTTTGGTTTCATTTCTCAAATTCCAATATCTTAAATTTGTAAATTTTAAATTTATTTATTATCGCGAGCTTTAAACAAATGAAATGAAACGAAATGATGTAAATATCACATTTTTGTCAGGAAATTCACACTCACGTTTTCAATGAGCGTCAGTAGACAGAATCATTAATAAACGACAGATAAAAAAGATGTTACCTTTAATTATTTAACTAATAATAACAAAAACGTGATCTCATTTGATTTGAGACCCGGTATCAATAAGTTAACATTCTACTATATTCGGTATTTCTTGTGGAATTTTTTTCTTAAAGCTAACTTTCTAAAACAATGTCTCTTATGATTTAAAAAAAAAATAAAAAATAAAAAAAAATACACCAATAACTACATAGCTTCAATCAGATAATGATTAAGAATAAGATGTCACTTATTTAAAATTTTACTTGATTCAGTTTTATCAAAAGCACTAATATGTTTTAGACAAAAATACACCGTTGGTCCATAAACTTTCCCAAAAATATCGTCATGCCCCCTAAGTTTGCAAAATCGTCGCCATACGTCCAAACTTTGGGTTTTTTAGGCCGAATGCGTCCCTTGACCAGTTCAACGCTCATTTTTTGTTATATTTTCAAGGGCATAATAGTCCAACCACATTTATAACTATCATATGGTTAAATGTAACATGACTGGATTATTAAGTTCAAGACTGTTTTTATTTACAGATTCATTAAGGAAAGGCAAAGAGCATTATGGGGACCGTCACTTGGACGCTAAATTGACTCATTTACACGGACCGTGTTATTATTGGCATCTCTATATCAAGCTGCTGCTTCACTGCATTATTTTGCTTTTGTTGTTGAGCCATAGTTATTCTGATAAGAAGCCTGATGGTGAAGGTAAATTGGGCAAGAAAATTAGTCTAGGTTGATCCGAATAAGCATATTTAGAAAACTTGTTTAGGACCACATCCATCACATGGTCCTTCTTTTCAACTAAGGACCTAAAGAATAGCTCACACATTGCACCAGAAATTGTTAAAAGTTAGTCAATCACATTATTTTAGACTTTAACCTATAAGAATGAGCAATGATCAACAAGACACTTTTAATGGATGTCTAATTTGGTCACTGGATTGCAAAAATCATAACTAAGAAAGTATTTGTGAGTCGTTATTGACACCACATGCATGCAGTTTTCCAAAACTGTTACATAAAGTTATCTAGTCATATGTCAGGAAACAATTGAAAGTAGTTAGTTTGGAAAATACGTTCACTTTTATTTAGACAATATGCTGTATATTCAGTCAAAGCTTTGTTCGATATCATGAATGCTCTAAACGACACCAATGGAAGGCTTGCGGATTGGAATTACTTTATGGTTAGCCCTAGCTATAGTTGGTCACATGTTATTTGCAATCATAAAGATGGAAATGTCATATCCTTGTAAGTTTATCATCTTTTTCCTTAGCATATTGCTCCGTTATAAACAAATTGTATAGAAAAAGGTGGATTTGTATACATCCATCACAAAACCATGTAACACTGAGAAGCTTGGTTTAGTGTACCATGGCTGTCGTCTTTTAAGTTTAATACACGTAAATGGTTTCTTTCATTTAGTTGTTAGCTTTTTTGATGCACTGATTTTGCAGAAGCTTGGGTTCACTTGTTTTATCTGGGACACTTTCAAGCTCAATAAACGAACTGAAGTTTTTGACCAGCTTGTAAGTTTTTGCTCATTTAAATGTTAATCTATTGCCAATGGAAGCAAAACGAGATATCGGTGCTATACGTTCATACCACACCAGTCTAAACTTTTTAGAAACGAATGTTTGACTGTAAGATGTCAAATCAACTACTTCTTAAACGTAAAATTGATAAACTAATCATGATAATTACAAGGAACAAACATAATGAGGTTAGAAACACTTTGGAGATATAAAAGCTATCAGTTTTAAGATACCTCTTATTGCTCCTCGACATAATACCCGAACTCAATCAAATAAAATACAAACCGCAAAATTAGACTTCTCATCAAACCAACCACAAGTTAGCAAATAGCCAACCTTTGACTTAGTAGAACAAAATCAAACTCCCTACTATGACTTAATAGAAACCATCTCGTAGTTATAAATCATAACCTAAACTAATCATCATTCCCATATTCATAACGAGAATGTTCATCATAACTGAATCTGAATAGAAATTGATCTCACAAAGACCAAAATCAAATTCCTCAAAACAAACCAAAACCCTGAAGTTGAATGTCATGTTAGATTTAACCATATGATAGTTATAAATATGGTTGGACTATTATGCCCTTGGAAATATAACAAAAAATGAGCGTTGACCTGGTCAAGGGACGCATTCGGCCTTCAAAACCCAATGTTTGGACGCATGGCGATGATTTTGCAAACTTAGGGGGCATGACGATGTTTTTGGGAAAGTTTAGGGACCAACGATGTATTTTTGTCTATGTTTTATGTTCAACTTCGTTATTAGTTTTTTGTTGTTTTTATATACCGTTATATTATTGTAGGAGTAAGATTTAAAATATACAGCTAATAACAACATAGTCTCAATCACACAAAGATTACTAATATCACTTTATTTATAAAAAATAAATATAATTAATTTTATAAAAAAAATACTAACATCTTTCTTGTTCAAATCCGTTTCTAGTCCTTCGTTATTTTTGCATATTGTAATATAGTTAGAGGCATCATTGGTTCTACTGCAACATTGTGTACTGTGAAGTTGTGGCTTAGCAGTAGGGCGACGACGCTCACGTCATGTCATCAAGTCTAATGTTGGTAATGCAAGTCGATGAAACGACATTGAGATTTGCTACGTGTTTTTTATTCAATTTCTTTGTTTTTAGTGTAAAACATCCAGTTGTATGTTTTTTTGTGTGTTAGTTATGTTTATTTTAAGTATACACCAACGAGTGATCATTTTAAAGAAGGGAGGAATAAAAAGATATTTCCTTTATTTACTTTTCTTTTAAGCTTTGTATATTACTGTTTGCTTTATAAAATATTTTGTAAACAATCAATTGCGAAAATAAAAATAAAAGTGAATCCTAGTCTCCACGACGCCATTGTACCCTCACTGGTGACGCGTAAAATGTGTTTTAATGTCATTGTTGGTGTAATGTTAGCATGGTAGATGAGAATGTATTTCAGGGTCACGAATCACAATATGTATATCTTCTGGTATGAAGTAGAATGAAAATGGATTAGACAAAAAGTTTCATTCCCAAAATTGTTGTTTGGATTAATGAAATGTGATTTGGGTTTCATATTTTTGACTAAAAATGACTTTTCTCTACCTCCACAAAAAGTCACATAAAAGTGAAAAGAATATAAATTGCAAAATGTTTTCACCCTTCAAAAATGGTAAGTTATGTAAACGTTATGTAAACTTCATATATTTTCGTTCTCACCACAAATAACGAGGTGTAAGATAGTTACTTTAGACAAAAATAAGAAAAAGTAGAAATTATGAGATAAAGTGGAGTACGTTTGCTTTGTAAGAAAAAAAAAATAAAAAATAAAAGTTTGGTTTATTAATTGAGAGATCTTAGAGCACGATGTTTGGTGGCTCAAGTCAAAAAGCCTCTTCAGCGGCATTTCAGTATTTCTTTTTTATTTCATTTATCATTCACATCAAAAAACCTCTCATTAATCACTCAAGCTAAAATCACACTTTTTGGGCCCATTTGGTATGTGGGATTTGCTTGGGTTTTGGATTTAATTAATGCAAATCATGTGTTTGGTTGTGTTTATGGGGTTTAAAATTGGAACTCAACGCCAATGGTCCCACACTTTTCAAAAGTAAAGGGAGAGGGTGGGGTTTGATAAATATTTATGTTTTTTGTGCCACACTTCCAACTTTACTCTTATTTATCTTTATATTTATTTTTAATAATAATATTTTTTTATTACAAAAATATTATATAAAATAATTAATACTATTAAATATTATTTTCTCTCTCTTACATAAAATACAAATTCAAATCCTAATCTACAACTTTACATTCAAATCCAAATCCTAATCTAAACCCATCTACAATCAAAACGGGCCCTTAGACCACCATACAATTAAAATACAAAAACCAATTAATACACAAAAACAGAAAATGCTTTTGACGCGAGCCAAATCTACACTCACAAATTGGCGCAAGGAGTGCCTGTGTGGTCAGTTGGCCTTGGCTCAAGCCAACGCATTGCTACATGTGTTTGGCGGTCCTCAAATGATACCATAACTAGGCTTCTTACAAGTTAACATGCTAGAATAGATAAATAATGAATCGAAGGAGGAAGAAGGATAGTTTAGGGTGTGTTTGGTATGGATTTTGATTTGATGTGACATTAAAATATTATTTGGCTGTAAATTTTAGAAGGGGGATTGGATTGAGGAATGAAAGATTGATTGATAAGTAATTTGAGGGTTTTGGTAAGTATCAAAATTTTTAGTGGGCCCCACCAACTAGTCTCCTCTCATCTTTTTATACATTTCTTTTAAATAATAATATTTTTTATTACAAAATTATTATATAAAATAATTATTACTATTAAATATTTTTCTCTTTCACTTACATCAAATCCAAATCCAAATTTAAATCTAAATCCGTATCAGAATTCGAAACCTCTTTACAAACCAAACACACCCTTAAAAAATGAAAATAGGTGGTGAGAAAAAAAGAATTATATTGGGTCCCATAGAAATAGGCTAATAGCTCTAAGACTAAATTTCACCGTTCGTCCCTAAACTTGTCGCGTTTTGCGCATATCGTCCTTAAACTATTTTTTTTTTGGCATTTTCGTCCCTGAAGTTGTCAAACGACGGCGTGTATGGTCCCTGGCACCCCATTTTGTTTGCTCATGGTCAATTTGCTACTTACACACCTTGTGAAGTTACTAAAATGCCATTTCTTTTTATTTTAATTTACAAACACATGCACTTAGTTATATATTCAAAGACATAATCCGATAATCATAAATCTTTAATACTTATAGTTACCAAAAAGTATAATCTTTTGTAAACGTTTGGTTAATATGCATTATGCAGAGATGTGTTCATGTTTTTCTTGATGAAGATCTTGTTAATCTCTATTAAACGGTTACTGTAACAATATCCTTTGGCCACTCTTTCATTACATTGGTAGTCCCATGGCATTATCCTCTAACTACAACGATTTCACAAATTATCTGTTGCAACAGTAGCCATGAATTTTACTAGTAGACGTGGAAAATTCGATCTACTTACTTACAAATGGGTCAAATTGGATTATGTATTTTATTTAAATGGGTCAAATAGAGCTTTAGCTAGAATGGCAATGGGTGAAATCTGTTGAACGTGTCCAAAGTCGGCCAACATGTATTGTTACTTGTTAATCCATTCAATCTGCTTAATCACTCAATGTGTAATAAGATTTTTTGGTAATTAATTTTTTGACACGAATTGCCTATATAATCAGTTAAACGTTTGGACAAAAACCTTTTGTGCCTATCCAGTCCAGCCGACCCGCTTTGTCTTGATTTGACAAGCACAATAAAAGGCTGGTTTGACTTTTTTCACTTGGTTTGAAAAGATTAACCAGCATCAGTATCCTTCTTGCGTTCCTTCAAACCAGTCATGTTCATCTCCATTGTCGCAAAGTTCTCATTTGTTTCAGTGTCCCATTTTGGACCAAACTGATTCAGCACGTACTAAAACCGTGGCTGTTAGTCTGTTACATTATTTTATTTTCCTGTTCTGTTTATATCTGCATTCGGTTTGGTCATATATCATCTCAATAAAAACCCCCACTAATCCACGATACCAATCTTTTAAACATGCCCACAATGAGTTGTATTATTAACTCAATCGTGTAAAATAAATACTTGTCTATATATAGAACAAAAAACTTTAGAAAATTCAAACATTACCAGCGCTACTAGTAATGTAGCATTTCAGGTCAAAATTTGGAGATGCACATCATTTGTTAGTAGGATATTTTGTTCATAAAAAATTGGAACTAGAACACAAATATTAGTAAATGTTTCTTACTCCTTTCATGGTTTCCACTGGTAGTACAAAGTTACCACTGCTACCATAGATTTTTCCACTGCTCCGTTTCACGTTACCATTGCTCGCTCTTCGTTACCACTGTTGCGCTTAAATCGTTTCCACTGCTGCGCTTATTAAGTTTTGTACTGCTCATTGCATTCCTACGAACTGTTAAAGCTACACATGGTCTCATACTTTGACTTAATCTTTTCTTTTTCAACCACTTCCATGTATCAAAAATTAAATGATCAAAAGTTGCTTCATTATCTGGTACCTCCATACCTTGATAAGCAGAATCTAAACTATTTAAAACAAATCCCATTATACTAACCTTATTATATTCCACTCTATCTTGCTTGTCCAAGTTGTCATCTCCCTTATCCCTTTTTACCCGTTCAAACAAAATCTTATTGCCCAACGCCACACCAATTTCAGCCAAATTTTCCTTTACTGAAACACCAACAACTGATATAGCAGATGGGTCATTTGAGGAGTTAATTCGCCTGTGATCATCTTCAGATGTCTACTCTTACAAGCTCCACTCGAGTTACATTTTGAATACCTGATTCTGAAAATATGTTAATGCCATATTTCTGAGAAGTGAGAAGTGGAATTAGTTTGAAAAGGAGTAGGAATTTTCAATTCTTGACCCTTTTATATATTGTCATTACAATTACAATTACAATTTCTCATTATATGTAGGTTGTTTATAGCAATATAGGTATACATTTTCTAGCACACATTTAGGCACAAAATACAACAATAGCAATACAATAACAGTACAACCGTTATGGCCACCATCAACAACAAAATATCTGTCACGGCTGCTGCACCTACTACCGTCAAAAGCCACCACCATACCCTTTCCTCATATGCACAATTATTGTATAGAGGAAATCTGCTACCTCAATTGCAAGATAAGAAATATGTCATGACTTGACGGTCAAACGAGTCATTTTTAAATCCATGCCTCTATAATTATATTCTTGAAACATGTACCCAATAGTTCTGCTGATATAGTATCATGTCTACTTTTCTTCCAAACTATACGAACTTTTCAACTTAAATCGACTCGTTTGACCAGAAAATTAAAACATACCTCAGCTGGTGCATCTAGAAGAGCAAGTTTCCTGCTTTTGTTGATACTATGTTTCATTCAAGTAGCAATGGGGTAGATGCTTCTGATAAAACTGCCCTAAATGTGCATGAAAGAAACTAAAAACCTTAATGCCAAAGAAACTAAAAACCTTAAAATTGCCCCTAAATGTGCATTCAAGTAGCAAGTTAGTACTGGTATCAGTTACTTCTTGGGTTGATACTGCTTGTTCGTAAGTTAGTACTGGTATCTTTAACGTTTCTGCCCAAAGCCTGCATGAAGGTGGATGTAGCTAAGAGCCGCGACAACCACCGTAGAAACAAGATTCATGGGTTTAATTACTAGAACCTCTTAAACTGATGTAAAGCAATTTAATATTTAGTTGAACCATTAGAAAGAGTAACATATCATCACCAAACTAGTGAGTTTACTGTATATTTAATAAATATACATCAATGATAAAGTTCTCAACAGTTTTTGGTTTCAGAAACTTGTCATCGCAAATACTTGATCAGTGAAAAGATAATTACAATAAATTTTACGACGTGTTTATTGTATTTTCCTGCAAACGAAAGATAATACAACAGAATGAGGACACTATTACTGTAGTATTTTACTACAGTATCTCATTACATGTAAGCTTTTACAAAAACATTAGTAATCTATAAGAATTTCTTCATTTATTTCTGAAACATTATAAAAGGAACAAAAAAAACTCCCGCTTGGGAACAAATACGATACTAGAATAAAGGGTTATCTAATATTTGTATTTTGATAGTTCAAGCAATATTAAACTAGTATAAACTTTAGATCATTTTATTGATATAAAAATATAGGATTTGAGAGTGTTATTATACAAATTATTATGCATATAGACCTTTTGGTTAAAGTTGAACATATATTGTAGCTCCATGTTTCTATAAACACCTACTTATCATAATTTGTTCAAAATTCTACTTTGTAATAAGCACACCAAATGTGGTGGGTCAATCTGAATATCTTAAATTGAAGAAAAAAGAGCCAAAAGTCATGGCCTTTGATATCCCATCTTATTTGGGTTTGATTTTCTTTAAGTTTTATAATTGGGTTTGTTTGTTAAATGTGTTTGTAAATTAAGATAAAAAGAAAGGGCATTTTAGTAATTTCACAAGGTGTGGAACCAGCAAATTGACCATGGTTAGCCAAAATGTGAGATTAGGGACCAACCGCGCGAAAAATGCAGAGTTCAGGGACGAAAATGCCAAAAAAAATAATTTAAGGACGATATGCGCGAAATGTGACAAGTTTAAGGACGAACGGTGAAATTTAGTCTAGCTCTAAACACCACCCTTTGATGTTGGTTTTGGTATAACAGTATACAGGTCATATTTTAATATTTTTTGAATCTAAAACTTGAACAAAACGTCTAGGAAGGATGTCATTGTGATTCCATAATTCAAAAACACATTAAACAAACACGATGTCAATAGATATCAGTTATTTGAATGATTTATGTTGGGAATTATACTAACAGTTACCACAGTTAGGGAAGACATTACAACTGCTGAAGAATGTACTTGCAGTGGAAACTCATTACCACTGCAAGAACATATATTACCACTGCTGTTTAGATAACTGTTAGGAAACATGTTTAGATAAATATAAAATAGATCTTGTGTATATCTTATTCTATTAGCATTATACTTATCTTGTAGAAGAGGACTCCTTGTGCTATAAAAGGAGATCCTAGGTTAAAGGTTAGATATACGTTTTCTAGAGCTTCAAGGTGTAACCCTAGTGATATCAAGATCACTCGTATTATTATCATTAATAATATTGGAGCTAATCGTTTGTTACATATATATTGTTCTCATTCATAAACAACTGTTTCATTCAAACTTCCAAGTGTTACTAAGTAGATTCCGCATACTTAGTGATATAACTCAAAGTATCAATCTAACATAGTTCAAGGTGTTTAGATCCATCAATTTATCTTATGAATTTTAATAGTAATCTTTTGTGTAACAGGACATAATATTTTAAGAATTTCTAATTAGTAATTATCTTTATATAACTTGACATAATAATACTTGTAATAACCAATTGAAAGCTCAATTTTGTCATGCGATAACATTGTTATTTGGCAAAAAATATCAAAATTGAAGCTAAATTCGATTTTGTCAAGACTTAATGAGATTTATATGCGTATAACACATGCGGTAATGTATCATGTTTACGTCCTGTATGGAGACTATGTTGTAATTTATATATCAAGTTAACCAATTAACTACGAGTACGCAGCGGATATTAAATCTAGTTAAGCAATTATGATTAACACATAAATAATAAACAAATTAAAGGAAAAGAGAAAACATGAAAAATAAATAGAAAACTAACCCTCGTAGTCACCCGCAAAATAAATCAAATAAGTGATTAAAACAATCACCTCTACGAGTGCTCACACAAACACGTCAAACAAATACGCCCGGAGTGCTAGCCGTTAACCACGTATGCTCAAACACCAAGTCTTGCTTCACGTAAACAACCAAACAAACTTGTGTTCTTGTTGTAGCTTGTGTACGATCGAACGTGTATTGTAAAAACAACAAGAACCAAAACTAACAACAAATAATATCTTTGTTATTAGTAGCTTGATACTTTTGACCAAGTCAAACAATAACCAATTACTTGTTCTCTGCTAATTGGATGGACAAAAGAAAGGAAAACTAATTCGTACGTAGGGTGTGAATGTTGTTTTCTTATGACGTGAATATGAGCAGGTTATGAGGGAGTATATATAGCCTCTTAACCCTACTCTTGATAAGGCTTAAACAAAGCATGATAAGTGTTAAACTCTACCATCTTTGAGCCTTATCACAACTCTTCAACAATCCTTATCACTTTGATATGATCCTAGACAGATTTTGCTTTCCAGAATCTTCTGAAATCAGGCCATAGGATTAGGACAAGCAAGGGATCTTGTCTAGTTCATTTTATGTCCAAACCGGGTCATTTTGAGCTTTACTTGAAATATACAACGTATTCTAATGTTTTAGCGTGTGTGCCCCCAATAGGCTCACACACCTTTAGTCGTATTATGCTAATCCGACTCTCACATTCCAATAGCTCCCACTTGGGAGTTGGAGTAGCAGATAGCACAAATACCAACGACGGAAACGCCTAGCAACGCTCTCACTCGCTATTAAATTAAAGGTGTCTGAGATATAGTTTCATAAATCATTCTCAGTAGCATGGTCATTTATGTCTTGCTTTTATCATCCTTTGTTATAGATACCGTTTAAACCATGGATATGGATCTTAACTCATTCCATATAGTTTAACCATTTAGATTCTCGTTATAGAATTTAATTAGATATACCAAATGTAATCAAGAATCATCTTGCATTACCCTTTGGGTTCGGCCGAACAATTATCTGATTAATTCTGGAGAGGGCCCATGGTATCTTTCTGCACATATCAAGTGGAGTAACAAATCCTTTGTTGACTACAAGTGTTGTGGATGCTGCTTCACATCACTCCAAAAATTAGCTTTTATAACTACCTTATTCAGGACAGCGTTTGGCATATAATTACAAAAGTGATATCCACACATAACAGAACTTACTTGTATCTCAAGTCTAAGGATGACTTAACAAACCATTTCAACATTTTACTCATGACAAGGATCCAAAAGTAAATGTTTGAAAGTTGGGGTATCCAATATGCATCCCTTGTGAATACATATGAGTTTGGCGGGAACAATCCACATTCTCATAGAATATAACCAACCCTCACATTTGCCTTGCATAACAATATTCCCATATTGTTAACCGACAATGTACATATTTAGAATGATAAATCATTTCATGGATTAAACATGCAAATATGGAATAACAGGTTATATGAATAAAATAACAAATACCTTGTATCTTTATATATCAGAAAATAAAACTGTCTTACAATTCCAAATTATCCAAATACTAATTACACACAGATTTACATGAGACTACTAGCCGGTATCAAACCAATATCCCTAGTCAATTTAGAATGCTTAGGATATGCTAAAGCCTTCGTAAATGGATCAGCTAGATTGTCATCTGTGTGAACTTTTGATATCTTCACGTCTCCCATCTCAATGGTCTCTCGAAGATAATGAACTTTTGCGCGGTAATGTCTAGCACCCTTGGTGATTCCACTTTCATTAGCTATAGTAATGGCTCCAGTATTATCACAATACATATTTATGGGTTCTTCGATTGTGGGAACAATGCCAAGCCCAGAAATGAATTTTCGAATCCATACAGCCTCTTTAGATGCATCATAAGCAGCTATATACTCAGCTTCTGTAGATGAAGTTGTATAAATACTTTGCTTCGTGCTTTTCCAGTCAACAGCACCTCCATTTAAAACGAATACATATCCAGTCTGAGATTTGAGGTCATCAGCATCTGTCAGATATCCAGCATCAGTGTAGCAAGAAACCCTGAGCTCTCGTTTCATATCACCTCCATAAACCAGAAACATATCCTTAGTATTGCGTAAATACTTAAGAATATTCTTAACAGCAGTCCAGTGAAGTTCACCTGGATTCTGTTGAAATCGGCTTGTTATGTTCTGAGCGAACGCAACATCAGGACGAGTACATCTCACAGCATACATAATTGATCCTATAGCCGAGGCGTAGGGAACTCTTTGCATGCGCTCTTTATCAGCAGGTGTCTCAGCACCTTGTGATTTACTCAATTTAAGCTTTTCTTGCATTGGGATAGTTCCTCGTTTGGAATTTTCCATAAAATATTTCTTCAATATTTTCTCAATGTAAGCATTTTGACTTAAACCAATTAACCGTCTTGATCTATCTCTATAAATCTTGATTCCAAGAATATATGCAGCTTCTCCTAAATCTTTCATGGCAAAACATCTTCCAAGATAGGATTTTACATCTTGTAACATTGGAATGTTGTTTCCCATGAGTAATATGTCATCAACATATAGAATTAAGAAAGTGACATAACTCCCACTAGCTTTCTGATATACACATGGCTCATCTTGATTCTGAGTAAAACCAAATTTCTTAATCTCATCATCAAAACGTTTATTCCATTGCCTAGATGCTTGCTTAAGTCCATAAATGGAACGCTTGAGCTTGCATACTCGGTTAGGATATTTTGGATTAACAAAACCTTCAGGTTGCTCCATATAGACTTCTTCGTAAAGATGTCCATTGAGGAAAGCGGTTTTGACATCCATTTGCCAAATCTCATAGTCATAGAACGCAGCTATGGCTATAAGAATCCTTATAGCTCTAATGTCTGCAACAGGAGAAAAGGTCTCTTCATAATCAATCCCGTAGGTTTGAGTGAAGCCCTTTGCTACAAGACGAGCTTTAAAGGTGTGTACTGCACCATCCATGTCAGTCTTCTTTTTGAAGAGCCATTTGCTACCAACAGTTTTACAGTTAGGAGGAAGCTCAACTAATTCCCAGACTTCGTTGTCTTTCATGGATTGTATTTCCACATTCATCGCACCAAGCCATTTCTTGGATTCAGGATCCAATAATGCAGCTTTATAGGTTTTGGGTTCACCAAGATCCCCCAACTCATGCTCCTCAGCATCGATGTATAAGCACATTTGATCTGGGACACGACGTGTCCTAGCGGATTTACGAATGGGATTGATATCACTTTGAGGTTCATCAATTTCTTGATCATCCTCATCATGACCTAAGCTAGTGTCTACAGAAGGATTTGTATCTTCTTCTTGAATAATTTCAAGATCTTCTAGACTCCCACTTGCTTCTTGATCCATAAGATTACTCTCAAAGAACTCAGCATTCCGAGCAACAAATATTTTGTTCTCAGATGGAAGATAGAAAGAATATCCCATTGTTTCCTTTGGATATCCTATGAAGATACACTTAATAGATCTGGGTTCTAGTTTGTCAGGTTTGGTAAGTGTATCACGCTTAACAAGTGCCTCACAACCCCAGACTTTTAAGTAAGACAACTTAGGGGCTTTGCCATGCCATACCTCGTATGGTGTCTTATCAACCTTCTTAGTTGGAACCATGTTGAGAATGCGTGCAGCAGACTCAAGGGCATAATCCCAAAAGGACTTTGGAAGAGTAGTTTGACTCATCATGGAGCGAACCATGTCTTGCAGTGTTCGATTTCTCCTCTCAGACACACCATTATGTTGTGGAGTGTAAGGAGGAGTGCGTTGGGCAATAATCCCATGCTCCTTAAGACGATCCAAAAACTCTTGACTCATATATTCACCTCCACGATCAGAACGTAGTGACTTAATGGTCTTCCCGAGTTGGTTTTCTACTTCCTTTTGAAACACTTTAAATGTTTCAAACACTTCATGTTTATGTTTCAGCAGGTAAACATAACCATACCGACTATAGTCATCAGTAAAAGTGACGAAGTAACTTGCTCCTTGTCTTGACATAATTCTAAATGGGCTACATACATCGGTGTGTATTAGTCCAAGTAGATCCTTAGCCCTTTCCACTTGATGTGAATAGGGTTTTCTTGCCATCTTACCAGACATGCATGAAACACACTTTTCAAATGACTTAATGTCAGTTGAGTTGAGAAGTCCATCATGTTGCAACTTCTCCATGCGTTTCTTGCTAATGTGTCCAAGACGACAATGCCACAAGAGAGTAGAGTCCAAGTCTAGCTTGCCTCTTTTATTGCTAACAGCATACATAGAACTATCATTTGTTTTAGAACAAGACATATCAATTTCATAAATACCATCCCTTGGGATAGCACTAAAATAAACAACATTATTCCTAGAAACTGAAATTGTATTATTCGATTCAAAGCGGTTAATAAAACCATCGTCAAACAAACGAGAAACTGAAATAATTCCTCTAGTAATAGAGGGAGCAAAATGACAATTGTTCAAAACAACTACTAATCCACTTGGGAGACATAAATGATAATTTCCAATAGCTTCAACTCCTGCCCGTTGACCATTGCCCACGTACAGACTTAAAGCTCCTGGCTTCAGCTTCTTACTTCCCCTGAGACCCTGAATAGTATTACAGATGTGAGTACCACAACCCGTGTCATAAATCCAAGATGTACTAGGAAAAGTATAGAGTTCTATGGTGAAAATACCTGAAGTGCTAGCTCCTGGAGATAGCTTCTTCTTTTTCAGCAACTCGGCGAGATACACGGGACAATTCCTTCTCCAATGACCTATTTCACCACATTGGTGACAGGTCGCGTCCTTTGCAGGGCTATCATTCTTGGGTGGTGGAGGTTTCTTGGGCTTGGAGGCATAAGATGGTTTATGCTCAGGAGCATAAGCCAACTTATACTTTCCCATTCCCTTGATTCCCCTTAGCAGCCTTGAACGGTTTTTTACCTTGGTTTTTCTGGACCTTTCCTGCACGTATAGCATGAAGTGCAGGTGCAGCATCTTTCTTGGGTAGCGTCTGCTCATGTTGTTTAAGCATAGCATGTAATTCATTCACAGTCTTCCCCATGCTGTGCATATTATAGTTCTGCACAAAGCTGTCATACTCCCTAGAGAGTCCAATTAAGATTAGACTTACTCCAAGGTTCAAAGTGACGGGATGACCGAGACGCTCCAAGTTGTCAATGTAGCTCTTCATCTTTAGAACATATGAGCTTACAGATTGACCTTCTTCTTGCTTGCACGAGTGAAATTCCCTCGCGGTTTGCAGAAGTTCCTGTTCTGCTTGTTGAGCAAACATGCTTTTCAACTCCTGTAACATGTCATATGCACCAAGATGGGTTAGATTTCGTTGGATTTCTAAGTCCATGGTCATAAGCATGAAAGCAGCAATGTCCTTTGACCCCTTGACCCAAGCAGTGTGAGCTGCAAGAGCCTCGGGAAGGACTGGATGTCCAGGAGTTGCAACAGGTGCAGTAGGAATAGGATGCTCCAAGTAATTTTCCTTATCTTCAGCTGACAGTATAATGCGAAGCTGGCGATACCAGTCAATGAAGTTAGGTCCAGTGAGTTTTTGTTTCTCAAAGAAACTCCTGAGTACCGAATTGTTTCCGACTGAGGTAGTCATCTACAATATAAGAAAAGTTCAAATAATTAGTATTTTCGATAATTAAATTCTTAATAGAATTAACTACCCAATTAATTACTAATTAAGACTAAGATCCAACTTGACCTCCCACTAATTACCAAAGGTCTGACCAATGTGTAAACAAATGGGGCAAGAGGTAAGCGACGAGCGTTAATTGCATAAAATGCAACTCTTAGACTTATGAGACTGATCAAGACATTAGTAGACAAGTAGTAATGTCATGAGCATGTTTAGTCTCATCTTATGCCTCGGGTCCAAGGTCTGACCAAGCATACTCGAAATAAGTCGACCAAACAAGAACGTGCAAATATAACCAAAGGTCTGACCAATGAGCAATATTTACCATGGATTTGGAATGGCCCTAAGGTCTGACCAAAGAGGTCAAGCCAAAAGCACGTGTCCTTGGTTGGTTGGCATAGACTTAAAATTTTCACATAGGGTAAACACATAAATGTGGTAAAATTTGTGTACAAAGAAGCATGCAAAACAACTTTGTAGCACTTTATTTTAAAAACTTTAGTAATGACACTGTAGTGATCATCATGGTTCACGGTAGCTCCAATCGAACTCGCAAGGTGGCGGAGGACCAGGTCAGCGCGAGGCAATAACCGAAAATCCTTTAGGTGTGACTGTGCGCACCATCCTTAAACCCCCCTTATAGTTTGTTCTAGTGGGTGAGCCGTACTTCCCAAGTGTCCATAGCGTCCAGTTTTTAATTTCATGAAAACTTGTTTCAATAATTTAGGTCGCTTAATTTTACAAAAACAATTTTCCACGAATCAAATAGCAGGTCACAATGAGCATGGTATTTAGGCGTGTAAATTAAGTCCATATTAATGTCATGATTTCGATATGTATTATTCCATATTGCATGCAAGTAGGTGTATAAAACATGTAACAATTATGCAAATAAAGAATCAAGTACATAAACAAAAACATTAATTATACATATAACAACCGAGTCCACTAGGAGTCTTCCCCAAATAGAGAACCATAAGACCCTCACTAGGTTTTCATCAAGTGCCTAGATCGCCACATGCATCAAAAAAATTGATTGCGTAGGTCTTATAGACCCTCACTAGGTTTTCATCAAGTCCCATAACCACTAAACGAGTTGACTCGTGATGCCACTGTTGTAATTTATATATCAAGTTAACCAATTAACTACGAGTACACAGCGGATATTAGATCTAGTTAAGCAATTATGATTAACACATAAATAATAAACAAATTAAAGGAAAAGAGAAAACATGAAAAATAAATAGAAAATTAACCCTCGTAGTCACCCGCAAAATAAATCAAATAAGTGATTAAAACAATCACCTCTACGAGTGCTCACACAAACACATCAAACAAATACGCCCGGAGTGCTAGCCGTTAACCACATATGCTCAAACACCAAGTCTTGCTTCACGTAAGCAACCAAACAAACTTGTGTTCTTGTTGTAGCTTGTGCACGATCGAACGTGTATTGTAAAAAGAACAAGAACCAAAACTAACAACAAATAATATCTTTGTTATTAGTAGCTTGATACTTTTGACCAAGTCAAACAATAACCAATTACTTGTTCTCTGCTAATTGGATGGACAAAAGAAAGGAAAACTAATTCGTACGTAGGGTGTGAATGTTGTTTTCTTATGACGTGAATATGAGCAGGTTATGAGGGAGTATATATAGCCTCTTAACCCTACTCTTGATAAGGCTTAAACAAAGCATGATAAGTGTTAAACTCTACCATCTTTGAGCCTTATCACAACTCTTCAACAATCCTTATCACTTTGATATGATCCTAGACAGATTTTGCTTTCCAGAATCTTCTGAAATCAGGCCATAGGATTAGGACAAGCAAGGGATCTTGTCTAGTTCATTTTATGTCCAAACCGGGTCATTTTGAGCTTTACTTGAAATATACAACGTATTCTAATGTTTTAGCGTGTGTGCCCCCAATAGGCTCACACACCTTTAGCCGTATTATGCTAATCCGACTCTCACATTCCAACAGACTATGCTTTATGCACTTATGTCATATATGAAATAAGAACCCGGATTGCATCCGTGCAAGAGGGTATTACATTCTGTGTGGAGACCGTGCTTTATGCACTCACGATCACTCGTGGATACCATGCTGTACGCACTAATGACAAGTCATGAATCACATTTACATAAAGAAACCTTCAGTACATGTTTATGCCTTATGTATCATTTGTATGCTTTAGTTTAATCACTAAGCTTATAGCATGCGTTGCTTCATTCCATATTTTATATAGGTGCATCAAGTGGTGATTATAAGGAAATGTGCATGTGGGTAACTAGCGGTGAAGCTCGGACTTGCTAATGAGCTCTCTTCCACCCTTCTCATGATACAACGTGTAATGCCCAAGTGTCATTTGTAATTATGAGTTTTCAAGTAGTGTTTGTACTCAAAGCGCAGGAAAAGGAGTGTTTGGCACAAGGCCAAAACTACCCATTTTTAATTGTAATGAGTCTAAACATGTAAGAAATTAAAAGAGACATCGTACTGGATCATTGTTTTACTATTCACCGCAAACATCTAATTAACCAGTAAATGAGAGCTTTTGAAAAATTGGTCATAGTTTCAATTCCAACTATCACTGTAAGTATTTTTCCTTTTCTACTTTTCTAATGCAAGTAAGTTAAATCATTCTGTTTAAGTAAAGTATCAAAAAAGAGTTTTCTTATGTTTGTCTTAAAAGGAGATTACGGGGAAAAGTGATGCAACTTTTTGTGAGGTTTGTTTGTAAGGACAAAATTTTAATCATTTGTCATCTTGACGTAAAAATAACTTTTGGCCTGTTTGGTACACACTAAAAAAAGCATTAGGAAAAGAGAATTTCTGATAACTTAAAAAAAAAAAAAAAAAAAAAAAAAAGTGCATAATTAATGTAACTGCTGCGACGGCTTTTTAAAACTTTACTAACTTTTATTGGAAAGAGATCTAGCGAGAAAAGAAAATAATATGAGAAAAGTGAGAAATATTTCTAACTTTACATTTAAAAAAAAAGTAATAGTAATAAAATAAATAAAAAAATAAAAAATTAAGAAGAGATGCATCTACTTTTGTGAGTGCATCTAGTTTATTCTCATCATTCTCATTTGAATGTTATTTCTCATTTGATCTCGCTCTTTATTATTAAACCATACTCATATAAATATATAAATCACATAAATGAAATACTTCTGCAAGCAAAAATAATTACCGTCATTAGCAGGAACACTCTGACCCAAGTTGACTTTTGACATCAGCCATTATTCACTTCACAAGTAATACTTTGTCAACTCTCCTGCCATTGTTCACCTCACAAGTAATAGCTTTGTCAGCTCTCCTGGCCTAGTGAGGCACCAACTGGAGTGAGCACGAGCCGAGATTCGAACTATTTACCTTTTATCCATAAAATTTCTTCAGTGAACCCATGCAATTTTCGAAGGTGGCTATTAACCGAGCCAAAAAGCACGGTAACGATGGGAAGGTGGGTAAGGTTATGAAGTCTGGAAATCCATCTTGCTGGATGGATATTGTGAACGAGTTAAATGTTCTGAAAAATCAAGCGGTAAACATTTTTGATTTTATGCGGTTCAAGCTGGGAAATGAGGAATCAGTTGCTTTCTGGGAAGATTACTGGATTGGAGACAATATTCTTAAAGAGGTGTACCCGCGTATGTATGCTTTATAGTCCCATAAATCAGGTATTGTTAGTAAAAAAATGGCAGATTTGAGTTTGGATTATTCTTTTCGTCGTAAAGCAAGGGCTGGAGCTGAACAGGTCTAGTAGAACGCCTTATTTAACTTGGTTCGTACGGTAAATCTTGTGCCATGTTTTGATAGATGGGTGTGGACTTTGGAGAATTCAGGGGAGTTTTCTGTGGCTTCAATTCGGAAGGTGATTGATGACAAACGGCTTCCACAAGTGGATACAATGACTCGTTGGATCAAATGTGTCCCTATTAAGGTTAACGTTCTTGCATGGAAAGTAAAGATGGATGTGCTGCCAACGAGACTTAACATCTCTCGTCGTGGTATAGACATTGATACCATTTTATGTCTTGTTTGTGAGTGTGGGGTCGAGTCTTCCAAACACTTGTTCTTCAGTTGTTGTTTGGCCAGGCAGGTCGCTCGAAAGATATCGAATTGGTGGGACGTAACTTATGATGATGTTAACTCTTATGTTGAGTGGGCGGCTTGGATGTTGTCGTTGCGGCTTTCGTCCAAGTTAAAAACGATGTTTGAAGGTGTTTTTTATGTTATGTGGTGGTTTTTATGGACGTATCGGAACAAGCTTCTTTTTTAGTCTAAAACTCCATTGAAGGTGGTGATTTTTGACGATGTCGTTTCTAGATCATACAATTGGTGTCGTTATAGATGTAAAGCGTCTTTTAGTTGGGTCGATTGGCTCAAAAACTCTAATCTTGTTTCTTTGTAATTCTAGCTTCTTACTAGTGTTTTGTTTGAAATAAATCCGCCGTTAAAAAAAAAAAAAAACCGAGCCAAAAAGCACTTTTGTCAAAACTCAAAACATTAAAATTAAAGCAATTATCTCTAAAAATATCTTCAAAGAAAGTTTAGAAATATCATCCTTTGGGTATAAACATCTCTAATATAATAAGGAAAAATAATCTATACTACATATAAAGGAAAAATAATCAAAGTGGAAAGTGAAATGTTGAAAAATCTTATTAAAGGAAATGAAATGTAATTAATAGTTTGATACTCTTATTAAAACAATTAATACAAATTACAAACCGGGTTAACCCCGGACGCTTCAAACCCGACGGGTTGAACCGGTTTAATTGACCCGTTTTCGACCCAGCCTAGCAAGTTGACCCGGTTTAAATCGATCAATTTTTCGACCGGAACGGTTCAACCGGTTGAACCACCCGGGTCGAACCGGGTTTCAAAACATTATGTTTAATTCCCAAATCTTCAAACTTTTATTATTTTTTCATTTATAACCTATAAATTTTTTTTTATCAATAAACTATTTGTCGCTATAAAATCCCGTTGTTATGCACGGGTATTCGTTTAGTTAATTATAAATGAATCTTTCGCATCAACGAGTAAAAGAGTTCAATTGTAAAATTGAGTTCTTTTATTAGTTAACCGAAAAGAAAAAATTAAACTTTTTGATCAAATTTCATTATAAATATAATATAATTTATTTTATTATTATTATTATTATTATTATTATTATTTTTTTTTTTTTTTTGTCAAACATCATGAATTAGCTCTGAAAATATCTTCAAATTCTTAGGTTAATGGTTTTTTTTTTTTGCTGTTTCGATTAAGTGAGCCGGCTCGATTTATCGATTTTGTTAGACTTTTTTGAGCACTCTACCTGACGCTTCACCATGTTCTTCAAACATGTATTTGTAAAGGTATGAACAAGAAAGAGAAAATTTAACAATCATGTAATTCCTAAACGTTGAATTTTATCTGACATATGGTTTCAGTTTTTTACTATCACTTGATAAGAAAATAGAATTTTGTAGAGCTAAAACACTTGAATTCAAATAATGTCATTTTTATACAGTAGAATGGAATTGTGTGGTGAGCAAAAATAGAAAAAGAAGGAAAGTGAAACAAAGCCAAGGATCCCGTGAAAGCTAGTGGACACCACCGCACTCCAAACTAATTGCGACTCGTTTTAAAGGACATAAAATCATGAGGCACTAGCTATTTACTAGAGTATGTCCTTTTACCATACTATAACATTATTAGTAAATAATGACAAATTCTTCTTAGAAGGGTGCCAGTGACAAGCGGTATCATCATCGGCAAGGGCATGCCGGCGGTGTTCGCCACCTAGCCGGCAAGGCCATCGGCATGGTGTGAACGGCAAATATTGCCTCGGAGGTATCCTTGTTTCATAGCAAAAATGTGATCGTTGTATTAATTGTGTGGAATGTTGGAGGAGCGTATGGGCAAAAAAAAAAAAAAAAAAAAAAAAAAATCCTATATATATTACACATTTACATTTCATTTTCATACTTCCACATTACATTTCATTTCTAAATACAAACATAAACACAAACTTTTTTTACACATATACATTGTGAAGCATGGATAATGGCAAATCAAGAGGTGGTTCAACACAAAAAGGTCGTGGACGTGGCTACCGTCCTCGTGTTCGTCCGCAAGCTCCACCACCGATGTATCCACAATACCCTCAATCGGGATATTATCCCCAACCTCCACCACCGATGCATCAACAATACCCTCAATCTTTTAACTATCCACAAGCTCCACCAGCAATGAATCCAAGCCACTATAACATATCAATGACGAGTGACTTGAACCCGTTTGGTGACTACCGTGAAGGTCCTTCGCGTCGTGAACCAAGTGTGGAACGCGAACTTCCTTTATATGGTGAAGACGATGATGATGATGTTGAGTTTGTTCCCGAAACACAACAACAAACTCAAATTGGTATATATATATATATATATATATATATATATATATATATATATATATATATATATATATATATATATATATATATATATATATATATATATATATATATTATACACGTTTTTTTTATATACGTTATTTTTTTATTTGTTATTTTTTATACGTCATATTTTTTATATGTTATTTTTTTTACGTTAGTTTTTATATGTTATTTTTTTTTTAGATGAAGATGTTCAAGTGGGTAAAGGGAAAACTAAAGCGGATAAAAGGACTTGGACGTCGATCGAAGAGGTTGCTTTGGCTAAAGCATGGATTCATATCTCGACATGTAAAAATGTCAGGAATGAACAAGGAAGAGACAAGTTTTGGGAAAGAATTTTGGAGCATTTCAAGGCCACAATTAAAGATAGTAATCGAACTCATCATTCCTTGAACACAAAGTGAAAACATTTGAATCACGCAATGGGTGTCTTTAACGGGCTTTACATCCAACAAGTAATTTTTAAACTATATACTTGTGTTAATTTATATACTTGTGTTACTTTATATACTTGTGTTAATTTATATACTTGTGTTATTGTGGAATCGCGTTCGTGAGAGTGGGTGTGATGATGTCAACGTCTTGGAAAATGCCATATCTGATTATAATAAGAGGAATAAGGGCACTTCGTTTAATCATATTGAAGCGTGGAGTGTTGTTAAGGATGCATCGAAATGGTTGGAGCAACCATGTTTTGAAAAAGTATCTTCGACATCTCATTCCGACAAACGAAGAAAGTCGTCTGAATCTAGCTTCTATGGGTCCGGAAGCAATGACAATGTTGATCCTGTTATTCCGGATCTAAATGACGACACAACTCCTGTTTCAAAAAAAAAAAAAAAAAAAAAAAGGGAAAAAGACCGCTAGTGAGGCGTCGACTAAGAATAGTGCTGCTGAGTTTATTGGGAAGTATACGTCAAAGAAAGCACTAGCGTTGGATGAGGCGATGGCAGAAAAACGTGCAAAGGATCAATTGTTCCAACAGTTGCTGGAGACACAAATCGCAAATGCTAAAGAAAAGGCTATGATTCGGGCACTGAAATTCTACAACGAGCCACACGAACACATAACCAATCAGGTTATGCGAGATTTCATTATTGCCAAAAAACGTGGGTACGCGAAGACATATGGATGGCCTACGGATTTTTAGATTTAATTATGTATTTTTTTCCAAGTATTATGTAATGTTATTTAAATTATTAATGAAATATTTATGTTTTAATTAAATTGTTTAATTTAATTTATTAAAAAAAAAGTTGGGAGGTATGAAAAAGGCATGTTTCCACTAAAAAGGGGTTGGGAGGTATGAAAAAAAGTATGAATTAGGTGAAATGAGGTGGAATGATATTATTGGTGGATTTGAGAGGTATGAACGATTTCAAAAGCATGACTGTCACTGTCCTAACAAATCATTTTATTATCTTCTTAATAATCATGGTTCTAAAAGGTGTGTCATAACGGCGTTAAAGCGTTGCTAAGACGTGAGACGTAATATTCATGTTATGAAATGAACCAAGGCGTCAACTATAGGCTGGCGTGAGATAAGGCGGGAAAAGGCGCGATAAGACGTGAGGCGTGACTAGCTTTTTTTATTCAACTTCGATAAAAAAAAAAAAAAGAAAAAAAGTTAAACGAAGAATATTACATGCAAGGAGGGTTTCTTAACATTATTCATTATGTACAAGTTAGTACAACGCTTTTTGTAAATTTGACATATATGAAATACAATATAAATATATAAATATTTTCATATTTTAGGCTGCCTTATGTCACGTCTTAAAAACGCAAAGCTTTGCTTCAACCACTAAAACGTGAGACTTTGTTATGCCGCCACACGACACCTCGCATTATTTATTAATTATACTCCTCATTTCCGCATTTGAATTAACAGCATGTCAAAATCATACTCCCTCCGTCCTAAAATTATTGTCCTCTATTAACTTTTTCGATCTTTTTTTCTCAACTTTGACTACAAATATTTTTGTTTGTATTATATAATTTTTGATAAGAATTGTACCAAATGAAAATACATTTAAAACTTAATCCGTTCATATATTTTGTATCAACTATTATGTAATATAAACAGAAATACTTAAAGTCAAAGTTGGAAAGTAAAGACCGAAAAAGTCAATAGAGGACAATAATTTTAAGACAGAGGTAGTAGTAGTTTAAAAGATTTACAGGAACAAAGTTTAGAAAAATGAATCAGCTAGTTCACAAAAAAAAAAAAAAAAAAAAAAAAAAAAAAAAAAAAATTCTTTATTAGAAAAGCAATGAAAAAGACGGGATTTTGAATTTTCCGCCAACTATGTAAAAAAAGACCACTTTATAATTTCTTGATTTGATTGATTGTACAAGAGCAAGATGAGTGATGCCATTGCCCACATCAACGTTATCGTGCACTCAATATGAGTTGGCGTGACTTGCCGTCCGCTACCTATCGTACTTGATCGGGATGTTTGGGTTCAATGACAAGGTAGATCTTTAAATGTAGCCTGTTGGTGTTTGTTTGCACCAAGCATTGTACCAATTTGAAGTCTTTTATTACATTATAATCATGTAGTTTTTTTATATGTAATACTTTAATGTATTGTAGTCGGAACGAGAAAAAAATTAAGACGACTAAAACATGCCTAATGTTATGTGAATTCTAACTTGTCAGCTGGTAGTTAGGTGCAACATACAGAAGAATGAAGCTACTTTTTTTTTTTTTTTTTTTTTTTTTTTTTTTTTTTTTTTTTTTTTTACAAACTAAAGATCTAATCATATAATTAACGCACAGTTTTAGTTATTCAGTTGTACTAGTATATGTTTTTTCATGACGCCAATCATTTCTCTATTGAAATATCATTGACAACAATATGCCGCACGTGAGGATATGTACTGTTTCTTTATCGAATTGGTTAATTATTGTTTATGCATCTTTTAACTTGCAGGGTCATGACCATTTGGGTTCTCTTTTAAGATTGCATGGTTGGTAGTCACATTATCAGCCTTTAACAAAGTCTAATTTAATGAATACTTGTGTATTTAATTTTAAGATATCTATAAATAATGTTTAATGATCATTTTTATCAATAATTATTATCGTTTAGATTTGTTATTATCTATAGTTTTTGATATCGATTAACATTTTGGATATATATTTATTTAATAAAGGATTTGACTTTGTTATGCTGTCACTATGTTGAGGTTAATGTTGCATTTTAAATTTAACTATTGATCATATTGTGGATGTTATGCTTGTCTAATAGCAAGTATCACACCTCTTATATGGTTTTACCTAAATAGTGAATGTTTTAGCCTTTTAATGTATGTAAATAGTTATATATTTATATTTATATTAATTGTGACGAAAAGATGAATATAATAAGTTTAATTTTGCATATTAGAAATACAAATTAGTATGTGTTTTGTATATATTTATGTCGACCGTTAATTTTTTTTATAAATATAAATAATATTGAACGTGTTCAGGATGATCAGATATCTTCCTCCGACTCCAAGAAAACGGTTTAATAGTTAAAAGATGTGAAATAAAAAATTTGTGCACTAATTTAGGAAGATAATTAAAATTCTTTTTCAAATTATATTCACATTTAATGTATCAATATATGCACACTAGAAAAATACATATGTGATATTGTACTTTATGCTACATGTATGATTTTGTGTGTGCATATCACTTACTGTGGAGTGAATATCACTTCTCATCAATTAAAGTCATGTCATATTTTTTTTGTCGTGTCACGTAAATGTCATTAATGATGTTATCTTAAAAAAACCCACTCTATTATAGAGGTTGGGATGTAACGAGACATGCTCAATGTTTTCAGAAATCTTTTACTTTGAGGAAACGCACCATGAAACTTGTTTTTGTGTGACACTTAGGAGTGTAAACGAGATGAGACAACTCGCGAGTTATTTGAGATCAACTCGCAAACTACTCGAAATTGACGCGACTTAAACGAGTCGAGCACGAGTTTGAGCTACATGAGTATATTTTCGAGTCGAGTTCGAGCTTTAAAATACTCAGCTCGTGAAGCTCGCGAGCGTTATCGTGATTCGATTAAATTACACTTTTACCCTTTTATAGATACAAATTTACTTAATTTTCATACAAATTGAGTCGAGTCGAACTTGATATACAAAGTATTTATCGAGTATGAACATGAAATGTGAAAATAATCGAGCTCGAGCTTGAAATATAAAGCTCGACCGAGCTCGAGTCAAGTTTCAAGCCCGAGTTTTAATATTTGATTCAAGCTTGAGCTTGAAAGTTGTCAGCTCGACTTGGCTCGTTTGACACCCTTCTATGTATGCCATCATTAACAAATGATAATTTTTTGTCTATGGTTATGAAAAAAAGATAATAATGAGGTAATTCTTCTGAGTAGTTTTCAGTCATTCCCCTTTAATATTCTACACAGAAAATTGCTGTTTAGTAACATGCATAAAACTATAAAATTATAAAAGTGTTACTAAAGGTAATTACTAAAAGTTAAACAGTGTTACAAAGCTTTCACTTGTTTCTTCTGGGGTAAAATGCAAAAATGGTCACTAAACTATCACGAAATCGCAAAAATGGGACTGAGACAAAAAGTCACGTAAAAAAGCCACTAATGTTACGCAAATTTGCATAAAAGCCACCGAGAGGCATTTTCCGTTAGTTTTCCCGTTAAGTGCCATGTCATTGAGGGTAAAATCGTCATTTCACTGCTTTATGTCCACGTGTCATAGCAATGTAACTTTAGGGACTAAATTTGCAAAGTAACTTTTAATATACATTTCACAGCCACCACCACCCTCTACCACCACAACCACACAACCACCCTTTACCCTTCATATTCATATTCTCTGGTGACCAAACCCAGATTCTGGTGCCGTACCCCAAATTCCGACCACTTTTTCTTTTTCTTTAAGTCCCTAAAGTAATGGACAATCGTCTTTTTCTTTTTCCAATGCCGGTTCATTATAGAGGAATCTGCGATAGTAGCAATGGACAATCGTCTTTCTTGATCTTTAAGTTTCCCCTCAAGCTCCTTAATCTTCACATTAACAAATACATATGAATAAGTTAATGCTCTTTTACATAATCATATCCAAAGTAATATATTCAGTAAATCTTCAAAAGTAATATATTCAGTAAATATCTATTTCAAAATACCTTCTGCTGGTATGTTACCGCCCCTGACTGATCTCGCTCTATAAGCTTGTTCTCAAGTTCCTTGTCCTTTTATAACATGATGAAGATGCTATCATTAGAGTTGGGTACATCTGAAAATCATATAAAAGAATTGGTAAAATTACTACCTTTTGTTGGAGCCCACTGTGAACTTCCTCTTTTGCCCTCAATTTTTCAGAAAGATGAGATAGTTGTTTTTCCAACTGTGAGTGTATTCTTGTTTTGACTTCGAGCTAGCCCTCAAGTTCCTTAATCTTTTCCTGCTGGTGTTTATGCACCTGATCTTTTCCTTTAACCTTACCTTCTACATTCTGTAAACTTTCTTCTAACTTCCTCGATGATTCATCCTTCAGTCGTGACTCTTGTTTGACCTCCAACACAAAAAATTAAAAATATATATATAAATCATGATCTAAAAATAAAGAATTTGTAAATTAAGCAATAAATTGTTACTAACTTACCAATGAGAAAGGTTGCTATGTTCATTCACATTGTTAGACCCCACAGCTCGGGCACTGCTTCCAGCTCGCAACACATTCCATACTTCTTTTGTGTTTTCAACTTTTGCTTCAACTAGCCCAGGAATATTATGAAGTCCTTCAGAAGCTTGTTTGACCTCCAACCTAAATTCAAATTAACAATTTTAAACATGAATATATTACATACATTTAGTTGAAGAAGTACAAGTGATTGAAGGGATATTTACTTCTTGGTGGATGATGATGGTGTTGCTAGTAGATCCCTAATTTGTTCATTATACACTTCGAGGACACTCACTGATATGTTATAGGTATATGTATCAACTCTCTCTTTTCCAATTTTGAATAACTCTTCAAGTGTTCTGTAATTCACCCCCGGTTTCCCTCTGTACCCTCCATTGTGAATGTCTTTCCTGTGCCCGTTTGTCCATATGCAAATATACATACGTTGTAGCCATCCGTGACAGAAGTTACCAATGGTGAAGCTTGTGCGAACACATCGACTGTGCATAGCAACAAAAATAGTATAAGAATGATTAGTCTACTAATAACCAAGATGTAATCAAGACTCAAGAGTAACAAAGCAAGCTAACCTTGATTGTCATTTGGTGTGAAAACTCTATCAAATCTGAAGGTCTTTTTGGTGGAAGTACTATTTAGTACTTCAAGTTCACCATTGCTACTACCACCAAACCCAGATTCCGGTGACCAATATAATCATCGACGGTAGTCGGCAAGGGTACCAATGTAAATATGACTAAAAATGGATAGATATAACAAGGAACATTTTATTCTAAATGTATCAGTAGCATTGCGATGAAAAGGGAGCAATCCCATTGATACAATAATTAACAATAATGAGAATGACCATTTAGTAATATAAAAAAAAAAGAAAAAGAAAAAGCGGTCGGAATTTGGGATTGGTCACCGGAATCTGGGTTTGGTCACCGGAGAAGATGAAGTTGAAGGAAGGGTAAAGGGTGGTTCTGGGGTTGTGGTGGTAGAGGGTGGTGGTGGCTGTGAAATGTATATTAAAAGTTCCTTTGCAAATTTAGTCCGTAAAGTAACATTGCTATGACACGTGGACATAAAGCAGTGAAATGACGATTTTACCCTCAATGACACCTCTCGGTGGATTTTTTGCAAATTTGCGTAACGTTAGTGGCTTTTTTGCGTGACTTTTTGTCTCAGTCCCATTTTTGCCATTTCGTGATAGTTTAGGGACTATTTTTGCATTTTACCCTTTAATCTGCATGACTACATGTAGAACAACATATGTAAAACTCTTACGTTCACTAAGGCTACCCTCAACCCGCACACTACTTTACCTTTCACTTTAGCGTCAAATCAACTTTCTTTCTTTTTAAATACTATCTTCCTTTTCACTCTTAACCATCTCATATCACTCCACCTTTCAACACATTTTAGTTATTTATTAATTTAAATACATACTTTTTATATAAACGTATCTCACTAAATAACTCACATCCACTCACAAACTAAATAATAAATAATAAAATATTAGAAGAGGACCCACTTTTACACGGTTCGCCAAAGGTGAAACCTTCACCTTTGATTGCACCCTTTTCGTCCTTGTCGTACAGGCCCGGATTTGAGCATGTGCAGGAAGGGCAACCGCACAGGCCTCTTTTTCCGGGGGCCTCAGAATTATAAAACTTCAGTATAAGTGTAAAATCATTTATTGGGGACTTAATCTCGTTAAGAATGATATGAGATGAACTATTAGATTCTTATAACAAGAAGAAAAAAAGCTTGTGCCTGCACTTTGATGGAGGAAGATGAGACGCAAATTTTGGTGAAGAAGATGACCCAAAGTAGTGAAAAATGTTATATGTGGGCCCCTGACGTTCGTTTGTGTTATAGATCACTTCTTTTTCTAAAAAGTTAGCCTTTGCTTTTAGAATATATCATTTAGACCTTTGTTCTTATACAAAATCTATAAAGTTAAACATAAAGCCTATATTTTTCATAACGAAACAAAAGAAACACTCTATTTTTTGCTTGTACTTGTAGCATGTCTTATATATTATTTTACATAAAAATATACTACAAGGCTTTTCACTCTAAAAATGTAGTAATACTTTGGATTTTACGAATATTGTAAAATGTTTCGAGCATCGTAACATGTTCTGAAAACTCAGTTGTCACACCTAAGGAAAAAATATAATTATTGTCACACCTAAAAAAAACTATGTTGGAAATCAAAATACAAAAAACATGATGCTGTGTAATCGATATTAAAAAGCAACGCATAATGTAATCATCGTTTGCAGATTTTACTTTAATTTTCTTCTGGTTAAAGGGCCTTTTTTAGAATAATCGCACAGGGCCTCCAAATTCCACGGGACGGCCCTGCTTGTCGATGCCTCACGACCACTTCCCAATGGTATTTGCTGCATGACATTGCTTCCCAACCTCTCACGCTACCAGCGTTGGGGGTAGTCTAAAATTGCTTCAGATAAAACATGACTACAATGATACAAAGTGTCAATAAAACCCAAAACTACAACCTTTAAATTCATTCAAATTTTGACACAATTTCATTTAGTTGGCGTGTTTCGTTGCTTATCTTGCAGTATGCCACAGATTACCGGTCTTTCTTTGGAGATTTGATTGGCTTATGGATATCTCTACTTTCGTTCTTTCATTCACGTGAACAATTTGACAACTAGAATAATGGGCGGACGTTCTTATTGTTCAATCACAATAATATAGAAAGCTTTTGCATGCTTTTACAATGTCTATGTTTAAAACTTAAAAGTTATTTATGTAACAATATTGATTTCAGATTTATGTGACATGCTAACAAGGTACTCGCCAAGCCAACCTTACTTAAAAAATACTTTACTTTTCAAAAAAACTTTAACTGTCTGTACAACACAAAAATCAAACCTTGTAAATCAATCGGTTGAAGTTAATGTGGTGCGCAAATGTCAAACACGTAAGAGTCGTTCATTGTCCAAACTTCAAACAGTCTAAAGCTACATTAGCCATCCGTAGGCTTACACCCAACCCAAGAACTCACACAAAACCTTGTTATTTGGGCCGTATCAACAAAAATTAGTTTACAGATAATATATATTTTTTTTGTTGCGTTTGGCGCAGGGCTTCTCGGAGCTTATAAGGGCTTGAGCTTTTAAAATAAGTCGGATTATAAAATAAGTCTAGTTTGTGACACAAGCTTATAGCCCAAACCCATAGAAAGGGGCTTATAGCTAGTTAAATTACTTAAATACATTTAAAAATATAACGAATTATCACGTAAAAGCCGGAAATATACGCAAAATTTAATTTGATATATTTTTATGTGATTTTACATTAATAAGCTTAAGCTTCAACTAATTCGTTAAACAGCTTTATAAAAATATAAGCATCAACTTTCGGCTTATAATATAAGCCCTAGGCCCAACCCCAACTCTAGCTCTAGCCCCAGCTCCAGCCTATTGTGCCAAACATACCCTTCACAAAATAGATTTTTTTAATAAAAAATTGCATAATAATCGAAAGGGTATTAAATGAGATACAGAATTTTCCCTACGTAGTTATTATACTTCTTGTAACCTCGTGATAATGGATGTATCTAGGTATGTATGTTTTGCCTGCCAACATTCATTGGCTCATTGCATATCCTCTATTAAGAGCAACGAATGTATAAATATTTAAAACGACTAG